>NW_020769548.1:164516-191623 GCF_900518735.1 Pseudonaja textilis
GATCAAAAATGGCATGAAATGGCTTTACTCTTGTTCACTTTTCACAAAGGGATTGAAAGTTAGAAAAGAAGAATACAAATTGCAAGCCTTTGCAGATGATATGGTCTTCTTTATAGAAGACCCGATAGAGAGAGGGAAAGAGTTAATTAATGAATTAGAAAGAGATGGGAAAATTTAACAGAATTACAAAAAATAGAATTAGAAAGGGTAACGGGACTGCAAACAATAAAGAAAATTAAATATTTAGGTATATGGCTGATGGCACATTGTAAAACAATAAAGGAGAATAATTATGATAAACTATTACAACAAATAAAAAAAGATGTATAATTATGGGCCAAATTACAATTGTCACTACTGGGAAGGATAGCAGCCATAAAAATGTCTATCTTACCTAAATTCTTATATTTATTCCAAACGATCCCTGTCAGATTAAAGAAAGTATTTTTTTGATGAACTTAATAAAACTGTGATAAAATTCATTTGGTTAGGCAAAAAATCTAGAATAAAGATAAAGTGTCATGCCCCTGGTGGAGACTGACTCTGAGGAAGAGGAGGAACAGCCAACAGGGAGTGGGAGTCTGGCTCCAGAGGTGGTGGAGGAGGCTGGGGAAGGGCAGAGGCCGGCTGAGCAATCAGAGGAGGATCCAGGCCCATCCCGTATCCATCCTAGGTCACGCAGGGAGGAGAGGATCAGGGAAAAGCGAGGTCTACTCAGGAGATTACCATGATCCTCCTTGTGGCTTGCAGCTGGGAGCTATGTTTATAAATTTGTAACTACACAGTCAGAATTGCTGGAGTCAAAGTTTAGTTTATTGTTTCCTTTGAAAGTGGTTTATCTTTGTTGGCGTTCTTCCCATGGACTCTCCCTGTATCTTCCTGGAATGTATGATTAATTATCTTGGCTTGCTTCGGAACTCCCGTCAAAGCGATTTGTTTTGGTTTCTTTTTTGCCTCATTATTTACTTTTGTGACTTTAAACGGTGCCTAATAAAACAGTGAAGCTTAAGTTGAAGGCCTTACCAGACTTTAATGTATGTTTTGGGTTTTGGGTTATTTTGAGAGACTACGGGTCATCACATAAAGTCACTACAAGATATAAAAAGCAGAGGAGGATTTGGGCTACCAAACTGGGAGTTATATTATAGTGCAGCAGCATTAATCTGGACGAAAGAATGGATTAATTTAAGTAATAAGAGAATATTAATTTTAGAGGGTCACAACCTACAAAGAGGATGGCATGCCTTTCTGTGGGAAACAGGGACCAGAAAACAACAATACTTTCATAGACATTTAATTAGGGACTCTTTGTTACAAAATTGGATTAAAATTAAGAAAAGACATATAAAAATCCCAATTTGGCTATCTACGATGGAAGCAATGATTCACCCAAATAACTTAGATTTGAGTAAGATGATAAAATATAAAGATATGTTAGATACACAAGGAAACTTGAAATTGATACAGGATTATCAAAAACAAGGGATACAGATTGATTGGTGGACATTTCTTCAACTACAGAACAGGTACAAACAAGACATAAAAGATTTTGGAATATATTTGAAACCACAACAACTGGATAATTTTTTTTTAAGCAAATTTTATTGATTTTAAAGACAAACAAAACAAAACATCATTAGACATTAAAAACATAAAACCTCTTTCCATTATAAATCTTTACAAGGCAGGTAACACATTATTTTATATCACATACTTCTAATTTACCCCATTTCCACGTAGACACATAAATTCCCTTTAACAAATTTCACATTATTTTTCTTTACTCTTATTCGATCATGTTTCTTTTCTATATTTATCTGCTATTCAATCATCATATTTATATTTCCCTCTGGCTTGTTTACAATTGTTCTCATCTGGCATTCCTCCGAGATTTTATTAATTCTCAATTAAGCATACACACACAAAACACAAAAACATAAAACTTCCTTTTAGAAAGTAGCTTGGCCCCAGATTACCTCTTTTTGTATGGACTTCAATTAAATTCATGCTCTTCTTGTATACCGTTACCTATCTTATTTACCATTCTATATCTTCTATATAACTCCTCCCCGCTTTTCCCTCTTCTTAGTTCTATTTTATATATTTCATCTTGCTTTAAGTCAATATTTTTATATCTTTTGTCCATTTTTTCCCATTTACATCTATCTCATTCCCAATATAAAAAAAGATAATTTCTCCTGAAATCACTAATCAGAGTATGATGCCTTTCTATTATTCCCCTAAATTGAAATTTGAGATAACACCTAAATCCCAATCTGATTCTGCTTAGTACATTCTACTATTTCAAAAACAAATACTACAATAATAAATCTATAATAACATCAGCACATTAGCCCATTAAACTCTATAATTAAACTAATATTTTAAACATTTCCTTTAATATTTTATTAAAACTTAAGGTCATTCATTATTAAACATTTTAACATTGTACTTTAATATTTTAATCTTTTATTAAATCTTATAAAATTCTAATTTTCTATTTTTAATACAAATACAAATACTACAATACTATCATGTGTACTTTGCAGAATCCCTTTTTTTTTAAAATCATACATTACCCTTTGTCCCTAATTTTTTTTTTCTTTTTCCCATCTTGTTTTATACCTTTGTGACTTTTTCCCCCCTTTTCCCTTTCTTTCTTGGCCCACCTAGACTTTTTACCCACTCCTCTCCAAACCTCCGCCTTCTTGGCTTCCCCTCTCTGTTGTATTCTTCTTTCCTTTTGCTTTCTAGCATTATATTGTTTTTGCATCTTATTTTTCTCTTTCATAGATATTTTTTTAAGTCTTAAGCCTCCTCTCTTTCTCTTTTCTTTCTTAATCAAACTATTTAGTTCATTAAAAATGGCTTCTTCTTCCTCTGCTTCTTCCAGCTGTTGTTGAATTTGCTGACACATAGCAAGCACCATTTCTAAAAAACAAAGGGCTTCTCCCATAGCGTCCTTGCCTTCTTTCCTTATTTTTACATATTGTTTTTTTAGTTCATCGAGAGATAGAGCCATTATAAACTTTTTCTTCTTCTTAAAACAATTCCGCAAAGTCCCAAAGTCATCAAACAGTCCAGGCAAAGCACAAACTTCTTCCTTTTGCAGTTTCTCTTCCTGGGGTAATGTCAATTAGGGAAAAAAACCCAATCTATATTTTAAATCTTTTTTGCAATTAGCTTCTGATCTCTTAATCTTCAAGGCATCTCCTCCAACAAGGTCTTAATATAATTTTTTTTTTCCAAGCCTCTTCCTTCCCACTTGTAACAAAGGGCTTTAAATTTTTACCTTCTGTTAGAAAGCAGATTTTCCATGTCCATTTGTTAGTTCCATAAGGGAGGGAGAGTAACTTTCCCTTTCAGCACTTTCCTTTGCCGCTTCAGAAAACCTCCATTGGGAACATTGTAGCATCCAAAAAGAATAGTAGTTTTCCAGGTATTAAATATGTCCTTAAAGTCCCGGTTCAGCCAAGAAAAACTTTCATTTTGAAACTTCCTCCTTCTTCCTCCTGCACATTCTTAAGCCAGTTGCCGGCTTCTTCGTGGCAGCCATTGAGACCGCCGCTCCACCGCCTTGAGAAAAGGGGGTTATTGCCGGCTGGGGAGGGGGTCTGCAATACCCCTCAACCCCTGTCCGGATCCCCCCTATCTTCAGCTGCCCCAACAGGGCAGCCTTATCCTCCAGATCCGTCGGGATCGGAGGCACCAAGATGGCTAGCACGGCAGGGATCGCAGAGAATCGTGAATCCCTGCTGTCACCAAAGCCTGGCAAACCGGAAGTTCCCAACAACTGGATAAAATTTTACTAGGCCCAGATTAAAAAAAAAAATTACAAAAACGTATAAATATCTGCTGAAAGTAGACTTGGAGGAAGAGATTGTTAAAGGATGCATGATAGCTTGTGCCCAAAATATTGGACACAACATAAATCTGACAGAATGGGAAAGTATGTGGAATAGAAATTATAAATTAACGAAATCGGCAGCATATAAAGAAAATGCCTATAAGATGAAAGAAGGTACATTTTATCATATGTGGTGGTCCTGCTCGGAGACTCAAAAATATTGGTTAAAAATTCAAAAATGGTAACAGGAGATTACCAATGAGCAAATAGAATTGGAACCAGAATTATTTTTATTGGGGATATTCAGAAAGAAATATGGGAGAAATATAAAATATTTAATATTGCACATTTTAACTGCAGCCAAGATTGCCTATGCCCAGTGTTGGAAACATACATGTATACCACCAGAGGAATTGATCATTCAAAAAATAATGAGCTGTGCCAAGATGGACAAATTGACTTTGAGTTTACAAGAGAAAGAGGAATCTGATTATTACAAGATGTGGGAAAAATGGTATGATTGGATTGAGCAGAGATAGACTGTTGGATAGATAAATGAATTGTAAATAAATAGGGATAAGCACTAGATAAGTTAATGATTTATATCCGCACAAATTCTATATATTTGTAAATAATGCACAAAATATTAGTATAAGATGAATGTCACAAACTGTTGATGTTATAAGATTTATATTTCTGTTGTTTGTCTTTTTAAAATTATAAAAGATTAATAAAGTTTCTTTTTAAAAAAAGGCTGCTGCAAACTAATTAACTTTGATAAGCGCAAGCCTCACCAAAACTGTGCAAGGCTGCCAAGAATAACAGATAAGAAATATTTTGCAACACAAGAGTTTTCAAAAGCAACTTAAGATACTGCAATGTCCATGAAGCTGGAGTTTCAAAACGTTTTTGCTTCCTACAAAGAATGTCTGATTCACAGCTGGCTTTTATCTTCTTGAAGGAGGGGCCTAGCAGCCTTATTCCTGAGTCGCTCTTGCTGCTGCAGCTGCTCTTTCCTACGAGCAGCCCTGTGCGCATGCGCACTTGGCACAGGCTCCTCGGAAACCTCCTCCATCGCTGCTGCCAGCCCCCACAATCTCTGAAGGCAGCAGTCCACTCCCTAATGGTCCTGGCCTCTCATCTGAATCCTCACTCTCCTCAGTTGGCTAACCACAACAGTGAGGATGCTTTTTGTAGATTTTAGCTCTGCATTTAACACAATACTTCCACATCGACTAGTGTCTAAACTTCTGGATCTTGGACTTTCTTATTCAATCTGCCTTTGGATTATGGATTTCCTGTCTGGACGCTCTCAGAGGGTCAGATTAGGTAATCATATCTCTTCAGCCCTTATTCTTAACACTGGTACACCACAGGGTTGCGTGTTGAGTCCCTTACTCTATACTCTTTATGTGCATTACTGCATTCCCACTCACGCTAGTAATACTATTACTTAATTTGCAGATGATACAACAGTGGTGGGACTCACCTCCAGGGGGGATGGGTCTGCCTATCGAGATGAGGAGGACTGGTTGCTTTCGTGGTGTGGAGACAATAACTTGGTCCTTTACACCAATAAGACCAAGGAGCTTATAGTGGACTATAGAAGGAATAGACCAGACATCCAGCCCTTGCTTATCAATGGAGACCAAGTGGAGCAAGTGACCACTTTTAAGTTTCTGGGTCTTATCATAAAAGAGGACCTGACCTGGGGCACTCACATTGTAGCACTAGTCAAAAGGGCCCAGTAGAGATTATACTACCTGAGACTTGTTAGGAAACAACTGAATGAAAAACTGCTGGTGACCTTCTACCACTGCACCATAGAGAGTATTTTAACTTACTGCACCTGTGTATGGTTTGCCAATTGCACAGTGGCAGATAGGAGAGCACTCCAGAGGGTTAACATCATTGCCCAGAGGATCATTGGTTGCCCTCTCCCCTCTTTGGAAGAGCTTTATAGCTCCCGCTGCCTTAAAGTTCAAAACATTCTTAAAGATCCATCTCATTCTAGGGACCCTTTTTTTGAACAATTACCATCTGGCAGATGGTACAGGATAATAAAAACAAGGACAAATAGGCTGAGAAACAGCTTCTAGCTCAGGGCAGTATATTGAATTCTACAGTATAGTGCAATATTAATGCAATAACAGGTTTTCAATTCAATTGTATAGAATGTGAAGGATGTGTGTTTGTGTTTTATTTTTATGGTTATAATGTACACTGAAGATGGCATTTAATTTTGTTGTATGAGGTGCAATGACAATAAAGTAAACTAAAATCTGGTTTCCCCAGGACACTGCAACCATCATAAATATGACTCAGTTGCCATCTGAATTTTGATCACTTGACCATGGGGATGCCACAACACTTGTAAGTGTGAAAAACATCATTAGTTACTTTTTTCAGTGTCATTGTAACGTTCAATGGTCACTAAATGAACTGTTGTAAGTCAAGGACTACCTGTATATACAATGCCTAGGGTGGGTGTCAGCAACCCGTGGCTCCAGAGCTGCATACGGCTCTTTGACTCCTCTCCTGCGGCTCCCTGCCAACCCAGTCGCACGACCTGCTGTCCACCCCAAGAAGGCGCGAGCCTCTGCATAGCTGTGCGCCCTTAGTGTTTTCTCCACACTGCCTGCGACCAGCTGCTTTTTGCGATTCCACGTCTTTCGCGGGCAGCTCAGCACCAGCCAAGGTCCCCTTTGTGTCAGCTCAGGAAGGAGGGGAACAGGGAGGAGCAACCGCCACCACCGGATGCAGGGAGGGAAGAGCTCTGGCTCTTCTGCGCTGCATGGCCAGCTACCCACCTGAGCGTGCAGTGGTGGCAGTGGGAGGAAGAGTTGCCATCACCATGATCCCAGCCCAGGAGGGTATCCCACTTGTGTGCATGAGCGCACGTGTGAGAGAGAGATGAGAGAGAGAAAAGGGGGAAAAAAAGAGAAAGAGAGAAATGAGAAAATGATGGAGGGAGTGAATGAGAGAGACGAAAGAAACAAATGAGAGAGAAGGGGGAGAGAGAAATGAGAGAGAGCTGGAGGGAGTGAATGAGAGAGAGGAAAAAGATAAAAACAGAAATGAGAGGGAGAGAAGGAGAAATGAGAGAAAGGGGGAGAAAAAGAGAGAAAGAGAGAAATGAGAGAATGGTGGAGGGAGAGAAAAGAGAAACAATTGAGAGAGAGAAGGGGAGAGGGGGAGAGAAACAAGAGAGAGCTGGAGAAAGAATGAGAGGGAAAAGAGAAGGAAACAAATGAGGGAGAGAAGAGAGGGAGGGAGAGAGAAATGAGAGAAAAGGAGAGAAAAAGAGACATAAGAAATGATGTAGGGAGAGAATGAGCGAAAGGAAAGAAAAAAAATGCAAGAGAGAGAAGGAGAGAGATGGAGAGAGAAATGAGAGAGCGCTGGAGGGAGTGAATGAGAGAGGGAAAAATGAGAGAGAGAAGGGGAGAGGGAGAGGAAAAAGAAAAACAGATGAGAGGGAGAGAAAGAGAGAGAAAAGGGGAGAAAGAGAGAAATGAGAGAATGATGGAGGGAGAGAATGAGAGAGAGGAAAAAGAGAAACAATTGAGAGAAAGAAGGGGGAGAGAGAAGGAAGGAAGGAAGGAAGGAAGGAAGGAAGGAAGGAAGGAAGGAAGGAAGGAAGGAAGGAAGGAAGGAAGGAAGGAAGGAAACTCTCTTAGACCTATGACGAAAGCAATGGCAAGCTAGATCTCTTGCCAAGAAAACTGAAGTTTGTTAGAAGGCACAAATTGGAAGCAAGTCTGATTTTTTTAAAAGGAAACAAAACAGAGATAACAAAATGCATCTGAAAATAAGATTATTTATAATTTTAGATAATGTATCATAATGTCAAACTCAAAAGAAATCAATATATATGTGCTATTGCTGTTAGTACCATCTTGGCAGCTTCTATCAACTTAGAGTTCACTATGAAAAGATTATGAAGAAGCAATTCCCCACAATTAATAACTCCCCACAATTAATAATTCCCCACAATTAATAAGAAAGAAAAAGAAAGAAGGGAAGGGAAGGGAAGGGAAGGGAAGGGAAGGGAAGGGAGGAAGGAAGGAAGGAAGGAAGGAAGGAAGGAAGGAAGGAAGGAAGGAAGGAAGGAAGGAAGGAAGGAAAGTAAGTGTCAAGTTCGCCGATCGCGAAAAGGAGACGCAAGACTCAGTGACCTTTCTTAAGCTCTTTTATTTCGTTCTGAGATCGGCTCGGCTTTCCTCAGATCGGTGGTGGCTTATATTGAACTTGCCTTGCCAGCCGTGGCCAATGACACCGTTTCGAATCCCCCGTGATCGGTTTCCTCCAATTGCGGGCGATTCGCAACGGGCCAATTGCCGCGGCTTGCTCAGCCAATCCGAGTGCCATGCGTCCTGGCCAATCAGGACGGGGGGTTACAAGAATGCTAATGTAGCAATACAGAACACCCCTCCCCTCTTGGTATGGTCCTACGTAACATAGTCCCATAAGTAGGCGGGGCTCCGTATCTGTCTACTGGACCTGTGCAGGTTAGCTGGTGCCTGGTCTTCGAGCTGTTTGGTCGGGCTCTGTGTCGCTCTCTGCCTCATCGATGGAACCACCTGGAAGGTTGAGCCGGGCCTTTTGCCGTAGCTTCCTCCCGGTCTACTCTTGCTGGTCGAGCTGCTGGCTCCGCTGCTCCCACACGGTCTTTCCGGGCTGGTTGAGCTGGCTTGGCTGCTACTTCCAGGTGAGGCTTCGGGCTGGTCATTTCCCTGTGCTTCGGCTGGTGAGTATTCTTGGTTTCTTTCTTGTTGAGGTTGCCTGTTTTGATTTTCGGGGTTTGCCTTCCCTTCTTGGCTGGTGTTTGGGTGCTCCCCCTCCCCTCCTGGATTTTTGTTTGTGTGTGCTTGCGTGTCGGTTGTGTTTCCCGTGGCAATTCTCAATCTTAGTTGATCGATGTGTCGCTTCCATGCTCGTCCATCATTTGTTTGTAGCCGGTACGAGCGGGGACCTGTTACCTGGGTTATTGTTGCTGGTACCCAGAGTGGGTCCCCTCTAAAGTTTTTAGCGTATACTGCGTCTCCTGGTGTGAATGTTCGGTGCTTGCTCAATGAGTCGGGGGGGGTTCGGGGTTGTATGTGGGGTGCAGCCTGTCTAGTGGGGATCTTAATTTCCTCCCCATTAATAGTTCTGCTGGGCTTTTGTTGGTCGTTGTGTTGGGAGTTATGTGTTGGATGAATAGCATTTTATTTATTTTTTCTTGCATTTCTCCGGTTTCGATTTTTTGGATTGTTTTTTTGGTGAATTGGACCATTCGTTCTGCCCTCCCGTTCGCCGCCGGATGTGCTGGCGCTGTCAGGGTGTGCCGTATTCCCCGCTCCGCTAGGAATTTCTCAAATTCCAATGCGGTGAACTGTGGGCCGTTATCTGATACAATTACATCTGGGAGACCGTGGGTTGAGAATAGTTTGTTGAGTTCTCTGATGACGGCCTCTGTGGTGGTAGTCCTCATGTCGCTTACCTCCAACCAGTTGGAGTAGGCATCTACCATTATAAGGAACGTGTGCCCCTTCGTGGGCCCAGCGAAGTGTATGTGTATCCTGGACCATGGCCCTCTAGGGGTTTCCCATTCCAGGATTGGGGTGGCGGGAGGGCTCGGCCTGGATTCTTGGCATTGCCTACAGGTTGCCACCCAGGCTTCGATTTGCTTGTCCATCCCTGGCCACCAGGCGTAACTCCTGGCCAGGGCTTTTGTTCTAACGATGCCCGGGTGCCCCTTATGTAGTAATTCCAAAACCTTTTTCTGTAGTTTTTCCGGGATAACAACCCTGCCCCCCATAGTAAACAACCTTTTTGAGTAAAAAGTTCTGTTTGTCAGTTTTGAAAAGTCCTGAATTGTTCGTCGTCGTCTTTTTCCGGCCACCCTTTCTCCACCCAATTTAGGACCCGCGCCACATGTTTGTCTTTATTGGTTTCACGGGCAATGTCTGACGCAGTTAGGGGGAGGTTGGGTAAGGTCTCTATGCTCAGGGTGGACGTTGTGGGTGCTGGGTCGGCGTCCAGGTCGGGTAACGGGGTGCGGCTTAAGGCGTCGGCGTGTGCGATTGTCTTACCGGGTCGATGGATCAGCAGGTAGGTGTAGGCGGCAAGGAATTCGGACCACCTTGTCATTCTCGGGGATAGTATGTTCGGGGTGGCCTTGTTCCCTGCCAGGATGCCCAACAGTGGTTTGTGGTCGGTGATGATGGTGAATGTTCTGCTGTAGAGGTACTCGTGGAACCTCTTCACGGCGGCGATGATTGCAAGGGCTTCCTTGTCTAGCTGACTATAGTTCCTTTCCGGCTTTGCTAGGGTTCTTGAATAAAATGCGATGGGTGCTTCATTTCCATTCGGGAGTATGTGGCTGAGGATCGCCCTGACCCTGAAGGGTGATGAGTCGCACGTTACCGTTAGCGGAAGGGTCTCGTTGTATTGAATGAGGACGGCATCCGATGTGAGAAGGTCCTTGGTCCGGTTGAATGCGATTTCCTCTCGCCTTCCCCAGTTCCAGGTGGCTGTTTTGTCCAACAGCCTATGCAGCAGTTCTGCCACGGTCGCCTTTTGGGGCAGGAAAACATTATAGAAATTAATCAGTCCCAGAAATGCCTGCAGCTCTGTTTTATTTCTTGGCCTGGGGGCTTCTTTGATGGCCCTGATTTTTTTTCTGTTGGGTGGATCCTGTGCTGGTCTAGGAGGTACCCTAGGAATTCGACCCTCTCGGTATACAGCTGACATTTTTCTTTTTTGACCTTTAGTTCCGAGTCTCTGAACCTTTGTAGCACCTCCCTCAGGCGGCCTTCCAGTTGTTTTTGGTTGGCCGCTGACACCAGTACGTCGTCGAAATAGGGCACTACCCCCTTGATTCCTTGTAGGAGCCTCTCCATTAGGCTCTGGAAGACCCCTGGTGGTACGCTGACTCCGAACTGGAGTCTCTTGCAGCAGAAAGCCCCCCGGTGGGTTACTATGGTTTGTGCCTCGGCGGTTTCTGCGTCGACCGGCAGTTGTTGGTAGGCTTGTGCCAGGTCGAGCTTCGCGAAAACCTTCCCTCCCCCTAGTGAGTGCAGAAGGTGCTGTACTACTGGGACGGGGTAAGCGCTTTGCTGTAGGGCGCAGTTAAGGGTGGCCTTATAGTTTCCGCAGATTCTCACCGACCCATCGGGCTTGACTGGGGTGACTATAGGGGTTTCCCACCTGGCGTGGTCGGTTGCCTCTAGCACTCCCTGTTCGATGAGCTTGTCTATCTGCTCATCGATCTTGGGCCTGAGTGCGAAAGGCACTCACCGTGGTTTAAGGCAGATCAGGGGGATGCTGGGGTCTAAGCTGAAGGAAATAGGGGGTGCTCGGTACTTGCCTAGGCTGCTGTCAAAAACCTCCTGGAAGTCCCTCGTGAGTTGTTCCTCCCAGTCTGCCTCGGCGATGTGGTCAATGCCCGTCACTTCGATTCCTAGCGGCGCGAACCATTGCAATCCCAGGAGGCTAGGGCAGTCTTTGTCGATGATCGTCAGGGGGAGTATTTTGGTGCGCCCTTTAAATGTGTTCTCAAACTGTCCTGTTCCGACCACGGGGATGCGGTTCCCCTGGTAGTCCTTTAGGATTAGCTTCTGACTTTCCAGCTCTCGCTTGTTGATGGTAGGCACCAGGCGCTTGATTTCCCGCCATGCAACCATGGAGAGGTAGGATCCGGAGTCCACCTCCATTTTGCATGGCTGGCCTTCAATGCCCACCTCCACGTGTACCTTACGGGCATCCCAGCTTGATGAATGGCCGATGATGACCATCTGATGGGTCTCTTCCCTTTGTCGGTTTTCACCGTTTCGTCGACTCCGTCCGTCTCGGTTCCACCGGCTCTTGGCTTGTCAGTCTCTCGCCTTGAGGGGGGTGCCATCTCGTCTCCTGCCGCTGCTGTTCCATCACCGGGGGCTGTAGGTCTGCTTGAGTCGGCAGACTCTGGCAATGTGGCCCCTCTTGTCGCATTGTCGGCAAATCACATCGAAAAACCGGCATTCTGACCAAGGATGGTCACCCCCGCACCCAGCACATTGCAGCCCCGACTTATGACTCTGCCACTCGCGCCAGTCTCATTGCGCTTGGAGTCGGTGGATGTCCTCCTCTTCATCTGCGGTGTCGGAGAGGGAGTCGAGGTTGCCATGATGGGTGGTGGTCGCTCGGCGGCTCGTCTCCGAATGTCTTTCGGGCATCGGTGTTGTTTCGGTGGTTGCGGGCCAGTCTGCCCGTCGCATTCATGCTGCTGACTTCTGGGTTGCCTCGGCTGCGGTTGCCTCGGCAATGGCGTCCGTGAGGGAGATGTCGCCCCTCGCCATCAACCAGCTCTGTAGGACAGTGTCCTTGAGTCCCAGGACGACGCGGTCTTGCAGGGCCTCATCCATGTCTGTGAAGCCACACATGCCCCCGAGGTCTTGTAGATCAGCCACGAAATCGCTGATGCTCTCACCCTCCTTCTGGTCTCTTTGGTAGAAATCGTGCTGCCTGATGAGGGTGGGCACGGCGGGGGCATAATGGCTTCGCAACAAAGGCTTGAGATCGGCCCAGTCCATCGCCTTTACATCTTTGGGTTTCGCGAGGGCTTTCGCCATCTTGAACACTGCGGGCCCGCAGTGTGTCAGGAACACAGCTCTTTTTTTCTGTCCATTTGCGTCCTTGAGGTTGCTACTTTCCAGAAACATCAGGAATCGATCAATGTATAATTCCCAGTCCTCAGTAGCCTGGTTAAAGGGTGCGGGTGGCGCGATGTTGCTGGCCATCTCGTCGGCTGCTTTCATCTTGGTGCCACGTGCTTGGGGGTATCAGTTCCGTGATCCCACCTTCGTTGCCAGTGTCAAGTTCGCCGATCGCGAAAAGGAGACGCGAGACTCAGTGACCTTTCTTAAGCTCTTTTATTTCGTTCTGAGATCGGCTCGGCTTTCCTCGGCTCGGTGGCGGCTTATATTGAACTTGCCTTGCCAGCCGCGGCCAATGACACCGTTTCGAATCCCCCACGATCGGTTTCCTCCAATTGCGGGCGATTCGCAATGGGCCAATTGCCGCGGCTTGCTCAGCCAATCCGAGCGCCGTGCGTCCTGGCCAATCAGGACGGGGGGTTACAAGAATGCTAATGTAGCAATACAGAACAGAAAGAAAGAAAGAAAGAAAGAAAGAAAGAAAGAAAGAAAGAAAGAAAGAAAGAAAGAAAGAAAGAAAGAAAGAAGAGATAAAAACAGAAATGGTGGGGGAGGGAGAGAGAGAGAGACCCATTTCCCATAGAAAACACTGGGAGCCATGAAACCTGGGTAGGTGTGGCTGGGGGGGTGTCATGTGACTGGGTGGGAGTGATGTTAAATTGGCCACACCGACCCAGGTTTTGTGTCTCCCGGTGTTTTCTTTTCTGTGGGAAATGCGTCCAAATGGCTCTTTTAGTGTTTAAGGTTGCAGACCCCTGGCCTAGGGAAAGCACATATAGCATATTAAAATAACACAGAGATTTCATGCTTCACCTAAAAACATCATGCTTCCTATAGATTTCTTAGGCATTCTATACCATGCCAGCTTTTCACACCTTGATGATCATACACACACACACATAATGGCAGGTGGTGATACTCCACTACGGTAGCAGTGGCAGCCTTTCCACCTCAGGTGTGAAAGCCAAATATGGCATTTTCAGGCTCATGCCTTGGTGTGCATATTTTCCAATGAGACAAACTGAGACAGGAAGATCATTTTATTACAATATATCAGAATATTCAGACAAAAGGGATTCCTCATTCAAAGAGGGAACCCCAATCATTAGCTTACATCCCCTTTTATAGTTAACAAAGACATCTGAAAGAGGAAAGTTGATTGGACAGGATAATAGCATACATGTTTATTAAAATTAGGTCTGAAGAGGGATAAATTGTAAGAAGAAAGGTTGTTTAGGGTTCACAAAAGAGATATGACAGACCCCAATTTCTACTAACAAACTTTTCTTATCAGGAGCTAGTCTCCAGCTTTTTTATCAGTTTAGGAATGTTAAAAGCTAATAAAACTTGAACATCTTGAACATCAAAGAAAGAATATAAATCAGATTAAAATACAAAATAACTATGTTAGTTAACAAATTACAAAACCCATGTTATCTGCCCCTCATAATCCCCCCTTTGATGCTAAAGGGCAAATAAAAGATGTCCTTTCAAGCATCACAAAAAAGAAGGAAGTTTTGACCAACAGGATCATGGACCAAATGCACATAAGAGTCTATTCAGGAAAAAAGGAAAAGAAACCTGATAGAAACCAGTGCACAAAAATCATATTGTGCTGGGCAAGCACCCTGAGGAAAAAGAAAGAAAGCAAAATCCCTAATATATGAAGCACAATAACAAACACCAAAAAATTGTGACAATTATGTCAAGACAGATAGCCAGAAAGGAGTAAATGTCTTTAAAAAATGAAGAAAAAATAGGCATCAACACATACTACAATAGAAAACATAGCCTAAGTAAAAAGACATAAAAAACTAACCCTGTGCATAACAATCAGAAGTAGTGAATGCACATACACTTTGTATGTTTGCTGATAAAAAGCTAGGGCTGTGTGAGGTCAAATAGCAATTAAAGACACAGGAAGACTTCAGTAGGTAGTATCTTAATGGCACTGACACTAATATGGACATAGATTACAAACAATGCAGAAATGAGGAGGAGGGCAATGGCAATTGAAGAGCCTCAAACCAGGCAAATACTTTGTATAAGATAACACAGTATAAACAGCAGGCCTAAATATCTAAAATTAACCATCTTGTGGAGGTATTGTGGTGTTTCAACGCAGCAGAAACATTAAAAGTCCAAATTCAGTATGTCATATTCCCAACAAAAATGACCATTATGTGGAGGGATGTGCAATATATGAAGGAAGTATAGTTCATCCTGTATCATCCTAGAGACTAAGAAACAAGATGGATCTAGCAAAATGGTCCATGAAGAGTTAAGGAACTCCCGATTGGGAGGACTTCCGGTTAACATTGGAGCGGGACAGCTGTGGCAAGTGGCACTCCACGAAGCCCAGCTGATTTCTGCCTGCCTGGAGGCTCTTTGGAGCCAAACGTCACCTTTTAGGGGTAACAAGATAGGAAGGGCTCCCGTAGATCGCAAGTGGATGACAGTCCACTTAGCTGGATCTGGGAAAATCTTCCTGACAGGCAGAGAAGAAGACGGACATTAATGGCTGAACCAGAGCTCTGACAACTGGAACAAAGCAAGCATGAAGAGAAGTGGAAAGAGAAACAGTGTATTGGACTTGGGAAGGATTGCCTGATTTCTACCCAGAATTTAAACTGAGTTCACCAAGGTATTTCTTGCAAAGAAGCGACTCTCTAGAGCAGCGGTCGCCAACCAGTGTGGCTTGTGAAAAATTTTTGGTGGTCCGCAGAGAAATGTCGCCCCCAAAGCACCACCCAAAGCAATTAATCTAGGCTGCATGGGAACACAAGGCTGGCCCGCAGGAACACAAGGCTGCGTCGCCCACATGGACCGCAGGAACACAAGGTTATCTGCAAAATTGTCTCTCTCTCTCGAGGAGCACTCACAGAAGCAGCATGGGAAACTTCGGGCGGGCTCTTGAGAGACAAGAGTGACTCTGGCTGCTTCTCTCTGCAAGCGCTCCTTGAGAGAGAGACGATTTTGCAGGTAGTTTGGCCGAACTCCTGTCCCTGGAAGTCAAAGCACTGAAGCGTGAGTGGCGCAGGAAACTTCAGCTGGGCTCCTCGAGTGAAGGCGGAATGCTGATGCCACACAAATGCAAGTAGCGTGGCACTCCTGCACCTTCCAGCCATCTCCATCACTGCTTCGGCCCACCTGTGCCACTGTTCCCTTCTTGCTGCAACAGCACCATTACCTCATCCTGGCTGGCGAGGGCTGCGCTGCTTTTTGCACATTGCACCACCCACAAATTTGCACATTACATGTGCCACCCCCTATGGCAGAGATTTCCAACCCCACCACGGGTTGGTCCCATATTCCAGAGCTGCAGTAGTCACAAGACTGGCCCTTTGGTCATCCCGAAGCTGCTCCGGGATGACCAAAGGGCCAGTCCTGTGACTACTGCAGCTTTGGAATATGGGACCAACTTTCCAACCAATGTCAGCAAGCCACTGTCAGTCAAAATTCATATTAGTGTTCCGCGGGATTTAAAATTATGAGTTTGGTGGTATCTGAGGTCCAAAAGGTTGGTGACCCCTGTATTAAGGCATACTCCTATAGGAAAGTGACCTTGGATAATTTTGTAAGAAGAAATAACACCTGGAGGTCTGCTTTGTTTTGTTATTTACTGTTCTATACTTATCTACTTTATGGTGACTAGAGACTAACCTTGAAAAACCTGGAGGACATTCAATGGAATAATTTTTGAAGACTGGAACCATTTAATAAATTTAAAAGTGGATTTAAAGAACTATTTGGAAAATTCCCTGGACTGTATAAATGAAAGCTATTGACTAACTGTGGAATATAAAGAACTTTAATTATGGCATTTCCTGATGAACAATATTAAGACTAAGTAATTTGCTGGCTTCGGGAAGTCAAAAAGAATAGACCCTGGAGCGGTGACAGATTACTGACAAAACTTTGAATATTACTTGGATTTTTCAAAATAAGGCAAGATGGCTTATCAGGAAGAACTGGAAACACAAAAAGAAATTATGAGGCTACTTCAAAACATTTATGATAAAATGATGGGGAATACTAAGGAAATAAAAGACTTGTTACACAATATAACCGGAAAGATTGAAAATGTGCAACAAGGACTAATGAAGCAAGACAATAAAACCCAGGAAATAAGGGAGACAATAGCAAGTTCAGAGGATGAGACAAAACAGATGACACAGCAACCAGAACAAGGAGAAAAAAAGGAGGAGATTATAAAGTCTGGTGAAATAAAATTGGGAGAATATATACAAAGAGATAGAAAAATGGAATTGAATAAATCAAAAGACATTTTTGGAAAAAAAATAGAGGATTTGGCAGACCTAAGGGTCGACTGGCAGCAAAAACTATTGGGGAGGGAAATAAAGATTTGGTTGAATATGAAAAATATAGACAAGGACCCAAGGGAGGAGTATGGGAGGCAAGCTAAAAAGAGAAGTGGTGTAACTTCTGAGAGGATTAGAGACAATGGATAGGAAAGATTTTTCATTAAAAAGGAAAAAAATGAAATCGGCACTAGAATTAAAATAGATATAAACTTTAGAAATAGGAGGAATATTGTTATACATCTTTCAACTGATACAATATTGAAAGTGAGTATTAGAGGATAAGATTAAGAGTATGAAAAAGGATGTTATTAGGTATGCTCAAAAATAATGCTATTATTATTAGAAGGAGGTAGCAAATATTGAACTATGGAAAAATGAAGGATTATGTGTTGACATAGTTATGTATAACAAACAACATTAGATCAATGTAGCAACTTTTGTGGCCGTATTAAAAATGAGAATAGATATAAAAATTTAGAAATGGGGGAACATTGTTATACATACTTTTATTCAATATATATAAACAGAATATTAAAGGTTAAGATCAGAATTTGAAAAAGGATGTCACTAGGTAAGCTCAAAAGTAAAAGCTATTGCTATTAGAAAAATATAGCAAATATTAATATTGAAAAATGAAGGACTAAGTACTGATATAGTTATGTATAACAACTTTAGATTACGTAAACCGGACTAACTTAGAAATATCTTTGTATTATTATTGCTTTTGTATCAAAATGATGACACTCACATACCACACTGTTCACAAAACGATATTGATGTATGCTTTCAAAAATAAAAAACCTTACAACAAAAACAAATACTCTCAGTTGCCATCTATGCACCGAACAATGGACAAGAAGAATTCTATAAAAAAACTCCTCAAGAAGATACTCAAAACAGAATATGAAAATATCTGTCTTTTAGGAGATTTTAATGCAATAGTTGATACAAACCTTGACTATAAAAGTAGTAAAGCAAATAAAAAAAATAAGACTTTACCTAGAACCTTTGTTAAAATGATAGAAGAACTATTGATACAAGATACGTGGAGAGAAATGAACCCAGGAAAAAACAGTACACATTTTACTCTCATACACATCAATCTTGGTCCAGAATAGATATGATTTGAATAACTCCGGAACTGAGTGCAAATGTGCAAGAGATAGAAATAGAAGCAAACCTATGGGCTGATCATAATCCAGTCAAAATAACTTGGAAGGGACAAAAGAGAAGAGTAAGATGGGCTTTAAATCAATCTATAATAAAAGACAAAGTATTTATACAGATGATGGAAAGAGAAATGGGATTTTTAAAAAAGAGAACAGGAAAGAGGAGACCTCATTACAAAATGTGTGGGACACAGCGAAAGCATATATTAGTGGATTAGCTATAACTTATATAGCGAAGAAAAACAAGAAAAAGAAACGATACCAAAAGACTTTGGAAGAAGACTATAAAAGACTTGAAATAGAGTTACAAAAAGAACCACAAAAGGTACATTTAAAAAGCCAAATGGAGATGATTAGGCATAAGTTAAATATAATGAAAAAAGACGAACTGGCACAACAAATAAAAAGAGCAAAACAAAACTTGTTTTGAAAATGCTAATAAACCTGGAAGATGGCTAGCCTATAAACTGAAGAAGGAAAAAGAGAAGAAATGGATAAGTAAACCACAGGATGAGGAAGGTATACTACACTATCAAATGGAAAAGAAAAAAGAGATAATTCAGGAGTTTTATAAGAAGCTATGACCATGAAAAAGTACCAGAGCAAAAAATAATACAATACTTGGAAAAAGCTAATCCACCAAAGGTCTCAGAAAAGGTGAAGAATATGTTGAATGAAAGAATAACAATGGCAGAATTAGTAGAGGTGATCAAAAGACAAAAAAACAATAAAACACCAGGTCCAGTTGGTCTACCAGCAGAAATTTATTAAAGAGCTACAAGATGCATTGAGTTTGTCAATGCTAGAGGTGTACAATGAAGTTTTATTAGAAGCTAAGATACCAGATACATGGACAGATGCTAACATTACTTTGATCC
The DNA here is from genome assembly GCF_900518735.1 of Pseudonaja textilis. Next base: position 183,417 of record NW_020769548.1, read on the forward strand.
CAAAAGAAGATTCAGATTCAACACAAATAAAGAATTACAGGCCAATATCCTTATTAAATGCAGATTATAAAATATTTGCCTCAATAATTGCTGAAAGACTAAAAAGGTTTTTGATTGAATTTATACATCCTGATCAAAATGGGTTTTTACCTGAAAGGCAAATTAGAAACAATGTTAGAATCATTTTAGACACATTGGAGTACTATGAAGTACATAATGAAAAAAACAACAACCTAGCATTGAGAGGGCGGAGCTGGCGTTGCGACGATATGGCATGCGATCTTGGAGGTCTGAGATCGCTGCCGATATCTTTGCTCCTGGACAGTCCAATTGAATCTAAACCATCCTGAAGAGACAGTGAATGTTGATCCTCTTGATCCCAGGGATATCGCAAAGTCCCTGGTAGATCCAGGAGAAGCTCTTTTTGCCAGCGGCAAAGAGGCAGCTGTAAAGCTGCTGAAGTTGGGACAGCTCCAAAACAAAAGAGAATGGAAAGAGAAAGTGTGCCGGTTTGGTGAGAACTTTTTCTTTATTTTAAGATTTGAAAGGACACCCTAAGGAAAAGAAAGAATCTGTAAAAGTTTTGACAGAAGTGATTAAGCGGCAATTTTAAACAGGAATGGTGGAAATAATGGACAATAATATGAAAACACTCCTGACTGCAATCTATGCCCCGAATGACAATCAAGAAGAATTTTATAAAAAGTTACATATGAAAATAATTGAACAGGACTATGCTAATATAGTTATGATGGGAGATTTTAATGGAATTGTAGATAATAAACTGGACTATACAGCACAGAAAACAACAAAGCAAAACAGAAAGACTCTCCCTAAATCGTTTTTTTAAAATGGTAGTTGAAATAAACTTCAAAGATACATGGAGAGAAAGAAATGCTAAAACTAAACAATACACCTTCTACTCAAATAGACATTTATCATGGTCCAGAATAGATATGATATGGATGTCAACAGAATTGTTAACTAATATTCAAGAAATAAATATTGAAACAAGTACTTGGGCAGATCACAATCCAATGACAATTAAATGGAAAGGACAAAGAAGAAGATCTAGATGGACGTTAACTAATACTATATTAAAGGAAAAAGACTTCATACAGTGGATGGAGAAAGAACTGGCTTTCTTCTTTAGAGAAAACAAAAAAGAAGATACATCAATCCAGAATGTATGGGATACAATGAAGGCATATGCCAGAGGCTTGATAATAGACTATACAAGGAAAAGAAATACCATGAAAAGACTAGCTTCTAAGGCATTAGAGGATGAGTATAAAGGACTTGAAAAAGAGCTACAGAAAATGCCACAGAAAAAGGACATTAAGTTAAAAATGTGTTATGCCTCACCTGAATCCACAGGTGAGCAATCACAATTCTGAAGTTCCAAAAATATAAGCAACTAAAAACAAACGCCAACCAAGATAACTGCTGAAGTTTTTCCAGTCCTCAGCAGTAATTCTGATATCTGTTTGGCAAACCTGAAGTGTCTATAAATCACAATGCCTCAGAGAATCTTCACAAGACTTTCGCTCTAACAAGACACTTCGCTTCTGGCAAATTTCTCAAGCCAATCCGTTTCCTTTTATCCCCTAAAGGGGGTGTGTTAGTCTCATTAATCATTGGCTTGATGCTTCTTTCCCAATTGAGATTGACGTCTCAATCTCCGTCTATTTCTCACATCAAGCCAGGATCCCTCAAACCCCTCCTCCTCCGTACTTGAAACCTCTCACACATTTTCCTGATTATCTGTTCCCGGCTGCTGTATAATCAGAGAGGGAGATTCGGGGGAGGTAACCTCCAATAAATCAGGTTCGTCTCTCATAGCTAAGTCCACTTCCTCATCCTAGCTGCCCTCAGAATCACTCAGCAATGCAGGCTCAAATTTCACTGCCAGATCCTCTTCACTCGAGCTCACATCTGTCAACGGAACAGATTCCAATCCCGGAGTCACAACAAAAATGGATACAATTAAACATACAATGGGACTAATGGAAAAAGAAGAACTAGCACAGAAAATCAGAGGTGTGAAACAGAACTATTTTGAAGATGCAAATAAACCAGGTAGATGGTTAGCATACAAACTGAGAAAGGAGAAAGAATCAAGGAAAATATTGCAATTAATAGATGACCAAGACCAAGTTTGCTATGGTAGTAAAGAGAAGAAGGAAATCATACGAGACTATTATGGGAAACTATACACACAAGAGAATATTGATGAGGAAAGAGTTAAACAGTATTTACAGAATGCTAATTTACCTCAGATACCTAAAGAGATTGAAACAATGTTAGAAAGCAATATACTGATGAGGGAGTTAACTGAAGCACTAAAGAAGCAAAATAATGGAAAGGCACCAGGCCCAGATGGACTTCTGGCAGAATTTTATAAAACACTACAAGAATCGTTGAACCTTCCATTGCTAGAAGTTATGAATGAAGATATGTTAAAGAAGAAGATACCTAAATCATGGTCAGAAACTTATATTACACTTGTCCCAAAAGAGGAGGCCGATCCATTTCAAATCAAGAACAATAGACCTATTTCCTTACTAAACACAAATTGTAAAATTTTTGCTTCAATATTGGCAGAAAGACTTAAAAAATACTTAAACAATTTTATCTACCCTGATCAAAATGGATTTCTGCCAAAGAGACAAATTAAAGACAATATGAGAGTAATCTTGGATACTTTGCAATACTACGAGGCACACCCTGAAAAACAAATGGCTTTGATATTTCTAGATGCACAGAAGGCATTTGATAATGTGAATTGGCGATTCATGTTGTTACTGCTGGAACAGATGGGCTTTGCTAAAAAAATTATTCAAGCAATAGAAGCTATATATCATAAGCAAACGGCAAAGGAGGGAGAACTGACAGACTCTACTGATATAAGAAAAGGAACAAGACAAGGGTGCCCACTATCACCTCTGTTGTTTGTGTTAACCTTGGAAGTGCTAAACAGAAATATTAGAGAAGAAAAGGATATAAAAGGGATGAAAATTAAAAAGGAAGAATTTAAGTTGCAAGCATTCGCAGATGATCTGGTTTTCATTTTAGAAGACCCACTAGAAACAGCATCAACATTGATAGAAAAGATAGAGGCATATGGAAAGGTGGCTGGTTTGAAAATAAATAAAGATAAGACAAAGATCTTGACAAAGAATATGCTATTAAGACAAAAGGAAGAACTGGCAGATCTATTGAAAATTCAGGTCACGAATAAGATCAAGTACTTGGGGATACATTTGACAGCAAGATGCAGTACACTAAAAGAGAATAATTATATCAAACTTAAGCAGCAGATAGCGCTAGATTTGGTGAAATGGGAAAATTTACAACTGTCATTAATAGGGAGAATATCAACAATCAAGATGAATATATTACCCAAAATTTTATATTTGTTCCAAACAATTCCAATTAGGCTTGGAAAATATTACTTTGAAAATTTAAATAAAATTGTGTTGAAATACATATGGCAAGGTAAGAAAGCAAGAATAAAGTTAAAACTTTTGCAAGATGCCAGAATAAGAGGAGGATTTGGTTTGCCTAATTGGGAGTTGTATTACAAAGCTACAAATTTGATGTGGGTTAAGGAATGGATAACATTAAGAAATACTAGATTGTTGACTTTAGAAGGACATGATCTGTTGTTGGGGTGGCATGCTTTTCCATGGTATAAAGGAACTGAAACACTGGGGTATTTTAGAAGACATTATATACGAGAGTCTCTGTGGTTAAACTGGGAGAAGACTAAAAGACAATGTTATTTGAAAATTCCAGTCTGGCTATCAACTATTGAAGCATTTTCTTATCCTATAATATATAAAAAGGAACAAACAGTTAGATATAGTGATATATTGAATGAAAAGGGTGAACTTAAATCTATGCAAAAATTAGAGGAGCAAGGTATAAAGATGAATTGGTTTTCATATGCGCAAATACATTCAAGGTATGATAAAGATTCTAAAACAGAAGGTTTCTATGATAAACTGACTGATTTAGATAAGATTTTGACAGGTACTGATGAAAAGGTGATTAAAAAATTGTATGGATATTTATTAGAAATTAAACTAGAAGAAGAACAAGTTAAAGAAACTATGATTGCTTGGGGGAAGAATTTTGGATATGGGATTGATCTAGAGAAATGGCAAAAATTGTGGTCTCAAAATTATAAAATGACAATGTCAATAGCATATAAAGAAAATTTGTATAAGATGTTTTACAGGTGGCATTTCCCCCCTGACAAGAATAGCAAGAATGTTCAAGAACAAATCTGAAAAATGTTGGAAATGTCATCAGATACCTGGCTCATATTACCATATATGGTGGACTTGTGCAGATGCTAAAAAATATTGGACTAAAATCCACACGTGGTTGGAAAAAATGATAAAAAAGCATATAGATTTGAAACCATATTTTTATTGGGAATTTTACCTGAAATATATAGTAAATAATTGAAATACCTGATTGTAAATGTATTAACAGCGACTAGGATTGTATTTGCTAAAAACTGGAAAAATGAGAAAATACCATCACAGGAGGAAATCATTAAGAAAATATTGGAATGTGCTGAAATGAGTAGATTGACATTTGAAATCAGAGAACAAGATGATAAACAATTTTATAAAATTTGGGATCTATTCTATCAATGGTTAGACAATAAAACATGGTAATGAAATATGTAGATTCTTAGAAAATAATAAATATATAAAGATGTATTCTTTTCTTATTATATCTACCAAATGATTGTAGGATAGATTTGAGATGATAATATGAACTGCCATAAAACAAATTAAGTAAAATATGGATTATTTCATAAAACATGAATGAATAAAAGTATAGTCAAATGATTGATTAACAATGATATTAATGTATTTAATACTTGATTGAAAATATGAGAATATATACAATGTAATTGTAATTGAAGACTACGAAATGGAAGCACAAAACAATTTGTAAACCAACCGGCACACTGTATGTATACATATGGAAGATGGCTTGATGTTTTTATGTTTTGTTTGTCTATGTTCGTCTTAAAAACCAATTAAAAAAAAACAAAAACTAGCATTTATCTTTTTGGATGCCCAGAAAGCATTTGACAATGTAAATTGGCAATTTATGTTGCAACAATTAAAATGCATGGACTTTGGTGAAAAAATTATAAATATGATTAAGGTGATTTACACGCACCAGAGAGCTAAAGTGATGGTGAATGAAGATGTGACAGAAAGTTTTTATATAAGAAAAGGTACGAGACAAGGTTGCCCATTATCCTCATTCTTATTTATATTAACACTAGAAGTTATAACTGGAAATATTAGACAGGATCTAGAAATAAAAGGAATGGAGATAAAAAAAGAAAAATATAAACTACAAGCATTTGCAGATGACGGAATTAACAGAAGCCTTAAAAAAACAGAATGTTGGAAAAGCACCAGGTCCAGATGGATTACCAGCGGAATTTTACAAGACTTTCCAGGAAATACTGAATCTTCAACTATTAGAAGTCATGAATGAAGTTATGTCAAAGAAGAGAATACCCAAAACATGGTCAGAAACATATATTACACTTATACCGAAGGAAGACACAGACCTGCAGCAAGTTAAAAATTACAGACCTATATCCCTATTAAATTCAGACGATAAAATTTTTGCTTCAATTCTGGCAGAAAGACTCAAAAGATACTTAAATAATTTTATTCATGCTGATCAAAATGGAATTCTGCCAAAGAGACAAATCAAAGACAATATGAGAATAATTCTGGATACTATGGAATAGTATGAGGCACATCCTGAAAAGCAAATGGCCTTGATGTTTTTAGATGCACAAAAAGCCTTTGATAATGTGAGTTGGTGATTCATGTTATTGCAATTGGTACAAATGAGCTTTGGTAAAATATGTATTCAAGCCAATGAAACGATATATCACAAACAAACGGCAAAGGTTATGATAAATGGAGAATGAACAGAGTCCATAGATATAAGAAAAGGGACTAGACAAGGTTGTCCACTGTCACCTCTGCTGTTTGTGTTAACATTGGAAGTGTTAAATAGGAATATTAGAGAAGAAAAAGAAATAAAAGGAAAGAAAATTAAAAAGGAAGAGTATAAATTGCAAGCCTTTGCAGATGATCTGGTTTTTATATCAGAGGATCCATTGGAAACAGCACCTAAATTAATAGAAAACATAGAAGAATATGGAAAAGTAGCAGGTTTGAAAATAAATAAAGATAAAACAAAGATATTAACAAAGAACATGCTAGCAAGACGAAAGAAAGAGTTGGAAGAAGTCTTAGAAATACGGGTCACAAATAAGGTTAAGTATTTAGGGATATATATTACATAAAGATGTAGCTCATTGAAGGAGGATAACTATTTTAAACTCAAACAGCAGATTGTGACAGATTTGACAAAATGGGAAAACTTACAATTATCATTGATTGGGAGAATATCTACAATTAATATGAATATATTTCCTAGAATTTTATATTTATTCCAGATAATTCCAATTCAATTAGGGAAAGAGTTTTTCAAAGACTAATAAAATTGTGCTGAAATACATCTGGCAGGGTAAGAAAGCGAGAATACAACTTAAATTGTTACAAGATGCAAGAACAAGAGGAGGGTTTGCCTTGCCCAACTGGGAATTATATTACCAGGCAACAAATCTGATGTGGGTAAAGGAATGGATAACATTAAGGAACAGTAGATTATTGACCTTAGAAGGGCATGACTTGCTGTTGGGATGGCATGCTTTCCTCTGGTATAAGGGAACTAAAACACAGGGGTATTTTAGAAGACATGATATTCGAGAGGCATTGTTTTTAAATTGGAAGAAGATAAAAAGACAATATTACTTAAAAATTCCATTATGGATATCTACCATTGAAGCTTTTTCTTATCCAATAATATATAAAAAGGAACAAGCAGTTAGATATGGTGAGATATTGAATGAAAAGGGTGAACTTAAATCTATGCAAGCGTTGGAAGAACAAGGTGTAAAAATGAATTGTTTTTCATATTTGCAAATACAATCTAGATTTGATAAAGATTTTAAAACAGAAGGTGTCTATGATAAGTTGACTGATTTAGATAAAATTCTGATGGGTACTGATTAAAAGGTAATTTAAAAACTTTATGGATATCTATTAGAATTTAAATTGGAGGATGAACAAGTTAAAGAAACAATGATTGCTTGGGGGAAAAATTTTGGATATGGGATTGATTTAGAGAAATGGCAAAGATTGTGGTCTCAAAATTATAAAATGACTATGTCAACTGCATATAAAGAAAATTTGTACAAGATGTTTTACAGGTGGCATCTACCCCCGATGAGAATTGCGAGAATGTTTAAGAACAAAACGGATAAATGTTGGAAATGTCATCAGATACCTGGTTCCTTTTACCATACGTGGTGGACATGCTTGGATGCGAAAAGACATTGGACTAAAATCCACATATGGTTGGAGAAAATGATAAAACAACACATAGACTTTAAACCAGATATATTTTTATTGGTAATTATACCGGAAATATACAATAAAGAACTGAAATATTTGATTGTAAATATTTTAACAAGCGGCTAGAATTGTATTTGCTAAGAATTGGAAAAATGAAAAAATACCTATGCAGGAGGAAGTTATTAAGAAAATCATGGACTGTGCTGAAATGAGTAAATTGACATTTGAAATTAGAGAACAAGAAGATGAACAATTTTATATGATATGGGATTTGTTCTATCAATGGTAATGTAATAAACTAGGTAATTTTGTAATAGAAGTTTAATAGATCACTATACAATATAATACAGACATATATAACCATTGGATGAAAGTACAATATAAATTTCATAATAAAATCTGGAATATAAAATGATGGAATAAATAGTTTAGTCATGGATGATTAATAGCTGATAAATATATAAACATGTTAGCTGATTTGTCAGTAACTTGTCAAGTAATATTGATATTGATAGCAATAATTATTTAATATTTACAATTATAACTGACATAACTGTTATGTCTCACCTATATTCATAGATGAGAAGACAAGGTTTCAGAATTCAAAATATTCAAGCAGAAACAAAACCGGATTCAAAAGGGTTAAATTAGCACAGTTTACCAGTCCTTGGCAGACTTCCCGGAACCTGTCAGGCTAATCAGAATTGTCCATAACTCACAAGGCCACTT
>NW_020769548.1:200510-222589 GCF_900518735.1 Pseudonaja textilis
ACCCAAAATTACATGCTTTGCAGTTTTAAAGTGACACACACTTAAACATACAATCATAGTTTATATATATTATTTTACCCAAACTACATTAGGTAACCTATGTTATTCCTAACATTCTCCCCTTTTGGGTAATATAATAATATATATATCTATTTACAACCTTAACCCATAGTCATCACAACTCTCTTTGTGTTTGACTGCACCTTGGGCTTTTGTAAACTGATCAGCAATGTTTTGTTCAGTCATACAATACTCCAGTCTTATTAAACCATTTTTTACAGATTGTCTTACATTCAGGTATCTAAGATCTGTATGCTTAGATCTCGTTTTTACAGCAATATTTGTAGCCATCTGTATGGCTGCTTGATTGTCCTCATACACTACAATGGAATCTTTAACAGTTAATCCCATATCCAACAACAACTGTTTATACAGAATTAAATCAGTACATAATAAGGATAGACATGAAAATTCTGCTTCCATTGTGGACACACTTATGTGTTGCTGTCTAATTGACCTCCAACCAATCAATGCTTTACCTAATAGTATAGCCATTCCTGAAGTTGATTTCCTAGTGTTTATGTCTGTTGCAAAACTTGCATCAGCGTATGCACTTAAAATCAAATCACCTTTTGGCTCCAAATACAATGCATAGTGCATTGTCTTTTTAAGATATCTTAAGATACGTTTTGCCGCTTGCCAGTGTCGTTCAGCGGGTTCAGCGTTGAATCGAGCCAATTGATTAACGCAATAGGCAATATCTGGCCTTGACCAATTACTAATGTACGATAGACTACCAATTAGTGACTGATAGATAGTCTTATCGAATTTTGAACTCTGAGCATCAGTGCAGCAAAATTCCTGACTCATTGGAGTTTTTGCTGGTTTACAAAGTTTCATATTATATGTTTTTAGTAATTGACAAATTTTATCCTCTTGAGATATCTTATAGCCACCACTGGTTTTATTTATTGTCAATCCTAGATACTGTTTTATCTCTCCTAATTGCTTTAATTTTATCCTCTTACCTAATAATGATATTATTTCAGTAGCTTCATTATTAGTTTTGGTAATTAAAGCAATATCATCTGTAAACAACAATAATAATGACACTATTCCATTTGTCTCTCTTTTAAATAAACATGGATCAGCTAAACCTGCTTTAAACCCTATATTGTTTAACTCCTTAACAATATGTTGGTTCCATTCGTAACCAGGTTGTTTTAATCCATAGAGACTCTTTTTAAGTTTCCAACAGTCATTATTAGTTTTATCATCCTTAATCCCTACAGGTTTCTTTAGGTATATAGTGTGCTGCAATGGTGCATGCAGATAAGCAGTTTCTACATCTAAATGATTTATGATATAGTTTTTCTTAGCTGCCCACACTAAAGCTGCTCTCAAGGTTGTTGCTTTTAGACTTGGTGCAAACACTTCATCATAATCACATGCAGTTTGATTAAATCCTTGAGCTACCAACCTAGCCTTATGGGTAACAGTCCCATTTTTACCTGTTTTTAATTTAAATATCCATTTGCAGCCAATGGACTTTTCACCTGGAGGTAATTTAGCATTCTCATAGACTCCCATCTGTTTTAATGAATTCAGTTCTTTTTGCATTGCTGTATGCCAATTCTCTTGATCCTTTGCAGGATACATTTTTAGTTCTTCCACAGTAGTTGGAATTTTACTAACTTGGCAAACTACACTTGCTTGGTACCTATCAGGTGGTCTGCTTTCACGTGTTGTCCGTCTAGGTAGTACAGGGCTTACAGGTGGACTTTTATCTATCACCTGTTCCTGGTTATCTATTTCTTCTTGTTCACTTATTTCTTCCTGTTTTGGTCCTATTTGCTCTTCCTTTACTTCCTCTTTAATTGGACTTTTCTTATTACTGATATGGTGGTTTGGTCTTCTGTAGATTTCTATAATTACATCTTTATTCGAATCTTGCTCCAGTTTTTCCCATCCTACATGTTCCAGGAATTGTGCACTAGCACTACAGTAAATTCTAGTTGTACCCTCTTCCCAGAACCTGTAAGATTTATGGTTAGATTCGTAACCTACAAAAAATAATCTTTTAGCCCTATGCTGTCCCTTATGTCTCAGTTGTGTAGGAATATGCACCCATGCTGGTGCTCCAAATGTGTGCATGTAGCTTAGGTCAGGTTTTCTACCATGCCACCGTGTGAATGGTAATTCACCTGTTGTTGAGTTAACAACATTATTCAATATATGATTACCACATATTATTGCTTCTCCCCACAAATTTTCAGGTAATCCTGAATCCGACAACATGGTACGAGCCATTGCCTGTATTGTCTGGCCTCGTCTTTCTATAAAAGAATTATGTTGTGGCCTATATGGCGCAGACCTTTTATGTTCTACACCTGCCATCTTCAGTCTATTTTTGAATTTATTATTTATAAATTCCGTACCATTATCAGTTACAAGAGTTACTAGTTTCCTTTTAGTTTTTCTTTCTGCAAACTTCAACCAATTAAAGAAATTCTGATATGTTTCCGTTTTACTCTTCATTAAATAACAGAAACCATATCTAGAATAATGATCCATTATACTTAATATATAACGAGCACCTCCCACACTTGGTTTTTTAGGACCTATAATATCAGCAAATACGACCTCTAGAGGCTCCTTAGTTTTAAATCCATTAATTCTATTTGCTGGTATTACCTTGCTTTTTTCTTGACTGCAAGCATTGCAGTGCAAATACTTACTGCAAGGCTTCAGTTTTATACCTTTAGACAGTTCAACCGTTTGCTTGAGCATTTTAAAATTTATATGCCCTAAACGTCTGTGTAACAAATGTATGCATTCATCATGAGGTTTCACGTTATTATACACTGTGTTAGCCACCTCTAATTGATTATCATTTAACACATACAATTCACCTTTTAAAGTTGCAGTCACTTTTTTACCTTCCTTTTCTATTATGCAGTTTTCTCCCCTAAAGGTAACTACATAACCTAGTTTAATCAAAACTTTAACCGAAAGCAAATTAAACTTAAGTTGTGGTACATATAACATTTTTACATTTTCTTTTATGCAAGAACAATATGCAGTACCTTCAGTTTTTGCTTTAAGTTTCCAGCCATTAGCTAACGATATCTGCTGTGAACTCGTGGACATCTTAATAAATCTTTTCTTATCTTTTGTTATGCAGTGCGATGCTCCACTATCTACAACCCAAAAATTATTATTGTTCACAGTTTGGTTGCTATACATGGCTAATTCTAAGCATTTTTTATCCTTTTGATGCCTTTTAGCATTCTGGCTGGCATTTTGGCGTTTTGCTTTCTTGCAGAATCTAGCCAAATGTCCTTTTCTTCCACAATTAAAACATTTTCTAATTGTGTAGGCTGACGAAGATAATTCCTCTTCTTGTGGTTGTTCCCTTCTGAGTTGATCCCTTTCAAGCCTTCTCCTGGCTTCTTCAATTAATCTGCCAGTAATGTCAGTTAATGTGAGGTTATCTTTTGGCAGAACTTCCAGCGAAGTTACATAGTCGTCATAGCTCTCATCTAATGAAGACAAAATTATATAAACCTGATGTAGTTCAGTGAAGATAAGCTCTTTTTCATGCAGCTCCTGAAAAATCCTCTTCATAGTGTTTATATGAGTCAACATGTCTCCATTCTTTTGAAGATGTGTTCTGAACAGCTTCCGTGTAAGATTTATATGTGCTCCTACACTGTCTCGAACATAAATCTTCTTTAAATTCTCCCAGCACTTAGCAGCTGTTTCTTCTCCACGAATATGGACAAGCTGCTGGTCACAGAGTGTCAGTCCTATTATACAGAGAGCTTGCTCATTCTTCAGTTTATATTCTTATATTTTCTGGGCATCATCTTCATCCTCTGGATCCCAAGCATCTACCTCTGGTGGGTTTTGAATTATACTCCACAAACCTTCTCTGCGTAGAAGTAGGCTGCATTTCATAGACCATGAAACATAGTTTGTTCCATCCAGTTTGGATATTAGAGACAAACTTGGTAAATTGACTTCTGCCATCTTTCTCTGGATATTAAACTATAATTAATAAAACACAGCTGTCTGTTTACAGTATTGTGTAACTACACTAACTCTCACTTTATATAAGCCTGTTATATCCTGGTTACTCTGACTGTGCAGCTGGGCCCATAACCAGTGTTAGGGATACACCCTAGCAGAATCTGCACAGCAGTCAGTCAGGCAGGCAAAATATGTGAGATAAACGTTTTTGTAGCTTACACTCAGTAAAACAGATACACAGTGCTAATTAAATAGTTTATTCCAGTAAGAGTTATAGCATAGTCAAACAGTCCATATATCATTCACTAGTTCAGTCCGTCCAGGGATTATTCAGTTGCAAATTCCAGTGTCGAAAAAGAGAGGTCAGTAAACTTACAAATATCAGTCCAGTAATATATCTCCTTGCAGTAGAGATATGAAGAACTCAAAAAACTCCTCTCTTCCTTCAGCAACTCAGCAGTAGGGGAAACACGCAGTTAACAAACCATCAATCCATGCAATCCAGTAATTGTCAGGGAATCGTCAGGTTCTCTTGCTCCCTCTTATGGTGGTTTCACACCGCACCCAAAATTACATGCTTTGCAGTTTTAAAGTGACACACACTTAAACTTACAATCATAGTTTATATATATTATTTTACCCAAACTACGTTAGGTAACCTATGTTATTCCTAACAGTAACTAACAATTAAAGCATTAACTAATAATGAAAGCATCCAACATCCGGCCAATAAACGTAACGATCATAAGTAGCCATTATACCTATTACCCCAGTTTGTGTTTCTATTAGGGGACTGTTCACCACGATATATACAGATTATGTACCCACCAGTCATGTGCCATATCCCTGTCACCAACACCACCCATCACCCACAGCACCCGACAGCTCCCCGCCCCCGGAGAGTCTCGTGTCATGTAGCAATCCATGTTCAGCCGCCGGCATATCATTAGCCAATGATGTCATCAGGCCATGTCTATCCACAGTCGCCGGTCTGCACCATCAGGGAAATGCTGAGTATCACAGCCACGGAGGGAATTAGGCAAAACACGGTAAGACCACGGACTCCAGTGTCATGGCTCAACGGACCTCGTCTTGGAGTCGTGACAGCATATTTTACATCAGTTCAAATATTACATCGATGGTATCAATGCTGTCAAGCAGTGGAAAAATTTGGCTCTGATGTCTCAACAGGGCAACAATTGACTACAAGCCCCCCTCCTGATTATGATCAGGTAAAAATTGTCACCCCAAAATCATTTTCAATTGGACCTTCAGCTCCTTCTAAAGATGCTAAAACTTTTGCTTCTCCACAGCCAGTGTACACCCCCATAAGGAAAATATTGGAGGAACAATTAGACAAAGGGGGTGGATATAGAAGAAATTACCGATATGCTTTCTGTTTGTCCAGTGCATGCCACGGGACAAGTGGATCAGAATGGAGCTCAAGTAGCCCTCTGTCGTATGCAATTTTAACAGAACTTAGAAAAGGAATTGAGATATGGGGTTGGGAAGTACCTATGTGCAGGGAATGTTGGAAGCTACTATGAGAAATCATATTTTAGTACCTGAATATTGGAAAACTACCTTTCGCGTGTTGCTTACTCCAGTGCAATATGTAGTTTGGGACAGCGAATTTAGACACCAATGTGCTGTGTGTGCCCAGCATTTGGGCGGGGGGGGGGACACTTTCATTCCTGATCAATTGTATGGATCTGGCAATTTTGCTCCAGTTGATGCTCAAATTGTTCTACCAGCTGCCACTTTAAAGATTTCTTCTGAATGTGCCTATTGAGCATTCTCAAAGGCGCCTGTTTGTGGCAAGCCTCATCAAGCCTTCTCTAATATCAGGAGAAAGCTACTGAGCCGTATCCTGATTTTATTAACAGATTACAGGATGCTTTATGGTGGCAGATAGACAACCCTGAGGCTCAGCATGAGTTATTAATGAAGCTGGCAAAGGAAAACGCTACTTCTGAATGTCGCAGGGCAATTATTGGTCTGGGGACCAACCCTGATTTGGCAGAAATGATTAAAGCATGTCAAGATGTAGTAACAGCTTCTTATCAAACTAATTTATTGGTGGCTGCTTTATCACAAGGCAGCAAGCCTCAAGGAGATTGTTACAACTGTGGCAAACCTGGTCACTTTAGAAGGGAATGTCGAAGTTCAGGAGGAGGTATGTCTACAGCATCTCACTCCCCTTTCCATCAGAGGTTGAAACCAAAAACAAAATGCCCAAAGTGTCGCAAGGGTTATCACTGGGCAAATGAGTGTCGGTCAGGAAACGGCTGACTCGGCTGGTCTCTGGCCCCAGTCCAAACAGAGACAATAAACCAACAATAGAAAATACTCCTGCAGCTACAAGAGGTAGTGCTGGTATTGATTTGATATTGCAGGAGGAAGTGAATTTTAAATTTCCTGGGGGGGTTCAAGTAGTTCCATCACAATTATCAGGCCCTCTGCCTCAAAATTATGTAGGCCTTGTCCTCCCCGGTCAAGCATGGGAAAAAAAGGTATTTTTGTTATTCCGGGAGTGATAGATTCAGATTATACTGGAATCATTTATGTCCAATTGTGGACTAATTTTCCTCAAATTTTCCCCATTTATTCTAGCCTTGCTCAACTCCTGCATTTCCCTTATTTTGTCCCGACAGGGGGAGAGCCAAAAGAGAGAGGGGAAGGAGGTTTCAGTTCTACTGACCCAGCCACTTCCATCATAGTTGCCATCACTACCCCAATCACATTTCAACAGACCCGTCAGATCATTGTGTTGCAGGGTAAGCCCTTTGAGGGAATTTTGGACACTGGAGCGGATGTTTCAGTGATTTCTGTCAGGCAGTGGCCTGACACCTGGCCAATTGAACCTTGTCCAAGTGTGTGGGGTGTGTGGGGTCGTCAACGTGCACATCAAAGTGCACAGTTTCTTTCAGCCCATTTGCCTAATTCAGATTTGGTCATTCAGGTCCTTCCTTTTATATTAGATATTCATGTCAGCCTTTGGGGACGTGACCTGCTCAGTAAATTGGGTGCCACCCTTACTTTGGAAGACTGAGGCTACTGCCCTTCCATTGACTTGGCTGGTTAAAGGGCCGGTATGGATTGATCAATGGCCGATGTCACATGAAAAATTGATGGCTGTCCATCAGCTAGTAAATGATCAGCTGCTTGCTGGTCATGTTATACCTTCCACGAGTCCATGGAATACCCATTTTTGTCATAAAAAAGAAAAGTGGCAAATGGCGTTTCCTTCATGATGTGCAAGCCTTAAATTTGTGTATTCAACCAATGGGCCCTTTGCAATGTGGAACACCTAACCCTAATTTGATTCCTCAAGATCATGAAGTAATGGTAATTGATTTAAAGGATTGTTTTTTCTGTATTCCTTTATGCCCCTCTGATCAAGAAAAATTTGCATTTACTGTGCCTGCAGTGAATCATTCAGAACCTAATTGTTATCATTGGACAGTTTTGCCACAAGGAATGTTGAATAGTCCCACATTATGTCAGCTTTATGTTGCTGCAGAATTAGCTCCTTTTCGCAAATGTCATCCATTGGTTTTAGTATATCATTATATGGATGATATTTTAATTGGAGCACCAAAGATACAACCAAATTGGCTTTCTGAACTAAAAAATGATTTAAATGTCTATGGATTGCAGATTGCTCCAGAAAAAGTACAGCTGCACTCTTTTTATCTTTATTTAGGGCATAAAATGTAACAATCTTATTCTGTTTCAGCTTTTCCTCATTTGAAGTTACCTAAAGTTATTTCATTGGTTAATTTGCAGCAATTGTTAGGCACCCTCAGTTGGGTTCGTCCATATTTTTCTTTACCTACACATTTTCTTAGTCCATTATTTGATTTATTAACCAAAGGAAAACAACCTGCAGATCTTATTACAGTTCGTATTCCTCACAGAGATTGTAAGTTAACTCTTTTAATATTCCCAACTAGTAAGCTGCCTACAGGAGCTTTAGCTGTATTAGAAGCAAAAGAGGTGTGTTGTATTGAATGGCTTTATTTACCTCATACCCCATCCCAAAATGTCTTACCATTTATCCAAGCTGTTATGTCTCACCTGCATCCACAGGTGAGCATACAAAGTTCGAGAGTTCAAAATATTCAAACAAGAACAAAACCAGTCTTTAAAGAGTTAACAGTTTTCAGTCCTTGGCAGTCTTCCCGGAATCTGTCTGGCAACTCAGAATTGCTCATAAATCACAACGGCCGCTTCAAACGTATTCTTTCGAATCCACAAAGCACTACTCACGTTTCACTTTACTCCAAGCAAAGATTGAGAGTCAGCAAACCTCCTTAAATCCCCAGTATGGGTGTGTCAGTCTCTCTAATCAATGTCTGGCTTGACGCCTCCCTTCAGATTGTGATTGACGTTTCAATCTTCTTCTAGTTCTAGCGTCAAGCCAACATCTGTCAGTTTCCTCCTCGCTAGAAACTTCTGACTCATTTTGTGGATCAGCTGCTGTCATGTACGAAGTCGAAGGTTCTGGAGTGGATTGTCTCTCCGACAATCTCTCATCCTCCTGGCTCACATCTGTGTCCTCTGATAATTCAGACTCCACATTCACAGCAGGCTCAAACCTTCCGTCTTCAGAGGCATCAGAGTCAAAACTCCCAGCAGGGTCAATCCTTCCAGTCACAACACCAAGCTGTTGCTGAAATAATAATTTTAGGACGAACTCGAGCTTGTTGGAGAAATGGGACTGATTTAATGAATATTATTCTTCCTATCCCGAAATCTGATTTTGAATTTTATTTTCAGAATAACTTATCTCTTCAATGTGCTTTAACTGACTATGTAGGCTGTATTGCATATCATTTGCCTAAAGATCCTTGGCTTGCTTGCTTAATTATTTCTTCCTTTCTTGTCTGTCCACTACTTTCTCCTTCTCCATTGCCTCAAGCTCCTACTGTTTTTTCAGATGGTGGTTGAACGAGAGGAGCAATTGCTTATCAGGACCCACATGATGATATCTGCTGCTATTTTAGCTTTCCAAACCTTTTCTCAACAGCCTTTCAATTTAATCTCTGACTCTCATTATGTGTGTCAACTTATTTTTAATCTTCCAGGCGCTTATATCATGCCCAGGATTGATTCTAAACTCATGGCCTTGTTTTTAACTTTGCAGCAGCTGTTACAAGATCGAAGGCAGTTCTACTATGTGTCTCACATACGGAGTCACTCCCCACTTCCTGGGCCACTTTCTGAAGGCAATAGTTATGCTGATGCTGCTTTTCATATTTTACCTACTTTATTTTCAGATCCTTTTTTCAGTCACTCTTTTTTCCATCAGAACGCTAGGGGACTGGCACAAGCTTGTTATATTCCAATTGACCAAGCTAAACAAATTGTTTTATCTTGTCCCCAGTGCTCTGGGGCCTCCCACTCTGGGGACACGGGAGTTAATCCTTGTGGTTTTGCCTCTAATCAACTTTGGCAAATGGATGTTACCCATGTTCCCTCTTTGGCTCCCTGGAAATATATTCATTTATCTATTGATACCTACTCAGGAGCCATTTGGGCGACCCCTCAGTGAGGGGAAACAGCTAATCATATTATTTCTCATCTTTTTTTGGCCATTACAGCCCTGGGCAAGCCCTCTTCTTTAAAAACTGATAACCGGCCAGCCTATTCTTCATCAGTTTTTTTGCAATTTTGTACAACCTGGAATATTGTTCTGACTCATGGTCTCCCCTATAATTCCAAAGGTCAAGCTATTGTGGAATGCGCAAACTGGTCTTTTAAGGACTGCCTCCACAAACAAATAAAAAAGGAGGGATCTCGGGTCCCCAATTTGTCATGGGTAACACAACAGGTTAAAAAAGTATTATTTACCTTAAATCAATTGAATGTTTCTATTCAAAATTTGACTGCTTATCAGAGACACTTTCAACAGAAAACAAGCTTGCCTCCCCCTCTGGTATATTATCGGGCCTTGCCAGACAAAACATGGCTGGGGCCAGTCCCCCTAATTACTTGGGGGCAAGGCTATGCTGCTGTGCTTGCTCCTACAGGACCTTTGTGGATTCCAGCTCGTTGTGTCCGTCCTGCCAAGGATGTCGTGGCACCAGTTCCTGAATCCAGTCCCAGAGATGGCAAGGATGACTCTACAGATGGCACAACGTCCAATCCGATCCCGCCGTGCCAGTCGTCCAGTGACATGGGGAAATGTGAAGAACTTGACTGCCAAAGTGCAGGCACTGTTACAACATCAGCAAGTAGAACAAACCCCCAAGAATTTATGTGCTGCCATTTTTGCAGTTTTAACTGCAAATTCCTTAGCCATAATTTGCTTATGCTTGATTGTTCACAGCTGTCCTTTGGCAACAGTGGCTGTTATTCCACCCAAACACTCACTTGAGCACCGAATGAAGCAAAACCTATGGGTGCAATTGGCTAACATCACACAGAATGTTGTCTTTTGCTTATCTGAAGCTTATGATATGGAAAATTTGCTTTCTACATGTTTAGTTCCTGTTTGTACTCCTGCAGTAATTCAAAATTTCACTGGCTTAAGTGGATTTTTATTAAATGGGAGCTTTAACTATGAGACTATATCTAATTGGGGATTTGCTGTCTATTATCCACCCCCTGATGCTATTGCTTTGCACACCCCGGTGGTAGCAATCCCTGCAAATATAACCTGTGCAAAAGTAGTTAATTGTACATCGTCAAGTAAAAAACCTCACTGTCATCACATTAGCTCACCTACTTTGAACTGCACAGCTTTTGAAGAGACTTCCTTTAACTTTGCCCATGTTTGGCTACCGCAAGGATGGTTCTTTACATGTGGTCAAGAAACTTAATTATGTTCCTGCTAATATTAGTGAAGCGCAATGCTGCCTCAGCTGGCTGATTCCCGTTTTGCTTTCCAAGCAACTTTATCATTCAAATCGTTCTCGACGTGGGGTCACACTAGATAGTACTTGTGACTGTGAAGCAGACTTACTTAATAAAGCTGAATACGTAGAGCTAGCTGTGTCTATGGTGGGCGTGCCAGCACTTGCCGCTTGTGCTCACCTTAACATTAACTTTGTTGCATGTAATTTAGCGAAAACAATTAATGCTACTTGTTCAGCTATTTCAACCATCAACCATGAGATGCAAGAGTTAAGAAAAGCTATTTTGCAAAACCATGCTGCTATCGATTATCTGCTTCTGTGCGAACATTTGGGTTGTGAAAGTTTCCAGATATTGTGTTGTTATAATCTTTCTGATGAGTCATGGAACATCCAGCATCAGCTCAATGTTTTACACAATTTGGCTTCTGATTTGAAAACTGATACTGTAGGATCTTGGTGGGAAAGTTTTTGGGCTTGGTTGCCCACAGGCTTAATGGGAAATATTCTACGCTATGTAGTTATTATTTGTGCTATTTTAATTAGTGGGTGTTGCTTTGTCCAGTGTCTTCCTTCCCAATTTTAGGATGTTCCAATATCTTATTATATTGTTTTTTAATATGAACTTCTTGTAGACAAATTACATCCAGTTTTAGTTTTTCTAATTTACTAAAAATTCATTTTCTTTTTATTGCAGAGTTCAGTCCATTTATGTTAATTGACAGCAATTTTGTTTCTTCTTCCATGTTTTTACTTATAGATAGGATTTGCTGTTCTAGTCATCCTTGCCTCTCTTGGTTCTTTGGCTCTTGCTCCTTCTCTTATGGTTCTTTCCTCCAAATCTCTTTCAACCTCTTTTTGTTGCATTTCCTTCTCCCATGCAGTTTCTTCTTGGCTTCTGATCTCCTTTTCCTCCCTCCCTCTCTCTTCCTCCTGTGGTCCCAAGTAGTGATCATAAAATTGTTCCGCCTTATCTATTGAGTCTAGTCTATGTCTCTGCTCTTGCCAAGTTACCAATATTCCCTCTGGTATCAGCCATCTAAAGTTTACTGTTTGTAATTAAAGTTTTTGTCAAAAACTGATAGACCTTCCTTAAATCTCTAACTCTTCTTGGAATTTGTTTTAGGACCACTATCTCTTTTCCTTTATATTTTAAGGGATCATCTCTTGCTCTCTGCATGATCTCTGTTTTTATTGCTCTTTTTGTAAACCTCATATGAACCTCACTGGGGAGCTTGTTACTCATTGCATATCTAGTATGTACTTTAAACATTTTGTCCATCTCTGTCAAGATTTTTTCCCGAGTTACCTCCAGGGCCCCTGCCAACGACTCTGCCATTATCTCTGCTAAGTTTTCTCCCTTTTCTTCTTCCACATTTTGAAATCTCAGTATACATCTGCCTTATCCATTTCTAATACCATAATTGTCCTTTCTTTGCTCCAGTCTGCTTGTGTCAATCTATAGTCAAGTTCTCCTACTCTCTCAAATGAGACCAGCCCAAGCTGCAGCCCCACCTCCCCCACCACAACCAGTTCCACGTGCAAACACCCCAACACCTTTTAAAACCATGTTTGATGGGACTGCAAGTAAACTTGCATTTTTCCTAAATAGAACATGGTCTTACATCAAGAGACATGGAAATGAATTCCACAATGAGGCAGAACTAGTCCAATTCCTTGGAGACAATTTGGAGGAGGAGGCATCTGAATGGTTCACCCAGCTCAATGATGAAGGCACCCCTGAACTAAATAATGTGGATGACTTCCTAAGAGAGCTCCGATCACATTTTGAGGATTCTTCCCGAGTACAAGAAGCAGAAGCTAAAATAAAAGGCATCAGGCAGAAAGGTAGACCCGCCAAGGAATTAGTGCTTGAGTTCAGACGCCTGGCCACTAATCTCAGGCATTGGTCTCAAAGAAAACTTGTGCACTATTTCCAAGAAAGCCTGGATGAGGAGTTGTTAAAAATCTGCCTGTGCCATGGGTTGCCTGAAGATAGAATCTATGAGTGGTACAGGATGGGCATAACAATGGACAACATGCTCAGACAGCACCGGAAGAGGAATGCTGAGAAAGGCAATTCACACGATGCTCAGTTTCACGCCAAGGGGAAGGATGTCAAACAGCAGCCCCCCCCAACCTCCATGAAATGTTTCCATTGTGGACAGCAAGGGCATTGAGCATCAGAATGCTTAGCACTAGCCCCAGTACTTCAAAGGAGAGCACCTGCTCCCCCTAAATGGAAAAAGGTGATGAGAAAACCTCCTGAAAAAAAGCAAATTTGTGTGCCAAGCCATCGAGGTCCCAAACCCCCAACAAACAACAGGGGAGGGAACTCTGGCAGCAGGAGTACCCATCATGCAAGATGCAAACAGTGAAGAAGATGATAAGTGGAGCCATTCTACCTTTTAAAATTGAAGGGACATTGACTGTTACTTGCACAGGCATAGAAGGGCCCACAGACATTATCACTGACACCAGCAGTTCACGGTGCTTTATCAGACCCAAGACTGTGCGTAGTTTAGGTATAGAAACTAAAACGTTAACTACCCCCATTTGATTCCAACAAGTAGATGGATCCATGATAGGAGAAAGTCCAGCTACACAAGTCACTGAAAAAGTAAAGCTAACCATAGGGGAACACTGGGAAATAATCTGGTTCATAGTAGTCGCAAAGATGACCCAATCAGTAATCTTGGGTCTCACCTGGCTAGACAAATGGCAGCCAAATCTAAGCAGGGAGAGTGGCTATAGGAGAATCAAATTAGCACTCGGTCCTGAGCCACCTCCTGAACAAGGTAACAGCCAAATTGTCAGCCCAGAACTACAGGAAAGCCAGGAGGATAGAACAGTATCATTGGCTGATCAACCCCCAGGGATTCCCAAATTCCCAATCCAGTACCGTGATCTGGTTCAAGTCTTCAGTGAGGAAGAATGCAATGTGCTACACACACACCCCATCGCAACAATGACTGTGCCATAGAGTTTATAGAGGGGGCGAAATTACCAAAACCAAAAATGTACTCCATGACTCCTAAGTAAATGAAGGAGCTATGGTACTATATCGACACAAACCTAGCCAGAGGTTTCATCCAACCTGCAAAATCCAGAGTGGCTGCCACTGTACTATTTAAAGAAAAAGAGATGGGGGCTTTCATCTTTGTATTGATTTTAAGAGGTTAAATTGTGTGAGTATTCACAACACATACTCCCTACTGCTCATGAAAGACATGTTAGGACACTTTGCAAAAGGGAAAGTGTTTACCAAATTAGATCTCAGTGAAGCATATTACAGAATCGGCATCAGAGAAGGAGTTGAATAGAAGACTGCTTTCAACATCCCCTTAGGCAGTTTTCAGTTCAGAGTAATGCCATTTGGACTACAAGGAGCCCCAGGGGTCTTCATGCAGCTCATAAATGAAGTCTTACATCAATATCTGTATAAAGGGGTCCTGGTCTACTTGAGTGACATTCTTATTTACAATGAAACTCTAGAACAGTGGTTCCCAAACTCTTTCAGTCCACCGCCCCCTTGGTGCTACAAACTCATCCTCAATGCCACCCACCCAGGGGCGGGATTCAAATTTCTGTGGGCGTGGCCTAATTTGAGGGTGTGGTTTGCTGGTAACATGACTGGGTTGGTGTGGCTTGCTGGTCACGTGACTGGGTGGGCGTGGTTTGGTGACTGGCAAACCAAATACAAGTGGTCCTCACTTAATGGCCGGTTGCTTAGCAAGTGTTCTAATTTATGACTGGCCTTCCCAGAACTACTTGACCTGTTTTTGGAGTTTTGACAGCCATGCACACACATATACACACACTCCCTTCCAACCCTGCTGGAGCAGGTCATTGGACTAAAATCGGCAAAGCATCTCTGATTAGATTCTAGTTGTGAATAAAATCTAATCAGAGATGCTTTGCTGATTCTTGTTGATTTGTTTTATTTGTATTTCTTTATTTTAAGTTGCTGAATTGCACTGAGATATGTGTCCCTTCTTGTGCACAACCCAGAAGCTTTTGTGATTCTTTGCAGAAAAAAATTACCGACCTCTGGCTTTGCTCTACTTTTCAAACGTGCTGGCATTGCCACGTTCTAGGTGCCAGCCCTGCAAGTCCACCCCATTGAGCCTGCTGCACTGGAGGGACCTGCCCAAGCAAGTCCGAGCGGAGCGGTGCACCAAATCAATGGGGTGAGCCTGGGAGAGGAAGAGAGAGAGAGAAAAGAAAGAGAGAAAGAGAGAAGGAAGAAAAGAGAAAAGGGAAAGAAAGAAAAGGGGACAAAGAAGGGGGGGGATGGAGGGATGGAGAGGGGAGGGGGAGAGAGGGAGAGAGAGAGACCTGATGCATCAGATTGAAATGAGGCCTAGTTTAGAGGCCCTTTTCCACATTGAAACATCTTTGGCTTCTATTAATTTAAGGTTTTGTGGACGAAACATGGCCAAGACTATCAGGAAGCTCTCACATTTTGTTGAGGCTTTAAACAGGATCCATTAGACCAGACCTCCACCCTAAAAAATTACTTTTCCCCAATGTATTACAGTGCCAATTCTGAAGAAGGCAAAACCAAAATGTATTGGTAAATTACAAGGAGAACACACACACACACTCCCTTCTAACCCTGCTGGAGCAGGTGATTGGACTAGAATAGATATCTCATTATCTTTCTCCTCCCTCCCTCCTTCTTTATTTCTTTTTCTTTCTGTCCCTTCCTTCCATCCCCCCTTTCTTTGTCCCTTTTTCTTTCTTTCCCTTTTCTCTTTCTCTTCTTCCTTCTCTCTCTCTCTCTCTTCCTCTCTCTTTCCCTCTCTCAGGCTCACCCCATTGACTTTGTGCACCCCTCCGTTCGGACTTGCTTGGGCAGGTGCCTCCTGTGCAAGGGGCTCAATGGGGTGGACCTGCAGGGCCTCGCCCCAAACGCTGCAGCGGTGGGATGTTTGAAAAGGAGAGCAAAGCCACTCTGGCTTTGCTCTCCTTTCGCAACGCTGCATTCAGGATGAGGCCCTGCAGGGTCACCCCATTGAGCCTTTTGCACCGGAGTGTGCAAGTCATTGGGGTGATCCTGTGGGGCCTTGCACCGAACGTGGCGGTGGTGGAATGTTTGAAAAGGAGAGCAAAGCCACTCTGGCTTTGCTCTCCTTTCCCAATGCTGCATTCAAGGTGAGGCCCCGCCACCCCGAACACAGTGGCAGTGGGATGTTTGAAAAGGAGAGCAAAGCCATTCTGACTTTGCTCTCCTTTCCCAATGCTGCATTCAGGGCAAGGCCCTGCAGGATCACCCCATTGAACTCCTTGAACCAGAGCGTGCAAGTCAATGGGGTGATCCTGAGGGGCTTCGCCTCAAATGCGGCGTCAGGGGGATTTTTTTCTCACCCCTGAATTGTGCCTTGCTGCTCACCTCCAGCACCCCCCTGACGCCTCTTAGCCCCCCCTGCCAGCCCCCTTGCCTCTCAGCGCCCCCCTAAGGCATCCCACCACCCCCTAGGGGGCAGTACCGCTCACTTTGGGAACCACTGCTCTAGAAAAACACATCAAGTTAGTGAGAAAAGTATTAAAAAGACTGTTAATTGTAAAGCTGTATGTGAAGCTGTCCAAATGCGAATTCCATAAAGAGTCATTGGATTATCTTGGCTACCGCATTTCTACTCAAAGGATAGAAATTGATCCAGCCAAAGTGAAAGCTGTCCTGGATTGGCAACCCCCAAAGAATTGCAAACAGCTGCAAAGCTTCCTGGGATTTGCAAACTTCTACCAGCAATTTATCCCCTCATTTGCAGAAATTGCATTACCGATAACAGAACTATTGAAAACTGGGAGTGGGGGGGCAACCAAGACAAAACCTGGACAGCCCCTTAAATGGACTCTAGAATGCCAAAAAGCTTTTGAATTGTTAAAAAGGCATTTTGCACAGGAGCCCATTCTAAAATACCCTGACCCAGCATTGCCTTTTATAGTGCAAATAGACGTTAGTGATGAAGCAGTGGCAGCAGTTCTACTCCAGAAAAATAATAATGGAGATCTGCAACCCTGCGCATATACGTCCAAAAAATTCACAGACACTGAAAGAAGGTGGGCTGTATGGGAAAAAGAAGCTTATGCAGTTCATTGGGCTTTACAAACTTGGAGACAATTTTTAGAGGGCAGTGACATTCTGTTCGAAGTCTGGACAGACCATAAAAACTTAGAAGCTCTAAAAACACCCAGGAAGCTCTCTCCTAAACAAGTTAGATGGGTTCAATACTTCAAAAGGTTCAATTTCCAATTGAAGTACCTGCCAGGGGGTGGGGAAAATCTACTAGCAGACACACTGTATAGGAAGCCCCAATTTGACAGTAAGCGAGAAGAAGTATTTCACCCAATCATTCCACCGTCCTCTCAAGAGACAGTTCAAGTAATCACATGGGCTCAAGACCAACCCCCCAAAATCAAAGATAAATCAGAAATGACCAGGAAGTTTCAAAATGAATTAACAACAGATACTTGGTATCAAGGAAATAAGGATTTGTTAACTCCGGGAGAGTGTAGCATGGAAGGGTTCTAAACTACACTGCTCAAAAAAATAAAGGGAACACTTAAACAACACAATGTAACTCCAAGTCAATCACACTTCTGTGAAATCAAACTGTCCACTTAGGTAGCAACACTGACTGACAATTTCACATGCTGTTGTGCAAATGGAATAGACAACAGGTGGAAAGCATAGGCAGTTAGCAAGACATCCCCAATAAAGGAGTGGTTCTGCAGGTGGTGACCACAGACCACTTCTCAGTTCCTATGCTTTCTGGCTGATGGTTTGGTCACTTTTGAATGCTGGCGGTGCTTTCACTCTAGTGGTAGCATGAGACGGAGTCTACAACCCACACAAGTGGCTCAGGTAGTGCAGCTCATCCAGGATGGCACATCAATGCGAGCTGTGGCAAGAAGGTTTGCTGTGTCTGTCAGCGTAGTGTCTAGAGCATGGAGGCGCTACCAGGAGACAGGCCAGTACATCAGGAGATGTGGAGGAGGCTGTAGGAGGGCAACAACCCAGCATCAGGACCGCTACCTCCGCCGTTGTGCAAGGAGGCACAGGAGGAGCACTGCCAGAGCTCTGCAAAATGACCTCCAGCGGGCCACAAATGTGCATGTGGCTGCTCAAACGGTCAGAAACAGACTCCATGAGGGTGGTATGAGGGCCCGACGTCCACAGGTGGGGGTTGTGCTTACAGCCCAACACCATGCAGGACGTTTGGCATTTGCCAGAGAACACCAAGATTGGCAAATTTGCCACTGGCGCCCTGTGCTCTTCACAGATGAAAGCAGGTTCACACTGAGCACATGTGACAGACGTGACAGGGTCTGGAGATGCCGTGGAGAATGTTCTGCTGCCTGCAACATCCTCCAGCATGACCGGTTTGGCAGTGGGTCAGTAATGGTGTGGGGTGGCATTTCTTTCTCCAAAACCGAACACTTCAACAGCAGAATAATCAGAGAAGCCATAGAGATAGAAAAACGCCCACACAGCATGAACAAACGAGATGACACCTCCCGCCTTCCAGCCATTTGGAAACCCGCCCTCATGAACAGACGAGTACCTAACATGAAGAATGACACCAGACCCACACCCATGAGAGCCACACAAGATGCCACCACCACACTTCCATGTGGAAAACAGACTCACACCCACTCAGAAGATGAGACACGACCATGGACCAGAAGCTGCACTGCAGCTGTATCACTACCCACTTCAAACCCCTCTGAGCCATACATGAAGCAAACCAACACCCACTATGAAGATGCAGCACGACCACGAACTCGAAGCCAAACAGCAATATCACAGCTCACCAACTCAAATCCCTCAGCAACTAAGACTAACCTGAGCACAACCAAGCCCCCACCTGAACAGAACACGCCTCCAACCAATCAGAACACGGCCAACCCCCCAACCAATCAGAACACAGCCAAAACCCCTACCAATGAGAACACACCCCCACCCAATCAGAACACAGCCAAGCCCCCACCCAGTCAAGTCCCACCCCCCACTAGCAGTTAAAAGGAAGAAGCAGCTGCAATCTCAAATCACACCCCCACTGGCAGTTAAAAGGAGGAAGCAGCTGCAATCTCACATTACTCTGAAAAGCACAGAGCCGGAGACAGAAGCCTGAAGATGATGAATGAGACTTCATCGAAACGTTGCCTAGATACTTCGAATCTTACGCGGGAGAAAACCCGAACAACCAAAGATCCACATATAAATACCCGCGAGAACCTCAGAAAACAAATATTGCACCTCTACGGGGAGGAAACCCACCATCTGACCAGGACTTATGAAAAACTTGAAGTCCAAAGAGCCTCCATTTTATGTGACCTTGCATTCCTATGCAACTGCCGAGATCAAAATTTAATTCCCACAAGCTTCCAATTGAAATTCCACACCAACACAGCAGCCACCAAACGCATCCTTAAAAGAACAGAACTGGCCCTAATTAGAAATGAACTTCACACGAAAAGGTTTCTCCTAGACCAAATCAACAAAGATCTCCTCACACTCCACCTCAGACTCAGCAACAAGATTCACCCTCTACTTTGGGACAAATCCAAACAACTTGCTGTCTGGAGAGCCGAAACACAGACCACCCTCAAGACAGATACTCACACCAACAAACTCAGGAAACTACAACAATGCCAGAAACCAACTCCCCCTCCCCCACAGCCACACATGAAACAAACATTGCACAACATCTCAGACAAGATCCTCACTGAAGCTGAAACCAAGGTCCTTTCAAAAGGATTCAACTTTGCTGTCGCTCCCAAACACATCCCCACAGAAACCATCATATGTGGAGTTGAAACCAGCCTGACCAAAACCAACCCTGATGATGCTAACAAAATCAGACTCAAAATCACCAACATCCTCTGCACTAGCAAACCACCCAAAAGCAACTTATCCAAAGAAGAACAAACTGCACTACTTAACCTGAAAGAAGACACCAGCATAATAATCCTACCAGCAGACAAGGGCAATGCGACAGTGGTTATGAACACATCTGACTACCAAACCAAGCTAACCAACCTACTCCAAGACCCCACATACAAACCCCTAAAGACAGACCCCACTACCTACCTAGAAAAAACTACCAAATCCAAAATAAAAGCCTCCCCCATCAGTGAAGAAATCCAGCAACGAATCATACCCAGAGAAAAATCATCCAGATGCCCCAAGCTTTATGGTCTCCCCAAAATACACAAAGAAGAAACCCCACTCAGACCAATAGTCAGCTCCATAGGCTCACCTCTACAAAACCTAGCCAAATTTCTCGCCAAACAACTACAACCTTATGCAGAATCCATCAACTCACACGTAAGAAACTCATTCCAGTTCATCGAGATCATAAAGAAACAAAACTTACAACCTAGCGACCTACTAGTAAGCTTCGATGTCATATCCCTCTTCACCCAAGTGCCAATAAAAGAAGCCTTGACAGCCATCCAAAACAAATACAACCCCCCCAAGCACATCCTAGATCTAACCAACCACTGCCTATCCAATACATACTTCACCTACAATGGACAAAAATACAAACAAATAGAAGGAGCACCCATGGGATCACCCCTCTCACCTGTCATCGCTAACCTCTACATGGAACACTTTGAAACACAAGCTCTAGAAAAATACGACCACAAACCCAAACTCTGGCTCAGATACGTAGATGACACCTTCATAATCTGGCCACATGGGAAAGAAAAACTGAACAACTTCCTCACACACCTCAACAGCCTACACCCCAAAATACAATTCACCATGGAAACAGAAGCCAACAACCAACTTCCCTTCCTAGATGTCTTGGTATACAAAAGATCCAATGGCTCCCTAGGACACACCATCTACCAGAAGAAAACACACACTAACCGCTATCTACATGCACTCTCACACCACCACCCAGCACAGATCAATTCCGTAGCCAAGACACTCATCTCCAGAACAAAATGCTTAGCCGATGAACAACACCAAAAAACCGAACTACACACTCTCACCAACGTACTTACTGCCAATGGATTCCAAAGAAAGAAGATTACCCACCTAATCCAAAAAGAAACCCCAACCAAAATCCAAGACAGAGAACAAGAAAACGGCAAAGCCCTCCTCCCATATATAAAAGGCACTACAGACAAAATCAACAAGATCCTCCAAAAACACAACATCAAAACAGCATTCTGCACAAACAGAAAAATATCCACCATCCTAAGAAACCCCAAAGACAAAATCGAATTAGAAAACCAAGGAGTATACGAAATCCCCTGCACTGCCTGCCCTACCACATACATTGGACAAACTAACAGAAGAATAAATGCACGCATTGAAGAACATAAGAACTCAATCAAAAAAGAAGAAACGACCTCTTCCCTGGTCCAACACCTCAAAGCCACAGGACATGAAATTGACTTTAAAAATACCAGAACTATCGCCAAAACCGAACACTTCAACAGCAGAATAATCAGAGAAGCCATAGAGATAGAAAAACGCCCACACAGCATGAACAAACGAGATGACACCTCCCGCCTTCCAGCCATTTGGAAACCCGCCCTCATGAACAGACGAGTACCTAACATGAAGAAGGACACCAGACCCACACCCATGAGAGCCACACAAGATGCCACCACCACACTCCCATGTAGAAAACAGACTCTCACCCACTCAGAAGATGAGACACGACCATGGACCAGAAGCTGCACTACAGCTGCATCACTACCCACTTCAAACCCCTCCGAGCCATACATGAAGCAAACCGACACCCACTATGAAGATGCAACAGGACCACGAACTAGAAGCCAAACAGCAAGATCACAACTCACCAGCTCAAATCCCCCAGCAACTAAGACTAACCGGAGCACAGCCAAGCCCCCACCTGAACAGAACACGCCTCCAACCAATCAGAACACGGCTAACCCCCCAACCAATCAGAACACAGCCAAACCCCCTACCAATGAGAACACACCCCCACCCAATCAGAACACAGCCAAGCCCCCACCCAATCAAGTCCCACCCCCACTGGCAGTTAAAAGGAGGAAGCAGCTGCAATCTCACATTACTCTGAAAAGCACAGAGCCGGAGACAGAAGCCTGAAGATGATGAATGAGACTTCATCGAAACGTTGCCTAGATACTTCGAATCTTACGCGGGAGAAAACCCGAACAACCAAAGATCCATAT
>NW_020769548.1:227216-267235 GCF_900518735.1 Pseudonaja textilis
ATATATTTATTCACCCAAACCTAGTTGGTGTATCCATATACCCAACAACACCTTGTTCTTCCAACACTTGCATAGATTTAAGTTCACCCTTTTCATTCAATATCTCACCATATCTGTTCCTTTTTATATATTATTGGATAGGAACAAGCTTCAATAGTAGATAACCATAGTGGAATTTTAAAATAATATTGCTTTTTTATCTTCTCCCAGTTTAGAAACAATGCTTCTCGAATATAATGTCTTCTAAAATACTCCTGCATTTTAGTTCCCTTATACCAGAGGAAGGCATACCACCCTAACAGCAAGTCATGGCCTTCTAAATTCAAAAGTCTAGTATTCCTTAGTGTTATCCACTCCTTTGCCCACATCAGACCCGTCGCTTGGTAGTATAATTCCCAATTGGGCAAAGCAAATCCTCCTCTTATTCTTGCATCTTGTAGAAATTTAAGTTTTATTCTTGCATTCTTCCCCTGCCAAATGTATTTTAGCACTATTTTGTTTAATTCTTCAAAAAATTCTTTCCCTAATCTGATTGGAATTGTCTGGAATAAGTATAAGTATAACTGTAGACATTCTCCCAATCAGTGATAATTGTAAATTTTCCCATTTTATCAACTCTGTCGCAATCTGTTGTTTAAGTTTAAGATAATTATCCTCCTTAAGTGTGCTACATCTTGGTGTTATGTGTATCCCTAAATACTTAACCTTATTTGTGACCTGGATCCCCAAAACTTCCTCCAATTCTTTCTTTCGTCTTACTAACATGTTCTTTGCTAAAATCTTTGTTTTATCTTTATTTATTTTCAAACCTGCTACTTTCCCATACTCTTCTATCTTTTCTATCAGTTTAGGTGCAGACTCCAATGGATCCTCTCATATAAATACCAGGTCATCTGCAAAAGCTTGTAATTTATACTCTTCTTTTTTAATTTTCATTCCTTTTATTTCTTTTTCTTCTCTGATGTTCCTATTCAGCACTTCCAGTGTTAACACAAACAACAGAGGCAACAGTGGACAGCCTTGTCTAGTCCATTTTTTTATATCTATAAAGTCTGTTAACTCTCAATTTATCATAACCTTAGCAGTTTGTTTATGATATATCGTTTCAATGGCTTGAGTCAAGTTTTTACCAAAGCCCATTTGGTCCAATTGTAACAGCATAAAATGCCAATTCACATTATCAAAGGCTTTTTGTGCATCTAAAAACATCAGAGCCATTTGTTTTGGGGGCTGTGCCTCATAGTATTCCAGTGTATCTAAAATTATTCTCATATTACCTTTAATCTGTCTCTTCGGCAGAAATCCATTTTGATCAGGGTGAATAAAATTGTTTAAGTATCTTTTCAGTCTTTCTGCCAGAATTGAAGCAAAAATTTTATAGTCTGAATTTAATAGTGATATTGGTCTGTAAGTTTTTAACTTGCTGTGGGTCTGTGTCCTCCTTCGGTACAAATGTGATATATGCTTCTGACCATGTTTTGGGTATTCTCTTCTTTGTCATAACTTCATTCATAACTTCTAATAAGTGAAGATTCAATGTTTCCTGGAATGTCTTATAAAATTCCACTGGCAAACTGTCCGGACCTGGTGCTTTCCCAATGTTTTGCTTTTTTAAAGCTTCTGTTAATTCCTTCATTGTTATGTTACTTTCTAACATTATTTCAATATCTTTGGGTATCTGAGGCAAATTTGCTTCCTGTAAGTATTGTTGAATTCTTTCTTCCTGAACATTCTCTTGATGGTACAGTTTTCCATAATAATCTTGAATAATTTTTCTCTTCTCCGTATTTCCATAGCATACATGTCCTTGTTCATTTATCAATTGATTTATTCTTCTTGTGTCTCTTTCCTTTCTCAATTTATATGCTAACCATCTGCCTGGTTTGTTTGCATCTTCAAAATAGTTCTGCTTAGCATTTTTAATTTTTTGTGCTATTACTTCTTTTTCCATTTGCCCCATTTTATGTTTAGTTATGTCCATTTTAATTTTAATGTCCTTTTTTGTGGAAATTTCTGTAGTTCTTTTTCCAACTTCTTGTAGTCATCTTCCAATATTTTAAAAGATGTTTTCTGTTTTATATTTCTTTTCATTGTATAGTCCATTATCAAGCCTCTTGTATAAGCCTTCATCATGTCCCAGAGGTTCTGTAATGATGTATCCTCTTCTGTATTTTCTTTTAAAGAAAAAAAGTCAATTCTCTCTCAATTTTCTGTTTAAAGTCTTTTTCCTTTAATATCATATTATTTAAAGTCCATCTAGATCTCCTTTTTTGTCCTTTCCATACAAGTGTCATTGCATTGTGATCTGCCCAGGTACTTGCTTCTATTTCAATGTCTTTTATGTTAGAAAGCAATTCTGTTGATATCCATATCATATCTATTCTAGACCATGATGCATGTCTATTTGAATAAAAGGTATATTGTTTATTTTCCGCATTTCTCTCTCTCCATGCATCTTTTAAGGTTATCTCATCTACCATTCAAAAGAAGGATTTTGGCAACATCTTTCTAGCTTTCTTTGCTGTTTTTTGTGTTTTATAGTCCAATTTGTCATGTATTATTCCATTGAAGTCTCCCATCAGACAGTTATTAGCATAGTCAAGTTCAATTATTTTTTTATGTAATTTCCTGTAAAAATCTTCTTGGTTATCATTTGGAGCATAAATTGCTACTAAAAGTATCTTTAGATTATTGTCCATTATCTCCACCATCATCTGTATATATTTGTTCCACAGGGATTGTATCTCTAACGTATAACACCACTGTGTCAACGCTGTAAATAATTTCCCTAATTTTTGTTGTTTCAATATATAATCATGTTGTTTTTTAATATGTACTTCTTGTAGACAGATTATATCAAATTTTAATTTCTCTAACTTATGAAATATTTTTATTCTTTTAGTAGCTGAATTAAGTCCATTTATATTAATTGTAATCAGTTTTCTCTCATCCATTTTAGACTTTATAAGATGGATTTGTTGCTCTAGTAGATCTTGGTTCTCGTTGCTCTCTGGGTATACCACCTACGGCTCCTTCTTCTTTTTCAATTACTGCTGTACATTCCTCTTGAAATTCAATTAATGACTCTTCTTTTCTAGTATCTTCCTCCCTTCCTCTGAAATATTCCAGATAGAATACCTCAGCTTTTTCAACTGTATCAATTCTGTGTCTTTGTTCCTGCCAGGTAAATATGAGACCTTCGGGTATCAGCCATCTGTAATTTATTCCTCTCTTAAGTAACTCTTTGGTCAAGAATAAATATTCTCTTATCTCTCTCACTCTCCTTGGTACCTGTTTCAGTACCACTATTTCTTTATCTTTGTACTTTAGTGTTTTTTCTCTTGCCGCCTGCAGTATTTGTGATTTAATTATTTTCTTAGTAAATCTGATATGAACTTCTCTTGGCAGTTTATTTCTCATCGCATATCTTGTGTAGACATGAAAAACCTCGTCCATTCCATCCATCATCTTCTCTTTAGTTACCTCTAATGCTTCTGCCAGGATTTCTGTCATCACTTCAGCAAGGTTTTCACCCTTTTCTTCTTCTACATTTTGAAATCTAAGATAGAATTCTGATCTATCAATTTCCCATCCCAATGATTGCAGAGATCTGCCCTTGTCTCTTTCCACTTCTCTCAATTGGGTATCCATATCTCCAATCTTCTTATCTCTTTGTACATCTTGTTCTTCGTATTGTATCATCATCTGTTGAATATTTTCAATTTTCTCATCTGTCTTTTCAGTTCTTTGCTCAATATTCTCTGTTCTTTTTTCAATATTATCTGTTTTTACTTGTATCTTTTGAATTCCTTGCATAATCATCTGCAGTGTCACTTCTTTCTCCTTCTCTTGTTGTAACATCGCCTGTATTGATTGTTGTCCTCCAGATGGTGAGGAGGAAGAAGTCGGGATTGAAGAAGCTGAGGCTGGTATCTTTCTGCTCATCTTAGAATATTTAATAGGAAAATTGAGAAGAAAAAGCAAGAGCAACCAACTGCCACTCCAATAAAAAAAAGCAAAAAATAAAAATAAAAAAGGGAAGGGAAAAAATCTTCAGGCACTTGAACACCTTAATCCAATTCATTCCAATTATGTAGGAAAAAAGAAAAAAAAGAAAAAATGGAAAATGGAAAAAGGATGAAAAAATAAAAAAAATAGGAAAAAATTAAAAAGACAGAGATCTGTATATTTCCCTTGCTAAAAAGGTAGAACAAAGGGAGGGGGGAGGGAAAAAAAGTAGCCTTATTCCTGCATCGAAGGACTCAAGTCCAAATATAAAAATCCAACTGGGGGGGAGTAGAAGAAAAGGGAAAGAGAAAATGCAATTCTGTCAGTAAGCAAAGCACTGCCACTAAATGTTCAAGGGTCCTTACTAAATCAAAAAACAAAATTTCCATTTCTCTTTTCAAGGTCACTTCAATCTTCTTTCTTCAATTTCAAATTCAGACTCCAGCTATCAGTGGCTCCACAGAAGAGCACCTGCAAACAATCTACATGCTCTTCCCACTATCTTTTCTTTTTTTTTTTTTATTTATATAAATTTTTATTATTTTTTTAACATAAAAAACACAACAACAAAACATAAAAGTATCAGCTCCCCCATATTTTTGTACACACCGTAAGTCGGTTGGTCCATCGGTTTTGTGCATTCACCTCATAGTCACAATTACAGTTACTTTATATAATACTCTTATCAATACAAATTTATAAATCCTAGTATCTCTATTAAAGAAAAAAAAAAAAAAATTTGACTAAACTTTTATTCGGTCATGCCTTTATGAGATAACTATATTTTAAATATTTTATTCTAAAACAAATCTTATAATCATACCAATTCTATCCCAAATATGAAAAAGAAAGAAACAAAGAAAACTATTATATAAATATAGTATCAAAAACCAATAAAAGGAAAGGGAAAATAAAGTCATTATTATTCCTTATTATCTAACTTTTATATTTTAATATTTCATCATTCAACCATTGATAGAAAAGATCCCAAACTAAATAAAATTGTTTATCTTCTTGCTCTCTAATTTCAAAAGTCAATCTACTCATCTCAGCACATTCCAAAATTTTCTTTACAACTTCTTCTTGCAATGGAATTTTCTCATTTTTCCAATTTTTTGCAAATACAATCCTAGCAGCAGTCAATACATTTACAATCAAATATTTCAACTCTTTACTATAAGTATCTGGTAGTATTCCCAATAGAAAAAACTCCGGTTTCAAGTCTATATGCTTCTTTGTCATTTTTTCCAGCCACATGTGGATTTTAGTCCAATATTTTCTAGCATCCTCACAAGTCCACCACATGTGATAGTATGAACCAGGTTTCTGATGACATTTCCAGCATTTTTCGGATTTATTCTTAAACATTCTTGCTATCCTTGTCGGGGGAAAATGCCACCTGTAAAACATCTTATACAAGTTTTCTTTATAGGCTGTAGACATTGTCATTTTATAATTTTGCGACCATAATTTCTGCCATTTCTCTAAATCAATCCCATATCCAAAATTCCTCCCCCACGCAATCATAGTTTCTTTAACTTGTTCTTCCTCAAGCTTAATTTGCAATAAATAACCATACAATTTTTTAATCACCTTTTCATCAGTACCCATCAAAATCTTATCCAAGTCAGTTTGCTTATCATAAAATCCCTCTGCTTTGGAATCCTCATAGTACTTTGAATATATTTGCAAATATGAAAACCAATTCATCCGTATACCTTGTTCTTCCAATTTTTGCATCGATTTAAGTTCACCCTTTTCATCTAATAATTCCCCATAGTTAACTGTTTGTTCCTTTTTATAGATTATAGGATAAGAAAACGCTTCTATCGTCGATAACCAAACTGGAATTTTCAAATAACACTGTTTTTTTATCTTCTCCCAATTCAACCACAGAGACTCCCGTATATAATGCCTTCTAAAATACCCCTGTGTTTTAGTTCCCTTGTACCATAAAAAAGCATGCCAGCCCAACAACAAATCATGACCTTCTAATGTCAACAATCTGGTTTTCCTTAATGTTATCCATTCTTTAACCCACGTCAAGTTTGCAGCTTGGTAGTACAACTCCCAATTAGGCAGTCCAAACCCTCCTCTAAATCTAGCATCCTGTAAAAGCTTTAACTTTATTCTTGCTTTCTTACCTTGCCATATATACTTCAAAACAATTTTATTTAAATCCTCAAAATATTCTTTTCCAAGCCTAATTGGTATTGTTTGAAACAAAAATAAGACTCTGGGTAAAATGTTCATCTTAATTGTTGAAATCCTTCCTATTAATGACAATTGTAAGTTCTCCCATTTTTTCAAGTCTTGAGCTATCTGTTGTTTAAGTTTAATATAATTATTCTCCTTCAATGTACTACATCTTGATGTCAAATATATCCCCAGATACTTAACCTTGTTTGTAACTTGAATTTTTAACAGTTCTGCCAACTCTTCCCTTTGTTTCAGCAACATATTCTTTGACAAAATCTTTGTTTTATCTCTATTTATTTTCAAACCAGCCACCTCCCCATAGACCTCTATCTTTTCCAACAGTTTCGAGGCTGTTTCTATAGGGTCTTCCAAGATAAAGACTAGGTCATCTGCAAAGGCTTGTAGTTTAAATTCTTCCTTTTTAATTTTCATTCCTTTTATAGTTTTATCTTCTCTGATATTTCTATTCAACACTTCCAAAGTCAATACAAATATCAAGGGAGAAAGAGGACAACCTTGTCTTGTGCCTTTTCTTATATTAATAGGATCTGTAAATTCTCCCTCCATCATTACCTTAGCTGTTTGTTCATTATAAATTGCTTCTATTGCCTGAATAAATCTTCTAGCAAAGCCCATCTGTTCCATTAAAAGTAACATAAATCTCCAATTCACGTTATCAAATGCCTTTTGAGCATCTAAAAATATCAAAGCCATTTGCTTTTCAGGATGTGCCTCATAGTATTCCAGGGTGTCCAGAATTACTCTCATATTGTCTCTGATTTGTCGCTTTGGCAAAAACCCATTTTGGTCTGGGTGGATAAAGTTATTCAAGTACTTTTTAAGTCTTTCTGCTAATATTGAAGCAAAAATTTTATAATCTGCATTTAGTAAAGAAATCGGTCTATAATTCTTGATTTGCAGTAGGTCCGCCTCCTCTTTTGGAATAAGTGTAATGTAAGCCTCTGACCATGTTTTAGGTATCATCTTTTTTAACATAACTTCATTCATAACTTCTAACAATGGAATACACAGTGATTCTTGAAAGATTTTATAAAATTCTACAGGAAACCCGTCTGGACCTGGTGCCTTTCCATTATTTTGTTTCTTAAGTGCTTGACTTAACTCCATCATTGTTATATTACTTTCTAGCATTTCTTCAATCTCTTTAGGTATCTTAGGTAGATTTGCATTCTGTAGGTATTGTTTAACTTTCTCCTCGTCAATGTCTTCTTTCTTATACAAATGCTTATAAAAATCATAAATAATCTCTTTTTTTTCTTTGCTGCCATAACAAATTTTACCTTGGTCGTCTATTAACTGCGGTATTTTCCTCGACTCTTTCTCCTTTCTCAATTTGTATGCTAGCCATCTACCTGGCTTATTTGCATCCTCAAAATAATTCTGTTTAGCATTCCTAATTTTCTGTGCCAGTTCTTCTTTCTCTATTAAATCCATTTTATGTTTAGTTATATCCAGTTTCATTTTAACATCTTTTCTGTGTGGCATTTTCTGTAATTCTTTTTCAAGTCCCTTATATTCATCATCCAAGGCTTTAAGAGTTCGCCTTTTCCTGTTGTTCTTTTTTCTTGTATAGTCTATTATCAAGCCTCTAACATAGGCCTTCATTGTGTCCCAAACATTCTGTATTGAGGTGTCTTCTTTTCTGTTCTCTTTAAAGAAGAAGGCCAATTCTTTCTCCATCCATTGTATAAATTCCTTATCCTTTAAAATAGAATTATTTAATGTCCATCTCGATCTTTTCCTTTGTCCCTTCCATTCAATTGTCAATGGGTTATGGTCAGCCCAAGTACTTGTTTCAATATTTACTTCTTGAATACTAGACATTAAATCTGTTGAGATCCAAATCATATCCAGTCTGGACCATGATAGATGCCTATTTGAATAGAACGTAAATTGCTTAGATTTATCATTTCTTTCTCTCCATATGTCTTTTAAAGTTAATTCATCTATCATTTTAAAAAAGGATTTAGGAAGAATTTTCCTGTTATGCTTTACTGTTGTTGCAATATAGTCAAGTCTATTATCCACAATTCCATTAAAGTCTCCCATCATAATTACATTAGCATAGTCAAGTTCGGCAGTCTTAGTATGTAATTTTCTATAGAATTCTTCCTGTTTATCATTCGGTGCATAAATTGCAATCAAAAGTATCTTTCTATTATTGTCCATTATTTCTACCATTAATATTCTCCCATCATCATCTGTATAAATCATTTTTGCTGGAATGGCCTCTTTAATATATAAAACCACCCCTCTTTTCTTGGATTGTGTCAAAGAGGTAAACAATTTCCCTAATTTTGGTTGTAATAACAATTGTTCATGTTGCTTTTTAATATGAACTTCTTGTAAACAAATTATGTCGAACCTTAATTTCATTAATTTATGGAAAATCTTCCTTCTCTTAGCAGCTGAGTTCAGTCCATTTATATTCATTGTAATCAATTTTTTTTCTTCCATAATTATGTTTTATATTTAGATTTAACCACTCTCGTGGGTCTTGCCTCACGTTGATCTTTAATATCCACTTGTCCACCTACTGCACCTTCTTCTTTTCCAACCTCCATTTGTTCCTCTTGAGATTCAATTGATGGGACCTCCTTTCCTGCTCCTCCTTCTCTGCCTCCAAAAACCTCTGCGCAAAACAGTTCTGCTTTCTCAATTGAATCAATTCTATGTCTCTGTTCCTGCCACGTAAACATCAATCCTTCTGGAATCAACCACCTGTAAGACACCTCTTTTTCCAATAACCTTTTAGTCAGGAATCGGTATTCTCTTCTCATCTCTCTCACTCTTCTAGGTATTTGTTTTAAAACCAAAATTTCTTTACTTTTGTATTTCAGTGGCTTCTCTCTTGCTACTTGCAATATTTGTGTCTTCAAAGATTTTTTAATAAATCTAATATGAACTTCTCTGGGTAGGTTATTTCTCATCGCATATCTTGTAAAAACTCGATATATCTCATCAATTCCATCCATCATCTTCTCTTCTGTTATCTCGAGCGCCTCCGCCAAGATTCCTACCATTATCGCAACCAAATCTTGTCCTTTTTCTTCTTCTATATTTTGGAATCTAAGATAAAATTCTGATCTATCCAACTCCCACTTCAACATCTCACTTTTTTCTTGTTCAATCGCTGTTAATCTATTGTCGATATTTCCAATTTTCTCCTCTCTTTGTTTGCCTCCCTCTTCAACATTTTGGAGTCTCTCTTCATATTTTTCCATCATCTGTTCCATCCTACCTGTTCTTTGTTCAATAGTATCTATTTTTACCTTAAGATCTTGAATTCCTTGCATAATCATCTGGAAGGATACTCTTTCTTGTTCTTTTTCTTTCTCTTTATCTTGCTTTAACAATGTCTGAATTGAACGCTGTCCAGATGGTGGGGAGGCAGAAGCAGACATAGAGGCACCCGAAGATATAAATTTCTTACTCATTTTAAGTGGTTCCAACTCTTCAAGTTTTTTCAAATTTTAATCCACAAAAAAAAGAGAAAAAAATATGAAATTTTAATCCAAGGTAAAAAGGCCAACAATAAAAAAGCCAAAAGTGAGAGAAAAAAAAAAAAAAAAAAAAAATTCTTCAAATTCTTCCTGACCTTAGTCCAATAAAAAAAGAAAAAAAAAACCATAAAAAAAAGTAACAGTAAAAATAAAAACCCAATAATAATAATAAACAAGACAAAGCCAAAAAGGAAGAAGGGAAGAAGAAAAAGAGAAAAAACAAAAAACAAAACAAAAACCAAGAAAAATAAGTTTCTTCAGATCCCACACCTTAGTCCAGCCAAAAAAAAAAAGAAAAAAGAAAAAACCTCAATTAAAAAAAGGAAAAAGAAATAGTCCGCTAATGTACATTAAAAAAAAAAGGAAAAAAGAGAAAACAGGATCCAAATAGGCAAAAGAAAAAATAAAATCAGTTAAATCAAAATAAAATATAAGTAGAAAAAAGAAATTCAGAGGCTTCCCTTTGCAAATAAATCAAGCTTAAAAGTCAGGACCTTGATGTTAGTGAAGGGGTTGGCAGAACTCAAAAACAACAACAACACTGCACTCTATTTAATTATCCAAGGCTCTAATTATAACTCCCTTCTCTTTCCCACAAGCTTCAAAGCTGAGCCATGTATATCCAGAAAGACACCTGTAATAATATTCCACAAAGTGCTTTCCTCTATCTTATCAGGGGATGTCCTTGAGAAGAAGAGTCTATTTTTCTTTTTTTTAAATATTTCCGAGCCTCTAGGTGGCAGTGTTACAAAGTATCATAGTTCTCACTTTCCCCCCTCCTCTCTTAAGGGAAAGCCGGCTTGCAATACACAAAACAAAAACCGAAAAATCAAACAAAATCAAGAGAAGCCTCTAGCCCAGAAAAAAAAAAAAATAAAAAGTCCAGAAGAAGAATAAAACATATGAATATATAGAAAAAAGAAAACAGTCCAGTTATCCAATAAGTAACAATAAAGTCCGGAAGCAAAGAAAAGAAAAAAAATGGATTCTCTCTTTGACGTTTCCCTAAAAAAACGCCGCTAAATCAATTTTGTCAAAAAACAAAACAAAAATCACACAGGTTTCTTCAGATAATTAGAGTAAACTTTCCAAATTCAAAAAATTAAATAAAAAAAAGAAGTTCTCACCCAACCGACAAACTCTTTCTCAAACTCTTTCCGTCTGGAGTCGCCCCGGCCTCAGCAGCATGGGGGCTGCCTCTCCGCCGCTGGCAAGAAGAGCTTCACCCGGGCTCTCCAGGGATTTTGCGGTATCCCCGGAATCCTCAGGATATGCTCTTCACGATGGCTGTCCCTACGGGACAGCGTAGGTCCGTTGGACCGGCCAGTGGCGGAGATATCGGCTGCAATCGAGGAGCTCGATTGCAGACCGTATCGCCACGGCGCAAGCTCCTCCCATCTCCTCTCTTCCCACTATCTTTTCAATGAAAAGCAGAGTCCTTGAATGTAACACCAAATGTATCAACAAGAATGAAAGAAAGGAAAACAATGTATCCAAGCCTCCAGGTGGCAGCACTACTTATTTCCCTTTCCTTTCCCTTCCCCTCTAATATTAAAACCAGGAATAAAAAAAATAAAAAGAGTCTAAAATTATTAAAGAGAAGAAACAAGAGAAAAAAAAAACTTTTCCAAAAAGTTAATTTGAAAGGAAAAAATAAAAATTTAGAAGGAAAGACCAGTCCAGTTTAAAAATTGAAAAGTTTTTACAAAAATCCAAAGTTCCAATAAAAAGAAAAAAAACCTTCAGGTTTAATTTGTGCTTAATCTCGCCGCTTGAGCACTTTTATCTTCACTTTTAAATTTAATTTTTAGTCTTTTAGGGTGTTCTCTCCAGAAA
Organism: Pseudonaja textilis; assembly: GCF_900518735.1. The sequence continues at coordinate 238,784 of NW_020769548.1, forward strand.
AAAATAAGTAGAAAATTATCTCACCAAACTGACACACTTTCTTTCCAGCTTTCTTCCGTTCCGGAGCTGTCCCAGCTTCAGCAGCTTTATTGATACAAATAATTTATTTCCAGTCTTTTTCCCATATCTCAACTGTGTGAAAAATTGTGATGCCACCCATCACTTTACTCCCAAGCTTCATGATACATGTATTTCATTATTATCATATTTATTCAAGACACTTAAATGCAATGACCACTGAAAACAAAATTCAATTGCAAGAAAATGAAATGCCTGAAAAAAACCAGTAACATTTAATGATTTAATTACGAGTGAATTTTAAGACACAAAAAATATATATAAAAAGGGCATAAGAACAAACCGCAATGCAGGAACTAAGAATTTCAAGATGAAAACTCTGAAATTAAATTAAGGTTTGTTGAGGTAATTCCCTGTTAGGAGAATGAGCGCATACAGGGAGACGTATCTGAGAGTAGTGTTTGAATAATACACACACAGCACACAGATACATTGTACAGTAAATGTAGGTTTTTACTTCCAGAAAGGTTTAAACAAAGTTCAAAACAAGCAGTCCAAAGTCATTCACAGGTAAGATCAGTCAGTTTTCAGTCCAGGAATAATCCAATAACAAAGTCCAGTGTCAAAAACAGTTCAGTATCAGACTTACATCAAATCCTTAGAAAGGATCTGTTGGATGGCGCTGAAGCCCCTCTCCACTAAGTAAGTGGAAGGAAAGGCTAAAAGAAGCAACTTAACTTCCTCCCACAATATTGGGTAAGTGTTCCTCATTTTCACCCAAAAAGCTTTGTAGCCGTTACTCTGAAAATTTGATTGGGCTTCACAGTCATATTTCAGATCTGTCAGTGGCTCTTGCAGTTTGGGATGAGGTTGTGCAAAGTCTGCTGTGAAAGGATTTAGCACCCAAGTGGGCACTTCCAGATTTGTCAGATCATAGAATCTGGTTTCCATATCTTCTTTTATCTTCAAGTGGCAGCAAAAATCATCCAAATCTTCTGCTTGGAGTTGATGTTCATTACCAAGGCTTGGGAACTGATACAGCTCCTGGCAACTCATATTGCTTGCAAGGAGGTCCAATTTGGAAATAAATGAGCAGATTACTCCTTTGGCCTTAAGAAAATTGATTTTATCTCCTTGCAGCTTTACATTCACTTCATTCAGCTTGTCAAAAACATCAGCGAGATAAGCTACATCCAGCCATTGAAGTTTAAGAGAACTACTTAGACTTGGATCAATGGAGTCAAGAAATTTGACAACTATGTCAAAAAGTTCGTGGAATCACTGCAAACACTTTCCTTTTGAAAGCTACCTTACTTCAGTGTGCAAAAGGAGACGTTCAAACTCCTCATCATTTTCTTCACAAAGCTTGTGAAAAAGTCAGTTGTTCAAGGCATTTGACTTTAATTTTATTCACAGCGTTAATGATGTAACATATAGACTTGTGCAAACGGCCACTCAAATATTTTGAGACAAGGTGCTCTCTATGAATGACACAATGGACAGTCATAACTCCAGGTACAACCGATTTTAGATGAGCTTGAAATCCGCAATATCGTCCAACCATGGTTGCAGCTCCATCGGTTGCACATGCCACGTTTGTCAAAGGGATGTTTTTCTCATTAAAAAACTCTTCAACCTTTTTAAATATTGAAGAACCTTTTGTGTCAGTGGCTAAATTTCGAGAAAATAACAGTTCTTCCCCGATCTCTTCATTTCCATTGATGAAACGGACATAAGCCAATAACAAGTCTTCATTTTCACGAATCATTGATTCATCAATCTGCATCATGAATTCTGTACTTTTCTTTTTTTAAAAAAAAAATAAACTTTATTAGTTTTACTTTTTAAAAAACAACAACACAGCTACAAATTATATACAACAAAAAGACGAACAGGTCTTGGCATAGGCCAAGAGGGAAAGAGAGGAAAGCTTGAGAGAGGAAAGAGGGAAAGGGAAGGGAAGGGGGGGGGGAAAGTGGGGAAAACAAAAGTAGAGAGAACAATTATAATAAAACCATATTTTTGTGACTGTCTGTAAGGTCTTTTCTTCTTCCAAACTATCGTCGGCAGTGCTTTTCTTTATCTCTGCCTCGGAGGCCTCGGCCTTAGTTTTCTTAGAGGTGATCTATCTTTGATTAAGCCAAATGTACAAAGGATTCCAATTGCTATAATAGGTTGAAGATTCTTTATTTTTTAATGCTTGGGTTAGTTTGTCCATTTCGGCGCATTGTAAAATTTTCTGAATAACCATAAGTTCAGTGGGGATAGAGGGTAGTTTCCAGCACTGGGCAAATGCCAGTCTGGGCGCGGTTAAGATATGGATTGTAATATACTTCGATTTTTTGGATATTTGTTTATCAAAAATTCCTAGAAGAAAGGACTCTGGTTTGTACTCAATTTGTTCCATGGTTATTTCCTCTAGCCAGTGCCTAATTTTTTGCCAGTACTTCTGGGTTTCCTTGCATGACCACCACATGTGGAAGAAGGTACCTTCTATGTATTGACATTTCCAACACTTGGGGCTCGTGTTGGGGTGCATCTTCGCCAATCTCGAAGGGGGCAGGTGCCATCTATAAAACATTTTATATAAGTTTTCTTTATAAGCTGCTGATTTCGTGATCTTAATGTTCCTGTTCCAGATCTTTTCCCATTCTGCTAGGGTAATGCTCCGACCCACATTTCTGCTCCACGCAATCATATTTCCCTTGACAATTTCTTGTTCTAGTTCTGTTTCTAATAAATATTTGTAAAATTTAGATATATTTTTTTTACTTGGTCCTAGTAGAATTTTGTCTAGAGTCTGTAATTTATTGTAGATTCCAAATTCCTTAATGTCTTGTTTGTATTTACTATGAATTTGAAGGTACACCCACTGATCAATTATAAATCCTCGCTCTTGTAGTTCTTGTCGTGTTTTCAACTTTCCTTGTGGGTCTAATAAATTTTCGTACTTAATCATTTTGGTTATATCCAGATTATTAGGGTGTACTATCGCTTCCATTGGAGATAGCCAAATCGGTATTTTTAGATAAAGTTTTTTACGTACTTTTTTCCAATTAGTTAATAAAGAGTCCCTGATAAGATGCCTATGGAAATATGATTGCCTGGGTTTCCCAGATTCCCACAGAAAGGCATGCCATCCTTTCTGCATATCGTGGCCTTCTAATACTAGTGTTCTTTTGTTGGTTAGGTTCACCCAATCCTTTATCCATAGTAGGGTGGCTGCCGTATGATATATTTCCCAGTTTGGCAAGGCTAACCCTCCTCTGCTTTTCAGATCTTGTAGGGCTTTTACTTTAATCCTAGCTTTTTTCCCCTGCCAAATGAAATTCAATGTTATCTTGTTTAGTTCCATAAAAAATTTTTTATTTAGTTTGATTGGAATTGTCTGGAATAAATATAGAAATTTTGGCAGAATATTCATCTTAATCAAAGCAATCCTGCCCAATAAGGAAAGTTGTAAATTGCTTCAGAAATCTAAGTCTTTCTTAGATTGTTGGAGAAGTTTGTCATAATTGTTTTCTTTTAACGATTTGCTTTGTGGAGTTAGCCAAATTCCTAAGTATTTAATTTTTTTTGTCACTTGTATTCCCATTGTTGTCTCTAGCTCTTTATTCTGGTCTCCTGTTAAATTTTTAGTCATTAATTTTGTTTTTCCCCTGTTTATTTTAAATCCCGCGACTTCTCCAAATCGTTCTAGTTCTTCTAATAAGTTGTGTCCTTTTTCTATGGGCTCCTCCAGAAAAAAAACCAAATCATCAGCGAAAGCCTGTACTTTATATTCTTCTGATTTGATCCTCAAACCTCTAATTCTCAAATTTTGCCTAATGTACGTCAGAAGAGATTCTAGGGCGAATATGAAAAGCAGAGGGGAGAGAGGGCAACCCTGTCTTACCCCTTTTTCTATTTTTATTGGGCCAGTTTGTTCCCCATTTATTAGAATGTTTGCCTGTTGAGTGTGGTAAATTGTAGTGATGACATTTTCAAATCTGGTGCCAAGATTCATATTATATATTTTTTGAATTAGGAAATGCCAATTTAAATTGTCGAATGCTTTTTCAGCATCCAAGAACATAAATGCAAATTGTTTTTCCGGGTGGGCTTCATAGTATTCTGAAATGTCTATCACTGTTCTTAAATTATTTTTAATTTGTCGAAATGGGAGAAATCCGTTTTGATCTTCATGGATATAAGTGTTTAAAACCTGTTTTAATCTATTGGCTATTATAGAAGAGAATAATTTGTAATCTGCATTCAGGAGCGAAATTGGTCTATAATTATTAATAAGTCTGTGGTCTAGGTCCTCCTTCGGGATCAGCGAAATTAAGGCTCCCCTCCACGAGTCCGGCATCTTGGCTGCTAAGAGTACCTCATTAAATACATCCAGCATCAGTGGTCCAATTTGTTCTATGATAATTTTGTAAAGTTCTACCGGTATCCCGTCCGGTCCTGGTGCTTTATTGTTACTTTGCTTCTCTATTGCTGACTTCAGTTCGGACCATGTTATATTTTGGTTTAATAATTCTATCTCTTCCTCTCCAATTGCTTTATCATTCGCTTCCTCCAGGTATTTCATTATTTTATCCTCAGAGACTTCTTCTTTTTTGTATAATTTCCCAAAGTAATTAAAAGTGATCTCTTTTTTCTTCTCTATCTCCTCATGCATATTGCCCCCCTCGTCCATTAATTGGTGTATCAATCTTTTTTCTTTCGTTTTCTTAAGTTTGTGGGCTAACCATCTCCCTGGCTTGTTTGCATGCTCAAAGTAGATTTGTTTAGTCATTTTCAGACTAATCTCCAATTTTTCTTGTTCCAGTAAATTTAGTTTGTGTTTAGTTGTTATTAACTGGTTCTGTATTCTTTGGTTTTTGGGGTTCTTTTGTAATTGGGTTTCTAAATCCTTAATTTCTTGTTGTAGGTTACTTTGTTGGGCATACTTTCTTTTATTTCTCATAGCATTGTAAGAGATTGTTATTCCTCTTATAAATGCCTTTAATGTGTCCCATATATTTTGTTTCAAAGTTAGATCATTATTATTTTCCTTTAAGAAGAAGTTCAGTTCTTCTTTCAGTTTATTAGTATATTCTTCTTCTTTTATTAAATGAGTGTTAAAAGTCCATCTTTTCTTTGGTTTTCTTCTACCCCTCCAGGTTATTTGAATTGTGTTGTGGTCAGCCCAGTCATTTGGTAAGATTTCGCTATCTTTGATTTCATTAATTAATTCACCGTTTATCCAAGCCGTATCTATTCTTGTCCAAATTTTGTGTGGGTTAGAATAATAAGTAAACTGTTCTTTTTGGGGATTTAATTTTCTCCAGATATCTACCAGATTCATTTCATTCAACATATCCTTACATGGCTTAGAGAATTCTCTATTTCCTTTTTTGTTCTTATTCCTATTACTATGATCCTTCCGGTAGTCAGCAATAGAGTTAAAATCGCCAATCAGAATGATATTACCATTTTCAAATTCTGTTATTTTTGATGGAGATGTTTAAAAAATTTACCTTGATCATCATTTGGGGCATAGATTACTACCAGTAAGAGTGTAATGCCATTAATCGAGATTTGTACCACCAGAGTTCTTCCTACAGGGTCCGCCCAGATTAACTCCGCTTTTAAGTCATCTCTCACATAGATTGCAATACCTTTCTTTTTGTGTTTATCTGCTGGTGCTGTAAATAATTTTCCCAGTTTCGGACAATCTAGGAATTTCTCCTCACTTTTCCTAACGTGTGTTTCTTGTATGCAAATTATATCAACATTTTGTTTTATTAGTTTGGTTAGAATCCTTTTCCTTTTAGCTCTTGAATTTAGGCCGTTTATATTAATGGAAAGAATTTTCCTTCCTTCGTCCATTTATTTAAGTCTGCCTCGCTTTTTGTCTCGTAACTCTACGGCTCTCTTCTTGTGGTTGATATGGAGTTGTTTCTTCTCTTTCTCGTTGTAAGTTGTCTTTCCCTTGAATTTGGACAGATCTTTCTTCTTTGTTCCTGTGGCGGTTACGATCTTCCTGCATATTCCTTTGGATTTTCTCCCTAGTGAGTTGATCCTCCGTGGTTGTTAGCTGTTCTAGGAAGTTTTGTGCTTGTTCTATTGAGTCTATTTTAATTTTTCTTCCCTTCCACGATATTAGCATCCCTTCTGGGATTAGCCATTTAAATGAGATTTCGTTTTTATTTAAGTAATTGGCTAAAAATTTATATTCTTGCCTTATGGCCCTCACTTTTCTTGGAATCTGCTTGAGAATTATGATCTCTTTGCCCTTATATAATATTCTCTCATCTCTGGCCTTTCTATGTATTAGGTCTCTCATGCATCTTCTTGAAAAGCGGATATGGATCTCCCTTGGGCAATTGTGACGCCTTGCATAACTGGTATTCACCCTATAGATTTCATCAAATTCCTTGAGTAAGTCATCTTTCTCTTTTTCAACTAGTTCAGCCAACAAACCTGCCATTAATTGTTCTAATTCTTCATTTTTGGATTCCTCCACGTTTTGGAACCTTAAGTATGCAGCTGCTCTGTCCATCTCAAGTTGGACCAAGGAATCTTCCATTTCTCTATTAACATTTTTGAAATCTTCCTCAGTCCTTTCTAGGTTCCTCTCCGCTTGTTCCATCCTCTTCTCTATTTCTTTTATTTTTAATTCAGTTCTTTCCATGGCCAATTGCATTGTCCCAACCCTATCTTCAACTCTCTGTATATCTGCTCTCATCTCCTCTTTTAATTTACCCATTTCTTCCTTCAGTTCGCTAATATCTGCTCTGGTCTCATTATGATTCCTAATCATAATCTCCTGCATTCTAGACATTGATTCTTGCATTGATTCTTGCAGGGATAATAATGTCGCTTGTAGGTTGGCATTAGTAACAGTCGGTTGTTTTTCTCCTACCGAGGTCTCTTCTATAGTTTTCTGCGTTGTTGGGGAGGCAGTTGCCAGAGTTGTCATCAAGGTCTGGTTGTTCTTCCTTCCTGTTTTCAGGGCCGTGGTTGTTGTGGAAGTCATCTCTGATAAGATTTGTTTTTGCAATTGGACAATGTTAAGAATATTATCCCAAATCACCATTCGATGTAATGGCCCTTTAAGTGTGATTACAAATCTATTTGCTAAGCTTACACACCAGATAATTTTAGGTCTCTTTCTTCGGCCCAATCTGTCATTCAGGCAAATTAAATTCCAATTCAATAGAGAGTTATCAGATACTATACAATACTATACAATAGATGCTATACAATAGAATGTAATCAAATATTATGTATTATGTATTATGTATTATTCTCTATATTAAATTCAAATACCAGAGTTAATTGTATTTTACCCCTAATAAATCATACTTGTTTAAAGCATACAACCAACTCTAGAATATCTCACTCTATATATACTTTTGTCCTATAGTGTATATTAATATTTAAGATTCCATTTTATCTGAGAAAACCCTATTAACAGTCCTTAAAATTTTTATATATCCAAGAGAGTCTAATCTGTAAACCCTAATAACTGTAACAAGCAGTTTGCCTTTATACTTGTATTTTTAACTATTATAGAAAAAAAGGAAAGAACAAAGAGAAAGGGAGAGAGAGAAAGAATGCAGGAGGAAAGGGGTCTTTTCAATTTTAGGGAATCACAAAGCACGTATCTGTAGGATTAGTTCCATAGAAAAACAAGTCTGAGTTGGGGCTGGCGTTTTAGTCTTATAGTCTCTCCTCCTGGGCGCACCAAGGAAGCAGGGGGAGGAAGTGCTGACTAATTGCTGTCAGCGATCAGCGATCAGTCTTGGCCAGGCTTCCGTCTGTCTCTTCCTTCTTCTTCTTCCCTCCTCTTCTTCCCTTCTGCCAGCAATTGTCAATCCACAGTCACTTTGGGCATCCGCCTCAGATCGATCACTTTAAAAATCAGTTTTGTAGGCAATAATGCTAAAAGGAAAGGATCTTGCATATAAAAGTCAGTGTGTCGTTATCTGGCTCTCTACCTCTCGCTCTGCCCTCCTTCGCAGCTAAAATCCTCTCCTAGTCTTCTAGCCTTCTCACGCGCTGATCCGAGATGGCAATCCACTCCCGAGCTTCTTAAATTCCCACCGCCTTTTTCTCTCCTTGGCAACGCTCCAATCCACACTTTCACTCTAAGTGTCGAGCCACTCTAACCGCATTTATCCCCCTTTCACTTTTCAAACTGCTTTTCTAGCCGCTTGTCTCCAGCTTCCCCCACTGTTACTCACAATGAAACAGGGAGAATCAGACCGATCTCTCTCACGGCTTTGTAGTCCTTCTGCCCTTTTCTGCTCAGACCCTTCAGGCAGTCACTTTTTGCTTCGTCAGTTCAGTGGCAGACCGGACTTTGGAGCCGCCATTAGCTGGCAGCTGGCTCAATCGCGCTGGTCTCAGAGGCTCTTCCTTCATTGCTGGGGAGTTGCCTACCCCCAAACAGCAACCCGGGGGTCCTCTATTCTGACACGAAGCTCTACGGGTTTCGTGTATCCACTGGGGATCCCTCCAAACACGATAAGAGGTGCTCGAAAGCCCCAGCTGGGCTTCTCCACCTCTGGACGTCCCTGTCCTGCCACCGGAAGTCAGCTTCAGCAGCTTTAATGGCTGCCTCTCCACCCTGGAAAAAAAGGCCTTCTCCTGGATCTACCAGGGACTTTGTCCCTGGGATCAACAGGATGTGCCCTCCTCAGTCACCGTCTCTACGGGACAGTTTAGGTCCATTGGGACCGTCCTGCAATGGAGGTATCAGCAGCAATCTTAGAGCTTAAAGATCGCATGCTGTACCGCCGTGACGCCAGCTCCACCCTTCTAAATTATCCAAGAATCTTTATCCCTTTGACACTTTATTTTCAGCTAGAAATAGCCTATTAATGTCAAAGTGGATTAGTATTACTTTTGTATTCGAATCTCTTCTTCTTAACGTTCCAAGTCAATTAAAACTGTCAATGTGAGAGGAAAAAAAGCCAATCCCGTTTCCTTTCCCTTTCGCTGCTTAAAATCTTTTTTAGGAATAGTATTAGTCTTTAAACTTCAGGTTCCAGGTACCTTAAATAAAAGTTCTCCATTCAACCCGGTCAGTCAAACTTTCTCCTTTAAACTTCCTCCTACACAATCTTGTCTGGTCGGGTTCTTCTTTGAGGTGGCCATTTCTGACCACCACTGCAACCGCCTTTGGGAAAGGGAGTAATGGCCAGCCAAGGAGAGATGCGGCTCTCCTCAACCCAGCTGATGGCTCCCCGTTCTTCACCACCTCTACGGGGTGGCTTCAGCCCCGAATTCAGGCGGCTCGGGGCGCTCCAGCGGCGAGCACGGATCAAAACCGCACACGATTGCGGATTTTGGTCCGTCGCTGAAGCCCAAACCGGAAGTCCAGGAGTAATCCACACCTTTGAAGTATGCTGTTAATAGCCTCCTCAAGTGGTCAATTGTGATCATTTAGGAGGACAATAGGAGAAGAGATAATGAAAGGTAAACATTGCCAGAAAAAGATCTGTCTTTTGCAGGAAGATGTAAATCTAAGTTAGCGAGATTTACAATGCAGTTACTCGACTTCTAAGAATCTTAAAGGTATAAGAGGACTTCAATTTCTCCATATGCTTTGGAGCCTTCCTCTCATATCTGATGGGCTGTCTGCTAAAATAAAGCAAGGTCATACACACACTTCAAAGTAAATCAGGAAGCCTGTAATTGTGGAGTCTGTCTGGCAAGAACAAAGAATTCTTATCCACAGGAAATATGCATGTGTAAATCTTGTAACAATCCTGGCTAATTAGAAAGGTGATATAAGTAATAAGAGTTAGGCAACTTGCAGACCTCAGCTAAAAGTTAGGAATAGAGATGGCCTGCAGCAAACCAAATGTGTATGAGATAACTCCTAGGGCATTCATTAGCCAAGACTTAGGAATAGGGACAGCTAGAGACCAATAGAATAAATTGTAGAATTATTACTAAAATGTTTATTAGATGATATTTGTTATTATCTCGCTTTGTCCTGCCTTCTCCTTTAGTGAAAATGTATAAAGCTTACTTTATCCTTTGTTCTTGGTTCTTGGCCAGGAGCCCTTGTCCTTGGAGTACTCCAATAAAAAGCAATGAGAAAACCTGCACCTTGTGTCTGGCGTCTATCATTGGCTTTGGCACCAGGCTCAAACCCGAATTGAAGACAACAGTCTGGGGGCTTGTTCTGGGATTCCATACCTGGATTCAACTGGAAGACACCAACAACTACCAGAGGAAGGCCCCTGGATGGGTAAGACTTAGTGGCAGAAATGCGTGTGAATACTCTGAAATAAAGCTCCCAGTCAGTGACCAAGACTCTGTGTTTCTACACTGCCAGCCACCTTCAGGGCTCATGAGTCTTTTGACAGTGATTGAGTACTCTGAAAAGCAAGGGGTAATGCAGAGTTCCGTGTGTCTCACTGATGCATAGAGTGGATTGATTGAATGCAATGAGCCACTGTCTAAATGAACATCCAGCCTCGGAAAGATCGTTGGTGACTTCTTAATTGAACTCAAAGGCTAAAGCCCTGAAGAAACCGAGGAGCAGGAACAACCACAGGTGGAGGGAAAAAAAGAGGCAAAATTTGGAGGAAAGGTAAGGACTGGACAGGAGACATCCCAGGGGATAAGGGGTATCCGCCTGAGATCCAGCCCTAAGTAAAAGGCAAACAAAGGCAAAGACCAAACAGGAGACGTCCCAGGGGATAAGAGGAATCCACCTGAGTTCTGGCTATTTTGCCTAATTTTGAGCTATTAGGAGGATTAGATATAGGGATCAAAGGCAGCCTTTTCTCATTATTGTATGTCTGTCTGACCTCAAATTCCCTTGAACAATCTAGGTGATTTTTGGCTGTTTCAGGGACCTCATAATGTAGGACTTATTGAGCAACTAAAAGCAGTCTTGAAGATGGCATCTTCTGATTCCAAAGTTGTTTTTAAAACAACAGCAAAAGCTAGCGTCGCATGCTCTGACACAAGGCCCCAGCCAGCAGAATGCAAGAAACCCTGTTGCAGGGGTTATGATAAAGACAAATTTTTATTCAGACCCATTTTGCATGGCTGCAGCATGGAGTGCTGTAACTTTAACGATGAGGTGTAGAGTACTTACTGGACAGCCTGTGAAATGGTGAATGATGCTACATTATCTCCCAGGAATGGTAAGTAAATATGTTTTTATTTATGATAATGTAAATGTTGCTGGAGCAGATAGCGCACTAACAGGATGTGCTTTATACTGTATTTTGCAGACTCCGAATTAATACCTAGACAGCAAACACTTCAAGACACCCCGATTTTATATTCCTGTGGTAATTGCCGCGGTCACAAAGCTGCAGATTTTTCTGATCTAGACTCCAGGATTCTGAGCTATCCCAGAGACCACACTATCTACCCTGTGAGTTAAAGAGCTGCAATTTGTGTAAAGACTGGTTTGCTTGCAGCTGCGGACACGATTTGTGGGGTACCGATGGGTCAACATATTGTAAAATAGCGTGTTATGGTGCTTCATCTTCTGATTCTGATAGTGGTGATGAGGGATATTTTTCTGATGGTGGGGCCATGCCCCCCCCCAAATTCTCTATAACCAATAAAAGACTGTGTTAATGTCAATGCTTGACTAATTGTCAGTGTTCTTTCAGTATAATGATGCATGAAAAGCTTCTAAGCCATATTTATTATACACCAGGATGTGTAGGGAGTTAGGGAGGTGTGAATACCCTTTTTCAGGAAGCTAGAAAACATGATAAAAACCTGACCATGAAGCAAGACAAGATGTGGGTGTCAGGGCAAGACGCTTATATGCTTCATAAGCCTGCAAGAATTAATTTTCCTAGAAATAAAACAGTAGTGTCTGGCTTAGATCACCAATGGCAAGCTGACCTCATAGATGCCTCCAAATTTTCTAAGGAGAACCATGGGAAAAAGTACATCTTAGCAGTTATCAGTTTGTTATCTAAATATTTATTTATTTTTTATTTTATTTTATTTGTCAATTGTTTACAAGATAATAAGTATAAGTGTATACATAGTTATGAATACATGAAATGGGTACATATAAGAAAAATAAAAGAAAAATAAAAGAAACAATAGGACAGGGACGGTAGGCACGTTGGTGCGCTTATGCACGCCCCCTACAGACCTCTTAGGAAAGGGGTGAGGTCAATAGTAGACAGTCTAAGGTTAAAGTTTTTGGGGTTTGGGGAAGAAACTACAGAGTCGGGTAGAGTATTCCAGACATTGACCACTCTGTTGCTGAAGTCGTATTTCCTGCAATCAAGCTTGGTGCGGTTAACCTTGAGTTTGTATCTGTTGTGTGCTCTTGTGTTGTTATGGTTGAAGCTGAAGTATTCATTGACAGGTAGGACATTGCAATGTATGATTTTATATACCATGCTTAAATCAGACCGAAGACGGCGTAATTCAAGGTTTTCTAGTTCTAGAATTTCAAGTCTGGTGGCATAAGGTATTCTACAACGAGTAGAGGAGTGGAGAACTCTTCTTGTGAAATATTTCTGGACTTTCTCAATTGTGCTAATATCAGATACGTAATGTGGGTTCCAGACTGATGAGCTGTATTCGAGTATTGGTCTAGCAAATGTTTTGTATGCTCTAGTTAGTAGTGTGATATTACCAGAGAAAAAGCTACGTAAGATTAGGTTAACAACTCTTAATGCCTTTTTGGCTATGTAGTTGCAGTGGGCTCTAGCACTTAGATCATTAGAGGTGAGTATTCCAAGATCCTTTACAGAGCTTGGATCATCAACAAGATCTTGACTATTCAGCTTGTATTTTATTTTCGGATTTTTTTTGCCAATATGTAAGACAGAGCATTTATTTGTTGAGATTTGAAGTTGCCATTTGTTTGACCATTCTGATACACAGTCAAGATCTTTTTGAAGGGTAGCAGTATTGTCTGTGGTATTGAACAGCTTTACATCATCAGCGAAAAGAATGCAGTTGCTCTTAATATGATCACAGAGGTCATTTATGTAGAGTATGAAGAGAGTTGGTCCTAGAACACTGCCTTGGGGGACACCACTATTGACAGGTACAGAATTTGATAGGACGCTCCCAATTTTGACCATTTGTTGTCTGTTTGACAGGAATGCTTCTATCCAGTTATGCAGTTGTCCAGAGATACCATAGGATTTTATTTTTAGGAGTAGTTTGTCATGTACCACTGAATCAAAGGCTTTACAGAAGTCTATGTAGATTGCATCTATTGTTTTGCCCTGATCAAGTTGTGTAGTCCATATGTTTTTGCAGTGTAAGAGTTGCAGATTACAGGATAGTTTTTTTCTGAAACCAAATTGTTTATTGGAGAGTAGGTTGTTTGTCTCTAAGTGGAGGATGATGGATTGGTTAATAATTGATTCCATGACTTTACAGGTGACGCAGCATAAGGAGATTGGTCTGTAATTTTCAACTAGGCAAGGGTCTCCCTTTTTGAAGATGGGGATGACTGTGGCTTGTGACCATAGGTTAGGCAAGGAACTGGTCCTGAAAGATTTTTCAAAGATTATGCTTAGAGGTTTGGCTATGGCAGTGGATAGCTTTTTTAAGAAATAGGCACATATTCCATCCGGTCCAATAGATAGAGATGGTTTTAGATTGCGTAGTGCTTTTTCAACATTGTCTTCTGTAAAATCGATATGTATTAGATCATTGTAGTTATCTGTGGTTCGGCTAGGAAATACTGGGCATGATCCATTGCTGTTTACAAATACTGAGCCAAAAAATGTGTTAAAGATGTTGGCTTTAATGGTGTCGTCATTGCAGTCTTTACCATTAGGTCCTATCAGGGGTGGGATGGACCTTGAATCTTTGTTTGTTGTTTACAAAATTGTAAAAAGCACTGGTGGAATTGGTGCATAGAAGGTTTTCCTCTTGTTTAATGTGATAATTGGTGCATTCGGTCTTTATTTGGTGGCATAAATTTTTGTATCGGCTTTTGAAATTGGTAACGTGACCAGATTTGTTTTTCCGCCAGAGTGATCTCTTTTTGGATTGAAGTTTCCTTATTGTTATGGGCAATCTGTTTTTTTGTTTTGTTTTGGGAGTTGTTGTTGGTACATATAGTTTGATGACTCTTTTGACTTCAAGTAAAAATATGTTGTAATGGTCTTCAACAGTATTGCATCCAGTGAATAGAGATTGCCAATCAAGGGATGAGAGATCGTTGTTTATAAGATCATAGTTGCCTTTTTTGAAATTATAATTGGGGTTCACATCATTGTGTGCCTGGGCCTTCCCTTTATCTGATAAATACAGACAGATGCAGGTAAAGAGTTCTTGAATACCCCTCTGAAGAAACTTTTAGCACGTTATGGCATTCATCATTTTGTCACTCATAGTGAAACTAAAGCAGCCGTTATAGAGAGGTTTAATAGAACCCTAAAAAACAAACTCTGGAGAAATTTCAGCTAGAAATACCCATTGGTATGTGGGCATTTTGGCAGATATTCTACAGAGGTACAATAGCACTTACCATCATAGCATCGGGACTGCTCCTAACAATGTAAATTTGTCTAATGAAAGAGATGTGTGGATGAGGCTTTATGGGGTAGCTTTAAAAAGTAAAAGAAAGGAAAAATGTCTTAAGATGGGAGATCATGTCAGGGTATCCAGACTGAAGGGTAAGTTTGAAAAGGGCGATCAGCAAACCTATACAGATGAGATATTTATCGTCAAAGAACTGGTGACAAGAGAGGAAAAGAGTGGTGTATAAATTAAATGATTACACAGGTGACCCTGTAAAGGGGGCTTTTTACTTTGAGGAGCTCCAAAAGGTTCCTGCTGACCAACAGTGGCTATACAGAATAGAGAAAATTATCCAAAAAAGAGGGCAGGGGAGACACCGAGAGTTTCTAGTCAAATGGACTGGATGGCCAGAGAAGTTCAACAGTTGGGTTAAGGATACAGAAGTACAACTTCTTTGATATAGCGGAGTTTTACACCACCCTTCCCAGCAATGCATCAGCAGCAATTTTCCCCCAAAACAAAAATTCTAATTTTACTATTCAATTAGCGAGATCATTGGATCGTCCAGGGTCATGGGAAGTAGGGCTAGCAGAGATACAGTATCCGCATAGTTGGCAAACATTAACTTCTCCTGGATATTTTGAAATTGCTAACAAGAGGAAGAGATGGCATTTTTCTTTGAGAAGCGGGTATTATAACAGCATCTGACAACTGTTACAAAATATGAACAAGCTTATATCAAATGTCAAGGACGGTCCTAAGACAGCCCTACATTATGATACAGTGGATCGAAAAATTAATCTTAAAGGAGGTGAACCACATACTATTCTAGTTAGCGGAGAACTTGGACAACTGTTAGGTATGTTCCCTGGATTCAGCACCTTATATGTTTACATAGATATTGTAGAGCTCCAGATAGCGGGTGACTTCTGTGTGCCATTACTACGCTGTGTGCCTGTGTGAGGGCAAGACAATGATTTCATCACAATGACCTATGACCGTCTGCATTATGTACCAGTCAGCAAACATCACATCGATACCATCACTATAGAAATCAAAACCGACCAGGACAAAAACGTGGATTTTTATCACGGGAAGGTGATTGTCAAGCTTCATTTTAGACCTCAGAAAAGTGAAGGGTGGTTGTAATCAAGGAGCACGTGAGCCCTCAAGACTACGTGGATTACTACAGGGCACAAGCTGGTGGAGGCCTTCCAGGCTTTCAAGGAGCCCCCATTATGTACAGGACAGGTTTAGGGGGTCTGTTCCGTGGGCTTTTTCGAAAGGCAATGCCTTTTTTGAGGCGAGGATTAGAAATGATTAAGCTGCATCTGAAATCTGCTGCCAAAAACATTGCCAGAGATGTTGCATGGAATCTTGTATCCCATGTTGTTGAGAGGGGGCATGATGGATCAGGTATGTGTTGGGTATAACATTGATACACCAACTAAGTTTGGGTGAATAAATATATAAAACCAAGGTTTGGGTGTTTGTAACTTGTAGCCTTAAGCACCAAACTGCTTGTAATTAACTAATTAAGGGTGCGGTTACAAACGGCAATAAAAGGCAGTAAGAGAAACGTAACTCTCTCTCTGCTTGTTTTGTCTGCTTGCTACTGTTTGTTTGCTACTGTTTGCTACAACTGTTTGAATACCTGAACGAAAGGACTATTTCATTGATGTGCTGATATCCTGTGAATACTCAGCGTTGTCTTCAAAAGGAAAGGTATCAGAGGAAAAAATATCTTTACAAGCAGATAAGGATATAGAACTGACTAGTGAATGGACTAAGTTACTGAATGGATATATTTGTGAATGACATATGGACTGATTGACAATGTTTAAACTCTAATTGGATTAAACAACTATTTAAACTACAAAAACAGTGTTTGTCATCAGTGTGTGTAAACTCTAGGGCCCTTCCTCTCTCATTTGGCTGCCTGGCTTGACTGCTGCTGCACATTCTGTTTGGGGGTTTGTCCCCAATCACTAACAGTATGTATATAGCCAGGAGGAATTATGCATTGGGCCCACCTATTCCGTTTAAAAAGAGAAGACTTGTGAAAAAGACCCGTCATACCAAGAGGAGACGTGTGCAGAAGAGGAACCCCTGTGACAAGGAAGATGTAAGGCATCCAGAAAGCATCCATGATATCAATCACTCTGAGACATTTTCTGTCCAATTGATTTATTTAGAAACAGATCTGGCATGTCAAAGGCAATTTCCCAAAGTGAAATTATTTTCACGTGTTACACAGAATCCACCTTCTCTCCTCCCACTTCTACACTTCATAAAACATGAGAACCAATTAACTGCTATTGGAATTTCTTAATATAACATATAGAATAACCTTGAACTTTTCAACTCCTCCACCCCCCCATCCATGAAATGTGACAGCTGAATTTTCAAACTGACAGGCATCCCCCCTTGAAAATTCCTCCTCCTAAAAGAAAAGGAAAAAAAAACAGATACAGGGGTTAACACATTGTCCTTCACCCCCTCTCCCTCCTCGAGGACCCTTCGGTTTGTGGGGAAAGTCCTCATGGAATTGGTTAACCAATTGATCAGCATGAACATCCCAACTCTTTACCCAACTAGCATCTGAGAGAGGGAATCCTTTCCATAAGACCAAATATTGCAATCAGCCACGGTGTAATCTAGAATCAAGAATTTTTGGAATTTCATAATGTGTTTCCCCCTGTACTATTAACGGTTTAGGGGGAGCGATTGGCGGTGGTCTTATCATTGATGTAGCAGCTGGTTTTAGTAAACTACAATGGAACACTGGATGAATTTTCCCCAATATTCGAGGAAGACTTAACTGGACAGTGACCGGATTGATTCTCTTTGAAATTGGGAATGGACCCAAGAATTTTGGACCCAGCTTCTTACTGGGCAGTTTCAACCTAAGATACTTGGTTGACAAATATACTTTGTCCCCTACTTTAAAAGGCAGTTGAAGGGAGCTATGTTTATCCGCCTGTTTTTTATAATTTTTTGCAGCTTTGGTCAAAGCTTTTTTTGTATCTTCCCATCCTTTCTTTAATGAGTTCATCCATTCTGTTAGGGACATGGAAGTGGGAGGTTGTCTAGGTAACTCTGGCATCGGGACAAAATCCATTCCAGTGTCAATCCCGTGCTGCTATGTACTGTATTATTGTAAGCAACCTCTGCAAAAGGTAATAACTCAGCCCAATTTTCTTGTTGATAATTTACATAGCATCTAATGTATTGCTCAATCATGGCGTTAGCCCTCTCCGCTGCTCCATTACAAGCAGGATGGAAAGCTGAGGATAACCCTTGAGAGGAACCAATGGATTTCAGAAATTCCCTCCAAAATTTCACGGTAAATTGTACCCCTCTGTCTGATATTATTCTACGAGGTACCCCATGTAGTCTATAGATATGTTTCATGAACAGCTTTGCAAGTTTTTTCACAGATGGAAGTCCTTTGCAGGCTATAAAATGGGCCTGTTTAGAGAATGTCAATTATAGTCCAAATGACCATATTCCCTTCATTCTTAGGTAATTCAACAATAAAGTCCATTGCGATCTCTTCCCAAGGTTGGGTTGGTTCAGCAACTTGTTGCAGGAGGCCAGGGGGCTTTCCAGTTCTGTGTTTCATTGTGACACAAATTGAGCAACTTTTTACATAGTCCTCGACATCAGGTTTCATTTTTGGCCACCAGAACTGTCTTCTCAGTAAATGTACAGTTTTTAGGAATCCGAAGTGGCCTCCCAGCCGGGAGTCATGGCTACGCTTTAGTACCAGTAGTCTTAGGGTTGTGGGTACATAAAGCTTAGTCCCTTTCCAAGCTAGTCCATCATTCATTGTCAACTCGGTTTGATGGTCCAGGAACCAAGGATCGGTCAATAGGGCAGTTTTCAATTCTGCGGTCAGCTTATCTTCCAGGTGTTTGGGGTTGGCTTGGGCTCGAGTGGTCACTTGGCCTGCCAATTGAGCTTCTGAAACTAAGGCTTGTACTATTTCCTCTCGGTGGCTGTCAAACTGAGGTTTTCTGGACAGAGCATCCGCCAGTACGTTTTTTCCCCCGGGGATATATTTAATGTTAAAGTTGAATTGCTTGAAATATTGGGCCCAGCGGACTTGCTTGGGCGATAATCTCCAAGGGGTCTTTAGAGCCTCGAGGTTCTTATGATCAGTCCATACCTCAAATGCCTCTGGTGCCCCTTCTAGAAAATGCTTCAAAGTCAACAAAGCCCATCATACAGGAAATGCTTCTTTCTCCCAGACCACCCACTTTCGCTCTGTGTCTGCCAGCTTTTTGGACACATAAGCGCAAGGCATCAGTCGACCTTGAGAGTCCTTTTGCAGCAAAACAGCTGCCACCGCTACATCACTTGCATCCGTTTGGACAATAAAAGGCTTGGTCGCATCTGGGTGCTGGAGGATGGGCTCAGCTGTGAAGAGGCATTTTAAGGCTTTCTGACTGTCCATAGTCCAAGCCAGGGGGTGACTTGGCTTCGGTTTGGTGGGCGACGGGCCCGTTTTTAATAGTTCTGTCAACGGGAGGGCAACTTCAGCAAAGGATGGAATGAATTGTCTATAGAAGTTGGCAAACGCCAAGAAACTTTGAAGTTGTTTTCAGGTTCTGGGGGGGTTGCCAGTCCAACACCGCTTTCACCTTTCCGAGGTCCATTTCAATCCCCAGGTTGGATATTCAGTAGCCTAATTAGTCCAGCGACTCTTTGTGGAATTCGCATTTTGAGAGTTTCACATATAATTTGGCAGCTAGAAGTTTTTTTAGAACTTGTCAGACCAATTGAACATGTTCTTCCATGGTTTCGCTGAAGATAAGGATGTCACCCAGGTACACGAGGACCCCTGGTAAAGGTGCGGGTGTAGCACCTCATGGATGAGCTGCATAAACACTGCAGGAGCCACCTGAAGTCCAAAAGGCATGACTTTGAATTGGAAGCTACCCAGAGGGCAGTTAACAGTAGTTTTCCACTCATCTCCCTTTTTGATGCGGACCTGGTAGTAAGCTTCCCTGAGATCTATTTTGGTGAATATCTTGCCCTTCGACAGGTGGTTCAATAAGTCCTTCATAAGAGGGAGAGGATACATGTTTTTGACGCATACAGTGTTCACGCCTCTAAAGTCAACACACAATCTCAACCTGCCATCTTTCTTCTCCTTGAACAACATGGGGGCAGCTAGTCTTGATTTGGCAGGCTCAATAAAACCTCGTTCCAAATTGCTGTCAATGTATTTCCTTAATTCAGTCATTTCATCAGGCGTCATGGAATACATCTTTGGTTTTGGTAATTTCGCCCCAGGCTCTAATTCTATGGCACAATCAGTGGCTCGATGGGGAGGTAAGATATTACACTCTTCTTCACTGAATGCTTCAGCCAAGTCTTTGTATTGGTCGGGTACCTGGGGGTTATCTGGGAGAAGGTGGGATGCCATGGATGCTGGCTCAGGCTCTGGGTTCAAGCTGACCGGTGGCTTTGTAGTGGGTGGAAAAGGGGGCAATGAGCCTGGTCCAATTAGGGTTTTTCTGAATCCATCCCCCCATTTGATCGTCGGGGCCCATTTGTCTAGCCAAGCAAGTCCCAGTATTATTGATTCTGACATCTTGGGGGCCACTATGAAGCGTATGAGTACGCGATGGGGCCCTCATTCCATCTTAATCAATTCAGTCATCTGAGTGGCTGCCTCCCCCCAATTAAGGTTCCATCCACTTGCTCAAATCTGATTGGGCGTTTTAGTGGGTTATTCTTTATGCCCAATTGTTCAATGATGGGGAGTCCGATAGGACATCCAGAACACCCAGTATCAATGACAGCTTCTAACTCCCCGGCCTCCCCCATGTGTGGTACCACTAACTTGACCTTGACTGTAAAAGGTATGATGGGATCACTCACCATTGGGTCATCTTCGCAGGTCGGGTTCTCGGGGATGTGGTGGCGGTCTGGTGGTCTGTAGCTCCCATCTGCGCAGAGGGGGCTTTCCCAGCTGTGGTTGGAGAACCCACCCCACCCGGAGGTCTTTCTTGATTCTTCCAACCTCTTACAACTGGATTAGGCTTCGACTGCGGAGCTTGTGGTACAGGAGCAGGGGCCAGACAGTCTGCTGCTCTATAGCTGGTTTGGCCACATCAGTAACATTTCAGCACCCTGGTAGGTTGGGTACAAGCAGGTTCAGCTGACCCAGTCAGCGTTCTCCTCGGCACAATTCTCTTAGTTGGGGCTGCTGGAAGGGATTTCCTGTGTGGCTTGATGCTGCGATCTAAGCTGAGGGATGTGACATACCACGATTGTAAGGTCTCTGGGATTCCCCTAATTTCACAGGCCTTCTTTACTTCTGGATCAATGGCGTTTTTAAAATAGTGTAAAGTCATCCTTTCAGGCCAATCCATGAGGTGGCTTGCGACCCTTCTAAAGTCCCAAATAAATTCTGACAAGGGTCACTTGCGTTGCCTCATTTCCATTAACTTTTCTTCATTCTCTGCTACCCTGTCTGGATTTTCAAATCTGACTCTTAATAATTGAATAAATCCATTTACATCACGTAATTCAGGGGCTTGTTCGTTGTGTAGTTGGGCCACCCAGTCTGAAGCATCCCCTTCATTCATCCCATTTGTTATGGCCGTAACCAAATCGCGCTCTGTGGCGTATTGTCTCCAAATTGTTCTATATGTGATTGGATTTGAGTGAGGAAGTAATTGAAATGTTCATGGCGGCCACTGAATACGGCCTCAAAGGGTATTTGGTCCGGCCTGGGTCGTGGTTACGGAGGTGGCACAGGCCAGGCCCCTGCAGGTTGTACTGGAATGAAAGGAACCGGCCTGGTGGCGTATGTAGGCTGCGTTGGCCCCCTGTATCCTGGCTGGGTGCTGCCTCTCTGGAATCCCTGTGGCCTCGCTGCTGGTTGGGGCTGCATTTGTGGTTGCCAGGAGGAAGATGGGTGTGGCCTGGTTCCCTGATCAGGTGGAGGGGAAGTGGCTGCTGTCTGTTGTCTGGGCAACTCCCCTTCAGACCAGGGCTGTGTTGGTGCTGGCTGCCATTGGCATTGAATCCACCCCTGGCCTGGATAATAATAATAATAAGTCTTTATTTATTAGCCCTTGGGCCATATCAAAGTACAAAGTTCCAGCAACAATTCGTTACTAAAATTTAATAAAAGCAATTCCAAATGAAATTTGATAAAATACTACTTGAAATGGAACTTGATAAAATACAATTTAAAATGGAATCTAGACAAAATATGATTTAAGATGAAATAGTAATAAAATACAACCCAAAATAAAACTGTAATAATGTACAATAATTTAAGATATAGATAAAATATAATGTTATATTTCGGAGTCGCCCTTGCAATCTACCCCAATCAATCCCACATATGCAGATCTCAACTGAATCATTTTGTTTAAATACTATGCTACTTTAAATGTTATTTTCAAGTTCTGGCCGGACATAAGGTAAGTTATTTTGATATGGGTATCCCAATGGGTCATTCGTCTGATATATAGACCAAGATACCTGTCTCTCATCCTCTTATACAGGCAACAGTCAAATAGGATGTGAGCCAGGTCCTCTACCTCTGCCGCTCCGCAAATGCAGAGACGCTCATTGTATGGTATTGCATGAAATGTCCCATATCTAACCGTTGTGTCAAGCTGTTCAAATCTCGCTCTTGTGAATATCTCCCTAAGATGTTTTGGGAGTTGTGACTTCAAGTAGCTTTCTACTTGAAAAGTACATTTGTATTTACTCAACCATTTCAAGTTACCTACCTTACTAAGGATAGCTATATCAGTTTGTGCATCTATATCCTTAATTCTTTGGGCAACTCTTTTTTTAGATTGTTCTCCTGTTAAACAAGAGATAGGAAGACCACAGCTTCTTACAAAATTTGTTAGTTTAGTGATCCAGGAGATTTGTGATTGTAGTTTTATTTGCTCTAGTAGGCATAATTTGGGTAGTCTATCAGTCTCCATTTCATTAACTTTGCACCAGTAGTTATAAGCTCTAATTTTAGATAATGCCTGAATTGTATAAATTCCCAATTCGGCTCTAACTGCTGCAGCAGATGTTCTTGGGTCTACACCCAAAATACATCTCAAATGCTGGGAATGTATTTGTTCTAAGACTGTGGTTGTGTAAAGACCCCAAATTTCTGCTTCATACAAGAGTATTGTGGTAACCTTAGCCTTATAAACCTCGACCAGGGACCCTGGATAACTATGGTTTTTTAGTTTGAGCAATACATTCAAACGGGCTTTTGCTCTAAATGTACTCCGTTGATGATGGCAAGCTCAAGATCCAGTCTTGGAAAAAGTTACACCCAAATATACAAAGGAATTAACTTGTTCAATTGGTTCACCATCCAATTGCCACCGATGTCTCTGATGGTTTCTTCCAAACACCATTATTTTTTATTTAGATTTACTAATGATTAGAGAGTTATCCTGGCAAAAAGAGCTAAATCTTCTTAATAGCCTACATAATCCTACTTGTGTGTATGATAATAAAATCATATCATCAGCATAAAGCAAGCTATTACAGTAAGTATTTAAGATCATTGGCATGTGTACCATGGTATCCTTCATTAACCCTGGCAAATCATTGATGTATAAATTAAATAATAATGGGGCCAAGATACACCCTTGCCTTATCCCTTTATTTGTGCAAATCCTGTTAGTCAGGGCCCCATTAACCCCATACCGCACCCTCAAACAGGTACTTGTGTAAAGGGCTTTAATCAAAGCCAGGAGTCTGGGTTCTATTTTAAGAGATGTCAGTTTACTCCATAGTACTTCTCTATTTACCATATCAAATGGTGCTGTAAGGTCTATGAAAGAAGCAAACGGGCCTTCTCTTATAGGCATATTTGGCAATTAGGTGATTCAAGACAAAGCAGTTATCAATAGTAGATCTGCCTTGTCTAAAACCTGCTTGTTCTTCTGTGAGGATGTTGTTTTCCTCTACCCATATTTCAATTCTGTTCAAAAGGTACCTAGCATATATTTTTGCTACTATGTCAATCAGGCTGATGGGCCTATAATTACTAGGATCCTTTTTATTCCTTTTTTTATACATGGGGACAACTATTGCCATCTTCCACCCATCTGGTATATGGCAGGTGTTATTTGTGTGTGTAAAAAGGCCTGCTAATACAGGGCCCCACCAGTTGGGAAATTTCTTAAATAGTTCTGCTGGTAGAAAATCCTCTCCTGGGGCTTTATTACTCTTTAAACTTTTAATGATGGACTGTATCTCCTTTTCTGAGACTGGTGGCCAAGGCGGGGAAGTTCTAGGGTTTATTAAATCACTGTTTAAAAATAATTTCTTTACCGGTTCGGTGGAGGCAAACAAGCACTGATAATAATTCTTCCAATACTCAGCAGAGATTGGTATGTCAAATGCAAATCTCCGTTCCTTCAGGATACCTGCTACAGAATGCCAAAATAATACTGAGTTATGACTTCTGGCAGCCAACTCAAGTTCTGACCAGATTGAAATGGCAAAACTTTTTTCTTTCATGTTAGTTTTTTATATTCCCTTCTTGTGTTCAACATCTTAGCTTGTATACAGGCAGTAGGGTTCCTCTGGGCAAGCCTCATGTCTGCCTTCTATTTCTTTTTCAGTCACTGGCCATCCGAATCAAACCAGCGAGGTCTACCCACTTGGGCTCTTTTTGTAGCAGGTTTAGTTGTTAGATGTTTCTTCAGTATGCTACAAAGATTGGAGAATGCATTGTAGTCTGACATCCAGTCAGTAGTAAATGACTGGATTGTTCTAGCCCACTTAATAGCATTCTCTGTTTTAAGGCATTCTAATATTGCCTTAGTATCAACCTTAGCCCAAATTAACCTTTTGAGTCACTTCTACCTTTTTAGTAAGCCATCTGTCAGCCATGTTATATGGCCTTAAATCTGAGCGGCCTCGCAATGTCACACTTATAGGCCGATGGTCGCTATTGTCACTAAGATGTACTGTGACCTCTGAAAAGAGGTCAGCCTTATCTCTAGACACACAAAAGAGATCCAGTACACTACTTGAATTAGTTGAGTGGTGTGTATAAGGGTATATGTAATTCTTATCCTTACCTCCCAAAATTTGGAGATTACCCTTAAAAATTAAGGAGACTAGGAGTAAACCAGAGGCATTACTTTTACAATCTCTCGAGAGCCACTGAGGATGGTTTTTAAAGAACTCCCCTAGGATTCCCTTCTTTTGGGCAAGCTCATACAAAGAGGGACCCAGTCTAGCGTTCAGATCTCCTAATAAAACCACTATGGACTGAGGATACAGTATTGCTATATCTTCTAGGATAACTTCCAAGCACATTCAATATTCGGAATTATAGTGCTGGGATGTGCTTGGGGGAATATACACATTTACCAATATTAACTCAAACTGGTAATATTCAAATTTGACAGCTAGAAACTACAGATACTTATCTTCGTTATATATTTTCTCTCCCTGCCATTGCAACTCTTGCTTTATAAGAATGCATAGCCCACCAGAGGGTCTCCCTTTATTCTTTGTTTTTTGGGCTGGGGAGGCCCATCCCTGAAAGCCTGGCAGTTGTACTGGTTCATCCACTTCGGTACGCCAAGTTTCTTGAAGGGCTATTACGTCAAATCTAGAGAAAAAGCTCATTAGTCCACTATCAACTATCCCTTTCCAGCCCGCTGTGTTCCAGGACACCAACTGTATGGGGTTCTCGGAAGCAAGATGATCTGGCTTGGTTAATTGGCAGTACCTTCTTTTACTGTTAAGGTAGAGGCAGTTTGCTGTTTAAATACATTGTCACAAGATTGCGTGGTTAGTTGAGCCAAATTAAATAGAGGCTTTGCTGTAGATTGAGTTGTTGTCAATGCCTCTTTTAGGTCATCCAATCTTTGAATGATGTTAACTTGCTCAGGTTCTGACAATGCACTGAATAAGTCAATCAGCATTTCCCCTGGCACATCCTCCACAGTTCCTACAGCTGTGGGTAACACAGTTTGTATATTGCTTCTTTGCCTTCTCGGGGTCAGTTCAGTTGCAGCAGCCTCAGGTTTAGCAATGTGAGAGCTGTTGCAACCTAGTTTTAAAGCAACAGTTCCCACTTGGTGATGCTGTTTCAGGAGTGGGTACACTTTTTCTGAGCAAAAAAACCTTATTGGAAATATTGAGGTTCTCAGAAAGGGCTTCATACTGAAAAGCATGGAGGGTATTATGGGTTGCTTGAACAATAGAATTCTCATACATTGCATTCTTGCTGGCAGCCACTCTGCATGTAGTAGATCTATCTGAGTGAGTTCACAACAGAGCAGCTGGCTCAGGGTCAGCCTAATAGCTTTTCTATTACTCCAACACCCTCTTGTCATAAATTTGCAAGGTAACCTGGTTGGTTTGCAGACTGTAGTAGTTATGTTGGTCATCTCTTCGGCCTTTACCTGACTGTTTTCTCTATATGTGTTCAAATTTTGGGGAGGAAAACAAGGTCCTTTGCTAGTTTCATTTTCTGAGTTAGCCATCCCATATCTATCCATGGTTATCCTCCCAAGTCCTTCTACAGTATTTGAGTGGCTCCTAACAAACGTTGCAAAAGATTCTTTCAGGCAGTTGACTTTATTTATGACAATTGACAAAAGATCATATATTGAGTTTACAGTTTGAGCTTTCTTGCAGATAGTCTTGTGTGTAATCAGGAAAATCTATGTCTGGGGCAGCTACCTAAACAATTGATTATGAGCACGATCTTTTTGTGAGAGAGTACATGCAGATGGTGCAACAGGCAAAGGCGTGAAAGACAGGCCGATGTTAATCAGCTGGGAAGAGTTTAACCCAGGGTATACTTTGTATTGTTCTGACTTGAGTCCTGATCAGGGGTGCTCTGAGCACTATTCCTTGATCAGGAACAGTAACCTCAGAGCCGAAATTAGATTTGCAGAACCCCTCCCCAACACCATCAACATGATTCTCTATGCAATCTTTGAAAACCTTATTGAAACAAGTCACACAAGGAATGTGCTCTTTGATTATATGTATGGACACACTTGTTCTCTGGAAATACTGCCTTTCTAGGGGTCTACCCTTGTGACATGCTACCCCAGAGACATATCCAAAAGACCTTTTGGATTAACTGTAAATACCCACCTTCACACTCTGCTTGGTGAACACTGGCTGGCCCTCTACTTCCCATCTCCTGGTTATGGTGATTTTTTTTATTCTTATGGAAGACCGCCGAATAGCCCTGACTTTCCTGGTTCCATAGTGATGTTTTTAGAGCAGCAAGCTGAGAAGTATACATTTCACCAACGTCAACTGCAACACCCCAGCTCTGTGACCTGCGGGCAACACTCTGCATTTTTTCTACTGAACCGGACTAAAGGAGTGGACTATGAAAATATTTTAAAGATGTACTCCAATGCTGATATTAAAAATGATCAAATGGTAAAGCAGTTTGTAAAAACTATAAAAGGGGGAAGGGGGCTTGGAACCTGTAACTGTCACCAGTACATACAGACATGCCTGCCTTACTGTAAAATAAAGAAAAAGACTCAAACGTTTTTACTTGTTTCACTGTGTTTTTATTCATTTTACATATTGAACCAGTCACCAAGCCTGAGCCTACTTCTAGGATTTAATGTCCAAGTGCCAGAGGGGGTGCCGGTAAACAGAGGCTTCTGTGCCCCAAAAGGGGCTGTCATAACAAAGACAGGGCTAGTAGCACTTTCATCCTTAACAAACAAAAAATCTTTCAACTTCTATTTGCTCTTTAACGGCTGTAGACCCCAACACAGAGGTTGGAATATCCACCTCAGCCATAGCATTCATAAAGTCATCCCAGCCTTTAGGTTTCCACTTCTCAGTAGGGGCTTGGTGTTGCGAGGCTCCTTTCACCAAGTCTAAAATATTAGTACCAGGAATAGGGACACCTTTGTATAAAAAGGTACCATGATCAACCCAGGTTGAGATGTCCTGATGTTGTTTCATTTTGTTCAGCAAAAGTTCTGCATTTTTCCTGTAATGGGTGCTCACACCCCTTAGGATCTCATCCATTGCGGTGTCCTGCAGAGATGGCTGTGGCGGCTGTTCTGGTAATGTTGGAAGTGGACGAGGTTCTTCCAGGGGATAAATCAGATTCAGTCTAACCTTTTCAGACTCATTTTGCCTAGTCAGTCTTAGATACCTCTGCAGTGCAGAATTGTAGAGCTTAATCTTGTCATCCTCACACAAATCATGTCTCTGAAGAATGGTCCGCATCTCATCATCCAACCGGTTAGTGGCTGTAGATCCCGTAGTAGGTGTCCTGCCCTGTAGCTGCTCCATCTGATGACGCAACACCAGTAGGATTCTGGAGTGGTTGAGAACAGGCCTGATTGGCCTATTGTTTACACCTGATTGGCCTATTGTTTACACAATGAAAAAAAAGTGTAAAAAGCAGTAGCCCCGGTTACCTTAGCACTACTTCATTTAACATGTCAGAGAGGGTATGTAGAAATTGAGGGGTTTTAAAAATCTTTTTAAAAATAGATTTTCCTGATTACACACAAGACTACCTGCAAGAATGCTGTAAACCAGGGGTGTCCAACCTTTCACCTTCCCTGGGCCACATTAGAAGATGAAAATTTGGTTTGGGCCACACATAAAATAAAATAACAGTAACGATACCTGATCATCCAAAAAAACCATAGAAAACATAGTTAACATATTAAATTTATTTGGAAATGAAGTTAGTGAGATGTTTTTATTATTTGTTATTAATTATTTATTAAAAATTAATTTTTATCACGGTTTTTTTATCACGTTTTTTTTATCACGGTTTATTTTCCGGCCAAATTTTGCGGGGAGGAGGAGAAAGTTCGCCCGCCTCACGCCTACCTCCTCTCCTGCAAATGGCCCAGCTGGATGAGGCAGGACTGGAAGGCAGAGGCAGTAGCGGGGGCAGCGGCGACGGGGGCAGAAGCAGCAGCAGCGGCGGGGGCAGAAGCAGCAGCAGCG
>NW_020769548.1:267335-287491 GCF_900518735.1 Pseudonaja textilis
GGGGGCAGAAGCGGTGGTGGCGGCAACAGCAGGAGGTGGCGCTCTGATGGTGCCCGCCTTTTCTGTTGCTGCTTGGCCTGGCGCTTGCCTCGCCCCGCCTCGTGCCTGCCTCTCCTCCTCCTCGCTGGCTCTGGCACGAAGGTTGGGGTGGGCACTGGGCCACATTATGAGGCGACCTGGGCCGCATGCGGCCCGTGGGCCGTGGGTTGGACAAGCCTGCTGTAAACCTTCTTCCCCACTCTATCAAAGGGGTATTTGGCATTGGAGGTGAGCAAAGCTTCTGCATGGCCAAGGGAGGCATGATCTGGTGACATAATCACCATGTGGATTTGTTTACTTTGATGACATCACTGATCAAAAGTACTGATAATTTTCATCAAAGAAGGTATACACTATATCTACTAAAGGGACAGCCCAGACACAGAGATCCCAGAAAAGGAGGGAAGCTGAGGAACAATGTAATCAAACAGTGAGTGACTCCTCTGATCAAAACTGAAACCGGAGGTGCATGCTCCACTTAGAGAAAATATAGTGGTAGGAGGAGAAAATAGATTCCATCGAGTGCTAGTTTACACACCATTTACTACTTCAGACCTTTATAACTGGAAGCAACAGAATCCCAGTTATAGGGAAGAGCCAGTGAAAATTCACTCGCTGTTCTTATCTATTATAAGGACACATAACCCCACTTGGGCAGAAATCCAGACATTGATGGATGTCCTTTTAACACCAGAGGAACGGAGACTGGTGAGAGGGGCAATGGAGCGGCAGTTAAAAAAAGAGCATGAGAATGACAACTACTGGCAATGTCCCCTCACAGAGCCAGAATGGGATCTGATGACCAGGACAATAAGAGACTATGAAATTATCAATCCTTACCCTTGTATGGAATCCAAAATGGAGTTCCTAAAATTAAGTATCTTGCAAAAGTATATGAAATAAGGCAAAAGAAAGAGGAAAGTCCTGGAGACTATCTTGAAAGAATATATCAGGCTTTCAGGCAATACACTGATTTAGATCCTGAAGCCTCAGACAATCAGAAAATGATAAACATGATTTTTATAGGGCAGCCAGCAGAAGATATAAGAAGAAAGTTACAGAAAGTAGAAGGAGGTCCAGGGAAAGTCATTTCAGAATTGGTTGAGATAGCTTATAAAGTTTTTACTAATAGAGGACAAGAAGAAAATAAAGAAATTCAGAAGGCTCAGAGAAATGCTATCTTCCTAGCAGATGCCCTTAGGCCGGAAAAGGGGGGAGGAAGGGGACAAACCAGGACAGCAAGGAGGGGGAGTTCAGGTCGCTCAAGGAAGTAGTATGGGCATGGAAGAGGAAAGGTCCCCTTGGGACCCAACCAGTGTGCTATATGCAGAAAGGAAGGCTGTTGCAAGAGTGGTGTTGTGGTTTGCCAGTAGCAGGTGCAGACAGCTGAGGTCTTGGAGAGCGAGGAGTCAGATGAAGGGTCTGCATGTGATGCAGGGATGGGGCCAGGACCATCAGGGAGTGGAATGCTGCCTTCGGAGATTGTGGAGGCTGGCAGCAGTGATGAAGAGGTCCCCGAGGAGCCTGTGCCCAGTGCACGTGCACACAGGGCTGCTTGAAGGAAAGAGCAGCTGCAGCAGCACGGGCGAATCGGGAGCAAGGCTGCAAGGTAATGACCCCTCCCTTAAGAGATAAAAGCCAACTAAGAAACCAGAGTTCTTTGCAGGAAGCAAAGAAGATTTTGCACTCAAGCCTTGTGGACGCTCTGAATATCTTGGTTGGTGTTTGGAGACTCTTTGTGTTTGAAATATTCCTTAGTAACTTTATGTAGTGCTCTTGGCAGCCTTGCACAACCTTGGCAAGGCTCGTTCTTATCAGAGACAATTAGTTTGAAACAGCCTTTTAACCGTGAAGGAACGGAATTTGTAAAGAATCATTAAAAGGTTTTGCTGTTACCTCTGTTTCATGTTTGTTTCCTTGGAACAAGGTTTGGGTCAGAACAGTTTGCTTCCTGCCTAAATGAATCCTATTTTTTACTGCGAGATGGAACACCTTCGAGCAGAGAATGCTCAGTTGCAACAACAGCTGGCTTTGTTAGCTAATCAGGTAGGTCAGCTCCAGGCTTTCGCTGCTCCACCTCCTCCTCCCCAAAGAAAATAGCTGGTTGCTGTGCTGGATAAGTTTGACAGTAACCAGGCTATGTTTCCAGCAGTTTGGGGACAGTGCCAGCTATTCATTAGCTTAAGAGCAGAGGGCTTCCCCACTGACTGGGATAAGGTGGATAAGCAATTAGCTTGCTCTCTGGCTCTGCAGCACGCTGGGCCACACCTCTGTTGGTGCAGGATAGTTATCTGTTGAATGACTTTCGGGGGTTTTGTGACCATCTGCGTTTGATGTATGAGGACCCCATCAAGACCCAGACTGCTGCCCATCATTTGAAAGACCTGCAGCAGCAACAGCAATCCTTGCAGGAATACATCAGCGAGTTCCGGCTGCTTAGCCAGGATTCGGCCTGGAATGAGGCGGCACTTATGGACACATTCCAGGATGGGTTGTCGGACGAGTAGCAGGATGAGCTGGTGGATTGTCCTACGACCCTCAATGCGCTGATTCACCTGTGCCTGAGGATCGATGCCCACCTGCAGAGGTGGAACCATTGCCATGCTTCCTGAGAGACTCCTGTGGCCCCTGTTGTGCGTGAGACCCCGGCTCCACAGGAGGACCCATGGACCTAGGTGCTGCCAGGCCCCGCCTGTTGGTGATGGAGCACAACAGATGGCGTGCCGAGGGAGCTTCTGGCCATTAAGGTGGCGTTTGAGGCCTGGAAGCATCATTTGGAGGGGGCGTGTCATCAAGTGGAAGTCTGGACAGATCATAAAAACTTGGGAGTTTTTAAAGACTGCCCAGAAATTAAATCAACGCCAGATCCGGTGGTCCCTCTTCTTTGCCCGCTTTAATTTCCACGTCACCTACATTCTTCCTCTCACTTCCTTTTTCTCTCCCTTTTTTCTTTTCTTTCTTGTTTCTTCTCTTTCTCTCTCCCCCCTCTTTCCGTCTCTTTCCCTCTCTCTCCCTTCCCTTTCTTTCTCCCCCCTTTCCCTCTTTCTCTCTCTCCCCTTCTCTTTTCCCCTCTCTTTCTTTTTTCCTCTCTCTCCCCCCCGCCCTACACACAGTTTGTCTGGGACAAACTGTGATCCGGCAAGCTCCAGTCAGCAGCGGGTGGTGGGAAAAGGAAGAAAGGGTGGAGGAGGGGATGGCGTGCGACTGCAGCACAGCCTTGAGCACCCCCCTTCAGCCCTCCCAAAGCACCTCTGCATACAGTGGCGGCGGCGACGGCTGCAGCGGAGCCTTGAGCACCCCACACCCCAGCCCTCCCAAAGCACCTCCGTGTGCAGTGACAGTGACAAACCTGGCTGCCTCCCATTTTGCCCCCAGGAGAAGCAGGCAGAGGCGGCGGAGACGCTGTGGCGACGGTGCTGCTTACGGGCGGCAGCCGGGTCTGCCGGCCAACCAGTTGAAGCACTGCCATGTGGTAGGGAGAGCTGGGAGAGCACCGTGTGGCAGCTTAGCCAGCCAGCTGAGCCCGGGGATGCTGGGGCGGGGGGCAGCTAGGTAGGCCCCAGCCAGCAGCACTGGTGGGATGGGGCCATGCTGGTGGGGAAGCCAGCCAGCTGAACCCGGGGATGTTGGGGTGGCAGCTAGGTAGGCCCCAGCCAGTAGTGCCAGTGGGATGAGGCCGCGCCGGTGGGGAAGCCAGCCAGCTGAGCCCAGGGATGTTGTGGGGGCAGCTAGGTAGGCTGGGTGAGGCCCCGGGAGCCCCGGGGACAGTGGGGGAAGGGCTAGCGCAACTTGCAGGCTTGCCTGTGAGCAGACAGCTCAGTGGAGAGGCTTGTGTTGGCTCCAGGCTGCTTCTCTCACCTGCTCTTGCTGGGAGAGCCTCTCCAGGCAGAGCGAAAAGCTTGCAAGTTCCCCTCCCTTTGGGAAACGGCTCCTGGGCAGCAGAGAGAAACAGGATTCAACTGGTCTGCTTTTCTGCTCCCCAGGAGCCATTTCCCGAAGGGAGGGGGACTTGTAAGCTTTTTGCTTTGCCGTAGCAAAAGGCAGGCAGCAATGGCTGGCCTGGAGGGCAAAAGCAGGCTGCAGGCATGTCACGCATGCACATGATGTTGCGCATGTGTAATAGGGACTGACTGGGCAGGGAGTGGAGAAGCAAGAGGGGCGGGGCCAGCCAGGGGGGCATTTTACTGGTTCTCCGAACTGTAAAACTCTCTATAGAGCCAGGCCAAACCGGTAGAATCCCACCCTATACAATACCTTCAATCCAGCTACACTCTTGCCCCAGGTGGATACTGAATTGCATCATGATTGCATACAGGTGGTGGATTCTGTATATGCAGTAGACCCCATCTTAGTGATCAACCTATCCCAAATGCTGACTGTGAATGGTTTACAGATGGTAATAGCTTTATGATAGAAGGTCTGAGAAAGGCAGGATACGCAGTGGTCACACATGGGAAGTTATAGAAGCCAAACCACTACCGGTAAATACTTCTGCCCAACTGGCTGAGCTGATAGCTTTAACTAGAGCCTTACAGCTGGCTGTAGAACTAACAATTACACAGATAGCAAATATTCCTTTGGAATCTTGCACGCCCATGGAGCTTTATGGAAGGAAAGAGGATTATTAAATGCAAAAGGGTCAACTATTAAGTATGGCCCACAAATTTTAGAATTATTGGAAGCAGTCTGGTAGCCAAAACAAGTAGCAGTCATACATGCCAAGGGGCATTCTAAGGAAGACACCCTTTACACAAAAGGGAACTGGGCTACAGATAGGGCTGCTCAGGAAGCTGCCCTACGACACTCAGAATTAACAACCTCCCTAATTCCAATGTCTCCATCCATACCCACTTCCCCACCCTCTTATACATCCAAGGACAGGGCATGGGCCAAGTCTATTGGAGGCAAGGAGGGGGATGATGGGTGGTGGAGAGTAGAGAGCAAATTTATTCTACCAAATACACCTCTAAGGATTCTTTTATCACAAATACATGCTAGCACACATTGGGGACCAAAAGCCCTAGTAGACTTTGTGACATGCTATGCAGTAGGCAAAGGTCTCTATTCCGCTGCTTCCCAAGCTGTAGCAGCCTGTCTGACCTGTGCCAGAAACAATCCAAAAGTGGCCAGGCACCCACCCCTAGGAGTCCAACCTAAAGGCAACTATCTAGAGGCAGTTTGGGAAATAGACACTGAATTACCTAGAAAGCAAGGTTCTAAGTATGTTTTGGTACTCGTATGTACCTTCACAGGATGGCCTGAGGCTTTTGCTCGCAGGACGAATAAAGCCCAAGTAGTAGTAAAAGTTCTACTGAAAGAAATTACTCCTAGGTTTGGGCTGCCAAATAATATATCACCTGATCTGGCCACTTGCATTGTTAAGGCTTCACA
This sequence comes from Pseudonaja textilis, assembly GCF_900518735.1. The sequence continues at coordinate 272,766 of NW_020769548.1, forward strand.
TTGCACCTTGACAGTGAATAGGCTTGAGCCTCTTTGGGGCCCTTTTTGGGCGACCACATCCCTCCCTAAAGGCAGAGGAGAGGTCCATCCCACTGGTGGGCGAACTGATCTTGTACTAATACAGAGGTGGGCAACTATGGCCCCTTTATGACTTGTGGACTTCAACTCCCAAAATTCCTGAGCTAGCATGGCTTGCTCAGGAATTCTGGGAGTTGAAGTCCATAATTCATAAAAGGGCCATAGTTGCCCACCCCTGTACTAATATGTAAGACAACTTGCTGGGGTTATGAATTTTTTTCCCCTTATCTGCAGGAACATCAAAACCCTGGAGTAGATCATCCAGTGCATCCCTTTCAGCCTGCACACTGGGTGCTTGTAAAGCTGTGACGACCAACAACCTCCTTGGATGAGAAGCGGAAGGGACCGTTTCAAGTGTTTCTGACCACCCATACAGCACTAAAAGTGGAAGGCCTGGAATCTTCAATAGATCATTTCCAGAGTGAGAAATATCCACGATCTGCTATTCCTGATTCTTGGACTGTCCAGCCTGAGACATCCTCAGTAGAAGAACTGGGATTTAAGTTATTGTTCTGGAAACAAAAGCCTCTGAAAACATAGCTACATGGGGGGGGGGAATACTACCCCCCATAGTTGTGCTCTCATTTAAAAATTTTCCTCAAAAGGTATTAGTAGCTACCCACTTTACCTGTAAGATTAGAAACAATAGGGACCTTGAACAATATAAAGTATCTGAAGAACTACCAACACCTTACTTTGTTCAGTGGGCTCTAGTCCCTCAATAATGTCATGCATTGTATACAGGCAGTGGAGAAAATCCTAGCTAATGAGACTGGGGAGGTTTTTTTACTGCTGCAGCAAAAGAACAAGAAGCCATTTGGAAAATGAAAGTTAAGAATAGGATGGCTCTAGATATGGTATCGGCATCCTAAGGACGTGTGTGTGCACTACGTGGACAGCAATGCTATGTGCATATTCTGGACAAATTGGAGGAATTCCACAGCTGAACTACACACATTGCAAAGATAGCTGCAACCCCTATCCCTACTCCACATGGACGAATGGAAAGGCTAGTGGCATTGGCTGACAGGATGGTTGCCTGATTTCAACTGGTTAAGAACCTAATAATGACCTTGGCAGGCATAGTGATTGTTCTCTTAATCACCTGTTGTGCATTACAATGCCTTCTGCTTTGCTTTTCCACCTGTAAGCAAGCTACAGGGTCTACCAGTACACGGATATTGATGTTGGGTGAATCTTGGAAAATTAAATCATTTTCAGATTCAAGGAGGGGGGAAATGATGGGCTGTCTGCTAAAATAAAGCAAGGTCAAACACACACTTCAAAGTAAATCAGGAAGCCTGTAATTGTGGAGTCTGCCTGGCAAGAACAAACAATCCTTATCCACAGTAAATATGCATGTGTAAATCTTATAACAATCCTGGCTAATTAGAAAGCTGATAAAAGTAACAAGAGATAGGCAACTTGCAGACCTCAGCTAAAAAGTTAGGAATAGAGATGGCCTGCATCAAATCAAATGTGTATGAGATAACTCCTAGGGCAGTGGTGGCTAACCTTTTTGGGCTCCTGTGCCAAAAATTGTGCATGCGCTTGTACGCTTGCACTAGCGTGCCAGCACCCAGAGGGCAACATGCCCCCCCCACATACCCTACGCATGCGTGCGCAACCTCCCACCCACTGCCACCCCCTTACCTGCACTGTGCCTCACAGATGATTTTCTGCCAGTTTGAGGCCTTTTTTGGCCTCCCAAAGGCTTGAGGAAGGCTTCTGCAGGATTTTTAGGCCAAAATCTAGCCCTGTTTCGTCACTTCCAGTATTTTTGGAAAAACAGGAAGTGATGAAATGGGGCTGGATTTTGGCCTACAAAGCCTTCCTCAAGCCTTTGGGAGGCCAAAAAAGGCCTCAAACCAGCTGAAAATCAGCTGTGAGGCACGCACATGCACAGTGAGGTAAGTTTACCTGCAGCTCCCGTGCTGGCACTAATGGCTCTGCGTGCCACCTGTGGCATGCATGCCATAGGTTCGCCATCACAGTCCTAGGGGATTCATTAGCCAAGACTTGGGAACAGGGACTGCTAGAGACCAATAGAACAAATTGTAGAATTATTACTAAAATGTTTATTAGATGATACTTCTTATTATCTCGCTTTGTCCAACCTTCTCCTTTAGTGAAAATGTATAACACTTGCCCAATCCTTTGTTCTTGGCATTTTGACCAGGAGCCCTTTTCCTTGGAGTACTTGTAGGAAGTTAGCACCCACCCCTCTCCCAGAAAATTGAAATAGCCTAGGAAATATTAAAAAGGCAGAATATTTCCTCTAAAAATAGTAGAAACTCAGAAGCAGAAACTCACCCCAAAAGCAGAATCTCACCCACACCTTTGTTAATGGGTGGGCCATTAAGGCCTGGGCCAGAATACTTTACATAAGAAAGATCTCCAGGTAAAGCTATAACACTTGCCAAAAGCCCTTTTAAGGGCATAAATCATCCAGCAAGGCTAGACCAAGCCTGGAACTCAGGACAGCCTACAGAGTTGCCCATGGGAGTCTGACAACCAATCAGAATACAAGCTCAAATTCAAATCCCAACAGAGGGTATAAAACCCAGGCACTCTCAGCACCTCAGTCCTTTTTTTATTGATCTCTTCCCTTCCACTCTGGTGCTCCAGGCCATGTGGTCCTGTCCACCATTAAACCTTCCAAACAGCCTCCATGTTTCCAGTGTCTTTTTCCCCACTTGGAACTGAACCCAGAAGGATATTTCTTCCAACATACTCCAATAAAAAACAATCAGAAAACCTGCACCTTGTGTCTGGCGTCCATCATTGGCTTTGGCACCAGGGTCAGACCTGAATTGGGGACAACGTGTATATGTATGAATTGGTCCTACCCTAACTTTGTTGATCGATTAAAGATTTTGTTCTTTAAAGCTGCTGCTTAAGTTCATTTTGGGAACATTGTAATCTTAAGTTATAGCCAGACTTTACATTTAGAGAAAGCACTCTGCATATGCACAAAAGTCGCATACAAGCACTTCCAGCCTTGGCACAAGAACTATCCCGTTGAACGGTGTGGGGTTTACAGTACTTCCAGTAACCATTCGGGGGAATTGCGAAAGGCGGGGAGTTCCGCGTGCCTTTCGCAATTCCCCGAATGTTAACTGTGCCGTTGCCCGAGCAACCGAAGCGAGACGCTCACCACCAAAGAAGTCTGCTCCCTCCGCGTCCCATGAGCATTCGTCAATCTATGTCACGGGCCGCCATGGTAACGACTGGGACGCAGCATCCAACGGAGAAGGAAAGCTACGTTAACAGTCTCTGAATTTCCTGTGACCCTTCTAGCAGGCTCCATTTACTCTCTTATGGGTAAAGCTCGTTGTTTACATCCCTTCGGCCTTTTCTTCCTCCGAGTTGATGACAAAGACGGAAGTGAAAACAGAAAAACAATTGACACGACCAAAAAACAACAACAAACCAAACAAAACCGGAAGCGGAAATGCTGCAAGAAAGCCAGGGAGAGCGAGAGAGGGGGACAGACAAACCCTTTCTCCTGTAAGTAACCCAAGAGCGGGATGGTGAGTGACAGATGCGCCCAGCCAAACCAAGGCCCCTTTTCCTTTTCCCTCTCGCGCGGAGACCTCTTTCCCCCTCCATTCGGCTCCCCTGACCACCCATGAGAACGCCTCGTCTTCTGTCCTTGTCCCTCCCTTGAGTGGGATGTCTTGGGTTGTTGGGTCCAGGATCTGGAGGTGGGGGTGGTGGGGTCTTTTACTTCGCAGCCTAGCTCAAGGTACGTCTGTGAGGCTCGTCAATCAAGCGGCTCCTTGCTTCCCACCAACGCCGCTCAGACGGTCGCGCGGGCAAGTTCTGAAGAGTGCAGCAGTATGTCGCCAAGCGGGGCTTTTCCCTTCAGCAAGAGCGTGACGAGAAAGGAGCCATGTCATGTGCATCGGTTCACTCCAATGGAAGAGATCTTTAAGACGTGTAACGCCCTGTCTTTGAAATGCATGTGACAAGCAACTTCCGCGTTTCCAGTCTGCACATAATTAGTTGCAGATAAACTGGTTCCGCTCCAATATCTTTAGCTAGTGGTGTTGCACCCTCTGTCAATTTTTGCTTTAGTGCCTAAATCACAGAAAGTACAGCACCTCGGAGCTTTTGCTTTTCATACAAAAAATGGTATTTCTAGGTCCTCGGTTGCATGCCTAAAAGATACTACTACAGCCAATTTTCAGTTATAGGAACATTTTCCACATAGGCAGGACCATCCCACAACATTTATCTTGTTCTCTATTAGATACATGTTTTCCTATGTATGCTGATTCCACGTTCAAAGAAATGCACATTTCAAGGAAGGTTCAGTATGTTTGCTGAACTGGATAGCATTCACTCTCAGTTTAAAAATCAAAGGTCTATAGATAATAGGTGTTGTGACTGGAAGGATCGATCCTGCTGGGAGTTTTGACTCTGATGACTGTTAGATCGTGGATTGACGCCAGAACTAGAAGAACCAGGAAACGTCAATCTGAAGGGAGGCGTCAGGACAAACATTGATTGGAGCGAATGAGAAGGGCAAGTCAGTAAATTAGCACGTTGCCTTAATGAGTATAAAAGGACACAGCTGGGCTGGTACATTTCGCCAGGAACAAAATAACTATTTGAGTGAGGACGTTACAGCAAAGAGCTCTGAGGCTGAGGATTTATTGCCAGGACTGGTTTGCCGGACAGAGTAAAGATTTATGCTGTGGTTTCTGCCAGCCGTTATCTTGTAAGACTTCTTTCCGTTTGATTTAATTGTGAAACGGCTGCTTTCTGTTTTGTTCGTTTGAATTTTGAAGGGGAGTCATAACAATAGGTTATAAAATAGTTGTGGTACTATTTGAATATAATACATTATTCCAGTCCCACCTTAGCCATGAAAGCTGGCCCAGTAACTTGGGGCCATTGATGTTCTCAGCCCAACCTACCTTACAGGGTTGCTGTTGGAGAATATTAAAACTACGCAGATTGAAATATTATTAAAAGCTATACTAAAGTTAAAACAGAGAGCTAAGAAACACATGGGATGGGGAAAAGATGGGAGGAGCTGGCGCCGAGACGATACGGTCTGCAATCGAGCTCCACGATTGCAGCCGATATCTCCGCCCCTAGCCGGTCCAAACGGACCTTAACCATCCCGTAGGGACGGTTATTGTGAGGGGCATACCCTGTGGATCCCAGGGACATCGCAAAGTCCCTGGATGACCCAGGAGAAGTCCCTTTTGCTGGCGGCGAAGAGGCAGCCCCCATGCTGCTAAAGTCGCGGCAGCTCCGGAACGGAAGAGACTGAAAGGAAAAGTGTGTCGGCTGGGTGAGAAACTGCTTTTTTTTTAATATTTTGAGGTTTGAAAGGACACTTTGACTGTTAGAAGAAATCTGTATGATTTTTGACAAAACTTAATTGGCGGCGTTTTTTTTTAAGGGAGACGTCAAAACGTGGTTTTACTTTTATTTTTTATTTTTTTTTGCTACCGGACTTTATTGCTACTTAATAGATAACCGGACTGGTCTTTTCTTTTTCCTTCCACATATATTTCATTCTCCCTTGGATCGTCTTTTTTTTTAAACTTTTTTCTAGGCTAGAGGCTCCCTTTAGTTATTTCTCTTTTTGTATATATATGTATATATCTCTTGTTCTTTTCTTTTAACTCTTAACTATTTTTTTTTTTTGAGAGGAGGGGGGAAAGTGAGAACTAAGAAACTTTGTAACACTGCCAACTAGAGGCTTGAAGCGTTATTTGAAGTGGAGAGAATTATGAAAGGCTCCTTCTCAAGGACATTTCTGTGATAAGATAGAGGGGAAAGCGCAGTATTATTACAGGTGCTTTTCTGGATATCTATCAACAATTAAATATTTATGGCTTGACTTTGAAGCCTGTGGGAAAGGGAAGTGAGCCATAACAAAAGCCTTGGACAATTAAACAGAGTGCAGTGTATCGCTTTTCTCTCTTAAATTTCTTTTTTTAATTCCACTACCCCCCTCACTAGCGTTATTGTAAATTCTTATTTTAGCAATGTTTTTATTTTTACTTTTTATTTTCAAGGGGAAGCCTTAGAATTTTTTATATCTTTTTTATCTATTTATTCATTTTTATTTTTATTTTTTTCTTCTTTTGTATTGGGATTTTTGTTTTTTTATTTATACTCCTGGATTATTTTGGTCTCCTTGTTTTTTCTTTTTAAACTGAGACTCTCTAATTGGATTAGGGTTTGAAGAACCTGAAGATCTTATTTTATTTTTTTTTCTTCTCTTGCTTTGTTCTTTTTTTTTATTATTACTATTACTGGGCTTGTTTTTTTTTATTCTTATTTTTTATCCTGGATTATTCTATAATTGGATTAGGGTTAGGGAGAACCTGAAGAATTTCCTTTTCTTTTTTTCTTTTCCGTTTCTTTTTTTTTCTCTCTCCCTCACTATTGGATTTTTTGCTGCTGGACTTTTCCACTTTGGATTACAACTGGCTACGTTTTTGATTGGATCAAACTTGAAAGAGTCTGAAGATTTCGAACCACCTAAAATGAGTAGGAAACTCATATCCTCGGGTGCTCCCGTATCTTCTTCTGCTTCTTCACCATCTGGAGGACAACGTTCAACGCAGGTAATGTCAAAGCAAGATAAAGAACAAGAAAAAGTAACCTTATTGATGATTATGCAAGGAATTCAAGACCTTAAGACAAAAATAGATATCATTGAACAAAGAACAGGGAAGACTGAAGAAAAGGTGGAAAATATCCAACAGATGATGGTGAAATATGATGTGAGAATTCAAAAAGTTGAAGAAGAGGGTAAACGAAGAGAGGAGAAGATTGGAAATATTCATACTAGATTAATGGTGGTTGAACAAGAAAAAAGCGGGATGTTGAAGTGGGAGTTGGAGAGGTCCGAATTTTATCTTAGATTCCAAAATATAGAGGAAGAAAAAGGGCAAGATTTGGCTGCGATAATGATAGAAATCTTGGCTGATGCTTTGGAAATAACAGAGGAAAAGATGATGGATGGAGTAGATGAGATATACCGTGTCCCCACAAAATATGCGATGAGAAATAACCTGCCCAGAGAAGTCCACATTAGATTTACCAAAAAATCTATTAGGACACAGATTTTACAAGCGGCAAGAGAGAAGATGTTGAAATACAAAAGTAAAGAAATCCTGGTCTTAAAACAAATACCTAGAAGAGTGAGAGAGATGAGAGGAGAATATCGATTTCTGACTAAAACGCTATTGAAGGAGGTGAATTACAGATGGCTGACCCCAGAAGGATTGACGTTCATATGGCAAGAACAGAGATATAGAATTGATTCAGTTGAGAAAGCAGAACTCTTCTACGCAGATTTCTTTGAAAGGAGAGAGGAAGAGGCAGAAAAAGAGGTCTTATTAACTGAATCCCAAGAGGAACAAATGGAGATGGAAAAAGAAGAAGGCGTAGTACGTGGACAGGTGGATATCAAAGATCAACGTGAACCAAGATGTATGAGACCCGCCAAGTCTAAATATAAAATATCATCATGGAAGAGAAAAAATTGATAACAATGAACATAAATGGACTGAATTCAGCTGCCAAGAGAAGGAAGACTTTTCATAAACTAGGGAAATTAAAGTTTGACATAATTTGTTTACAAGAAGTACACATTAAAAAACAGCATGAACAATTGTTAGTACAGCCAAAATTAGGGAAATTATTTACTTCTTTGACTCAATGTAAGAAAAGAGGAGTGGTCTTATATATTAAAGAGGCTATCCCCGCAAAACTGATCTACACTGACGAAGATGGAAGAATATTAATGGTGGAAATGATGGATAACAATATAAAAACACTTTTGATTGCAATTTACGCCCCGAATGATAAACAAGAAGAATTTTATAAAAAATTACATATGAAAACAACTGGATTGGACTATGCCAGTATAATTATGTTGGGAGATTTTAACGGAATTGTGGACAATAAATTAGATTATACAGCAACAACAGCAAAACATAATAGAAAGGTACTTCCTAAATCCTTTTTTAAAATGACAGACGAATTAATTTTAAAAGATATATGGAGAGAAAGAAACGCCAAAACCAAACAATATACTTTTTATTCAAATAGACACCTATCATGGTCCAGATTAGATATGATCTGGATCTCAACGGAATTAATATCTAGTATTCAAGAAATAAACATTGAAGCAAGTACTTGGGCAGATCATAACCCATTGACAATCAAATGGAAGGGCCAAAAAAAAATATCGAGATGGACGTTAAATAATACTATCCTAAAGGAGAAGGAATTTATACAAGGGCTTGAGAAAGAACTTGCCTTTTTCTTTAAAGAAAATAGAAAAGAAGATACTTCAGCGCAGAATGTTTGGGACACAATGAAGGCATATGTGAGAGGTTTGATAATAGATTATACAAGAAAAAAGAATGCTAGGAAAAGGCAAGCCATTAAAGCCCTGGAAGATGAGCACAAAAGACTTGAAAAAGAGTTACAGAAAATGCCACAGAAAAAAAGACATTAAATTGAAACTGGATATAACTAAACATAAAATGGACTTAATAGAGAAAGAAGAACTGGCACAGAAGATTAGGAATGCTAAACAGAACTATTTTGAAGATGCAAATAAGCCAGGTAGATGGCTAGCATATAAGCTGAGAAAGGAGAAAGAGTCGAGGAAAATATCTCAGTTAATAGATGACCAAGGTCAAGTCTGTTATGGTAATAAAGAAAAAAAGGAAATTATTCGAGACTTTTATGGACAACTTTATAAGAAAGAGAATATTGATGAGGGAAAAATTAAACAGTACTTACAGAATGCAAACTTACCTAAAATATCTAAAGAAATTGAAGAAATGTTAGAAAGTAATATAACAATGATGGAATTAAGTCAAGCACTAAAGAAACAAAATAATGGGAAAGCACCAGGTCCAGATGGGCTGCCTGCAGAATTCTATACAACGTTACAGGAATCATTGAGCATTCCACTTTTAGATGTTATGAATGAAGCTATGTTAAAGAAGATGATAACTAAAACATGGTCAGAAGCCTATATTACGCTTATTCCAAAAGAAGAGGCTGATCCACTGCAAATTAAGAACTATAGACCGATCTCTTTATTAAATGCAGACTATAAAATTTTTGCTTCGATATTAGCAGAAAGACTTAAAAAATATTTGAATAGTTTTATTCATCCAGATCAAAATGGATTCCTGCCAAAGAGACAAATTAAAGATAATATGAGAGTAATTCTGGACACTTTGGAATACTATGAGGCACATCCTGAAAAGCAATTGGCTTTGATATTTTTAGATGCCCAAAAGGCATTTGACAATGTGAATTGGAGATTTATGTTACTTTTATTGGAACAGATGGGCTTTGCTAGAAGATTTATTCAAGCAATAGAAGCAATTTATCATGAGCAAACTGCAAAGGTTATGATAGAGGGAGAATTTACTGATTCTATTAATATAAGTAAAGGCACAAGACAAGGATGTCCCCTTTCTCCCTTGCTATTTGTATTGACTGTGGAAGTGTTGAATAGAAATATCAGAGAAGATAAAATTATAAAAGGAATGAAAATCAAAAAGGAAGAATTTAAATTACAAGCCTTTGCAGATGACTTAGTCTTTATTTTAGAAGACCCTATAGAAACAGCCTTGAAGCTGCTGGAAAAGATAGAGACATATGGCGAGGTGACTGGTCTGAAAATAAATAAGGATAAAACAAAGATTTTGTCAAAGAATATGTTACTAAGACAAAGAGAAGAATTGGCAGATTTGCTGAAAATCCAAGTTACAAACAAGGTTAAGTACTTGGGGATATATTTGACATCACGATGTAGTACATTAAAAGAGAATAATTACATTAAACAACAGATAGCCCTAGATTTGAAGAAATGGGAAAACTTACAATTGTCATTAATAGGGAGGATCTCAACAATCAAGATGAATATTTTACCCAGAATCTTATTTTTGTTTCAAACAATACCAATTAGGCTTGGAAAAGACTATTTTGAGGATTTAAATAAAATTGTGTTGAAATATATGTGGCAAGGTAAGAAAGCGAGGATAAAGCTAAAACTTTTGCAAGATGCTACAACTAGAGGAGGGTTTGGCCTGCCTAATTGGGAGTTGTACTATCAAGCTGCAAATTTGATGTGGGTTAAAGAATGGATAACATTAAGGAAGACTAGATTGTTGACATTAGAAGGTCACGACTTGCTGTTGGGCTGGCATGCTTTTCTATGGTACAAGGGAACTAAAACACAGGGCTATTTTAGAAGACATTATATACAGGAGTCTTTGTGGTTAAACTGGGAGAAGATTAAAAAGCAATGTTATTTGAAAATTCCAGTTTGGTTATCGACGATAGAAGCTTTCTCTTATCCTATAATCTATAAAAAGGAACAAACAGTTAGATATGGGGAATTACTAGATGAAAAGGGTGAACTTAAATCGATACAAAAATTAGAGGAACAAGGTATACAAATGAATTGGTTTTCATATGCGCAAATACACTCAAGGTATGATGAAGATTCCAAAACAGAGGGATTTTACGATAAACAGACTGATTTAGATAAGATTTTGACAGGTACTGATGAAAAGATGATTAAAAATCTGTATGGTTACTTATTGGGAATTAAGCTAGAGGAAGAACAAGTTAAAGAAACTATGATTGCTTGGGGGAGGAATTTTGGATATGGGATTGATTTAGAGAAATGGCAGAAATTATGGTCGCAAAATTATAAAATGACAATGTCTACAGCTTATAAAGAAAATCTGTATAAGATGTTTTACAGGTGGCATTTCCCCCCGACAAGGATAGCAAGAATGTTTAAGAACAAATCAGAAAAATGTTGGAAGTTTCATCAGATACCTGGTTCATATTACCATATGTGGTGGACTTGTGAGGATGCTAGAAAATACTGGACTAAAATCCGCATGTGGTTGGAAAAAATGACAAAGAGACATATAGATTTGAAACCGGAGCTTTTTTTATTGGGAATCTTACCAGATGTTTATAGTAAAGATTTGAAATACTTGATTGTAAATGTATTGACTGCGGCTAGGATTGTATTTGCAAAAAATTGGAAAAATGAGAAAATTCCATTGCAGGAGGAAGTTATTAAGAAAATATTGGAATGTGCTGAGATGAGTAAATTGACATTTGAAATTAGAGAGCAAGAAGATAAACAATTTTATACAGTTTGGGACCTTTTCCATCAATGGCTGGATGATGAAATACAAAAATAGAATATTTAGAATGTTAGGTAATAAGGAATATTATTGATTTTTCTTCTCCCTTTTCTTTTGCTACTTGACATTACATTTATAAAAAAAAAATTCTTTTTTTTTAAAGATAGAATAGGTATGATTATATGATTTGTTATAGAATAAATTACTTAAATCATAGTTATCTCATAAGGCATGATTGAATAAAAGTATAGTCAATTTCTTTTTTTTTTCTCAATAATGATAGGTGGATATATAAGTTTGAATTGATAATAAGAGTTATTATGTAATGTATTTGTAATTGTGACTATGAAATGAATGCACAAAACTGATGAACCAACCGACACACTGTTTGTATATAAGTATAAAAGAGAGCAGATGTTTTTATGTTTTTGTTTGTTTGTTAAAAAACCAATAAAATTGTTTTCAAAAAAAAAAAAAGAAACATATGGGATGGGGATCAGGTCTTCAATTCAATTGAATGTTTTTCAATTTTGAATATCATGTTTGCAATAAACTTTATAATAGCAGCTGAGATTGGGGTCTACCCTCATTCATACAGCTTCATCATTTCAAAGGGATATGGGGCTTTAGAATAGAACCCATCCTATAGTGTTGTATATTTATTATCTTTCCCCTTCTTCCAAGCAGTCAAGTTCCTTGGAGTATATCCTTGAGACTGTTGACTCACTGCAGATGCGATCATGGTTGGCTGACATTCAGGAATGCATGGGCCTGGGGTAAGTTCCCTAAGCATCAAGAAAGGCCGCAGCTCAGTGATGGAATACATACAGGTGAAACTCAAAAAATTAGAATATCGTGCAAAAGTTCATTTATTTCAGTAATGCAACTTAAAAGGTGAAACTAATATATGAGATAGACTCATTACATGCAAAGCAAGATAGTTCAAGCTGTGATGTCTCATAATTGAGATGATTATGGCTTACAGCTCATAAAAACCCAAAATCCACAATCTCAGAAAATTAGAATATTGTGAAAAGGTTCAATATTCTAGGCTCAAAGTGTCCCACTCTAATCAGCTAATGAAGCCATAACACCTGCAAAGGGTTCCTGAGCCTTTAAATGGTCTGTCAGGTTCAGTAGGAATCACAATCACGGGAAAGACTACTGATCTGACAGTTGTGCAGAAAACCATCACTGACACCCTCCATAAGGAGGGAAAGCCTCAAAAGGTAATTGCAAAAGAAGTTGGATGTTCCCAAAGTGCTGTATCAAAGCACATTAATAGTTATGTGGAAGGGAAAAGTGTGGAAGAAAAAGGTGCACAAGCAGCAGGGATGACCGCAGCCTGGAGAGGATTGTGAGGAATCCGATATTATTCCATGTACAATCCTTGTTTTATTGATTGCATGTAATATTCTAATTTTCTGAGATTGTTGATTTGGGGTTTTCATGAGCTGTAAGCCATAATCATCTCAATTATGACCCATCATGGCTTGAACTATCTTGCTTTCCATGTAATGAGTCTATCTCATATATTAGTTTCACCTTTTAAGTTGCATTACTGAAATAAATGAACTTTTGCACAATATTCTAATCTTTCGAGTTTCACCTGTATATGTTGGAAGAAACTTTTTTTATTGTCTTTGACTTTTGTTGCAAGTCTTTGTTCGTTATGAGCCTTTGCTATCCTGACTTTCTCTTTGCAGATTCTGGCTATCTGCTGATATTCTGCCTTAGTTGTATGTCCTTCTTTCCATTTTTTTTAAACAAATTTTATTAATTTTTAAAAAACAAACAAAACATAAGACATAAAAGCATAAAACCTCCTTTCTAAAGGTTAGTTATAGGTTTTAACAAGGCAAATAAAACATTATTTTAGACAGCATAGTTCCACATTATCACATTTCCATTTAAGCACATATATATCTTTTCCAAATTTCTCATTATTTCTCCCTTCACTTTTATTCAGTTATATTTCTTTCTATCAAGGTTTTATTAATTCTCAATCAAATATAGACGCACAAAATGCAAAACATAAAACTTCTGACAAACATAAGACATAGAAACATAAAACCACCTTTCTAAAAGCTGCTTATAGATTTTAACAAAGCAAATAAAACATTATTTTGTACAGCATAATTCCAAATTATCACATTTCCATTTAAACACATATATATCTTTTCCGAATTTCTCATTGTTTCTCCCTTCACTTTTATTCAATTATATTTCTTTCTGTCAAGGTTTTATTAATTCTCAATCAAACATAAACACACAAAATACAAAACATAAAACAAGACAGAAACATAAAACCTCCTTTCTGAAGGCTACTTGTAGATTTTGACAAAACAAATAAGACATTCTTTTATACAACATAATTCAAAATTATCATTTGTACATATCTTTTCCAAATTTCTCATTGTTTCTCCCTTTAGTTTTATTCCTCCAAGGTTTTATTAATTCTCAATCAAACATAGCTAACCAAAACACAAAACATAATACATAAAACTTCTTTTTGGAAAGTGGCTTAGCCCTGGGTTACATCTTTTTTTTACAGACCTAAATCAAATTCATGTTCACCTTATATACCATTCTTATCTTGTTTACCATTCTATATTTTCTACATAACTTCTCCCTTCTTTTCACTCTTAATTATCTATTTATCCCTTCTCTTTAACAGAAAATTTCCCCTGTAATCACTTTTAAAGTGTGACGCCTTTCTATCTTTCCCCTAAATTGACACTTAAAATAATACATAATTTCCATTCTGATTCTGCTTAGTACATTCTACATGTTGCATTTTAAAATAAAAGAATAATAAATTTATAATATAGTTAAATATATAATTTCCATTCTAATTCTAATTCTGCTTAATACATTATTTTAAAATAAGAAAATGAAATAGTAAATTTGTACTAACATTAAGACAATAACAAATTAAACTATAACTAAACATTAATCATTTTACACATTCTCTTTAATATTTTATTGAATATTGAAATCTATCATTATTAAACATTTTAATATTTTATTAAATCTTATAATATTCCAATAGACTATTTCAAATGCAAATACTACAATACTATCTTATGTACTCTTGCAGAATCTTTCTTTAATTATGCTTTACCCTTTATCTCTGAAAAAGATCTGCTTTTTGGCATCTTGTTTCAAGCCTTTGTGACTTTTTTTTTCCTTTTTCCCTCCCTTTCTTCTCCTGTCTGGCCTTTTTGCCCCCCACCTCTCCTAACCTCCGTCTTTTTAACTTCCCCTCTCTGTTGTATTTCTCTTTTCTGTTGCTTTCTAACATTGTACCTTTTTTTCACCTTATTTTTCTCTTTCTTGGTTGTTTTGTTAAATCTTAAATTCTCAATTTTCCTTCCCCTCTTCCTATTTTCTTTCTTAGTTGAACTTTTTTGTCCATTAAAGATGGCTTCTTCCTCCTCTTCTTCTTCTTCTTCCTCCTCCTCCTCCTCCTCC
>NW_020769548.1:287591-362954 GCF_900518735.1 Pseudonaja textilis
CCTCCTCCTCCTCCTCCTCCTCCTCCTCCTCCTCCTCCTCCTCCTCTTCCTCTTCCTCTTCTTCTTCTTCTTCTTCTTCTTCTTCTTCTTCTTCTTCTTCTTCTTCCCCATGTAGTTGCTGATAAGTAGAAATCACCATTTCTAAAAAGTGGAAGACAGCTCCCAAACAATCCTTGCCTTCCTGTTCTCCTTCCTTTAATTTTTCATATTCCATTTTTAATTCATCCACAGATAGTGCCATTGTAAAGCTTTTTCTTCTTCTTTTTTTTTTAAGAACAACCCAAAAGTTTTTAATCTTAAAGTAATTTCCAAGCGTTCCAAAGTTATCAAGCAATCCAAACAGACACAAGATATTTCCTCTTCTTCTCTTTGCACTTTCTCCTCCTGGGGCAAAATCCCAAAATATATTTTAAAGCCTTATTACAGTTAATTTCTGGTCTTGTAATCTTCAAGGCGTCTCCTCCAACAAATTCTTAAAGATTTTTTAGTCCTCTCCCTTCCCACGTATAACGAAGAGCTTATTTTTACCTTCTGTAAAGAAGCAGGTTTTTCAATGTCTGTTTGCTATCTCCGTAAGGAAGGGGAGTGAACTTTCCCTCAGCACTTTTATCCGCTGCTTTAATAGCCTCTTTTGGAAACAAATATATCAATCAAAGAGTCAGATTTCCAGGGTGTTTAAATGTATCTTAATGTCCCGGTTCAGCCAAAGAACTTTCTCTTTCTAATTCTTCCTCCTGCACAAATCTTGTCGGGTTGAAGATCTCTTTGTGGCTACCATTACTGACAGCTGCTCCACCGTCTCAGGAAAAAGGAGTCTAGCTGGCTGGGGAAAGGGGTTGCGATGTCCCCAGACCCCTGCCCGGATCTCCTCTATCTCCCGCTACCTCTTCGGGGTAGCGACAACCCCCAAATCCAATTGGATCGGGGGTACTTCAGCGAGCGCAGCAGGGACCCGCAGAGTTGCAGATTCCTGCTGCTGCTGAAGCCTTGCAACCGGAAGTCCCCCCTTCTTTCCATTTTTTGTACTTGTCCTTTTTTTCTTTCAATTTGCCAGAGAAATGCCATCTATAAAACATTTTATACAAATTTTCTTTATAAGAAGTTGCCATTGTTAATCTATAGTTCCTTTTCCATAAATTTTGCCATTTCTCTAATTCTACAGGTGAAACTCGAAAAATTAAATATCGTGCAACATATTTGAGGATTTGAGGTTTTCATGAGCTGTAAGTCATAATCATCACATTATGCCAAATCACGGCTTGACCTATCTTGCTTTGCATGTAATGAGTCTATCTCATATATTAGTTTCACCTTTTAAGTTGCATTACTAAAATAAATGAACTTTTGCACGATATTCTATTTTTTTGAGTTTCACCTGTACAGTGATTTTGAAAATATCTATAGATTTTATTCTTATCTTACCATAGGAAGGCGTGCTATCCTGGTTGTAAATCATGTCCTTCTAAATATAACAGTCGTTTGTGCCTGAGGGTTATCCATTCTTTTAACCATGCTTGGTAATATAAAGACCAATAATTTTTATAGGTACTGTTTGGAACAGGAAGGGCAGTTTTGGTAGGATATTCATTTTTATCGTGGCAATCCTTTCTAACATTGATAAATGTAGGTTTTTCCATTTTTCAAAGTCTAATTTTATTTGCTGAAGAAATTTTTTTTTTGAAAACAATTTTATTGGTTTTTTAACAAACAAACAAAACAGACAAAACGTAAAAGCATCAGCTCTCTTCCATACTTATATACAAACAGTGTGTCGGTTGGTTCATCAGTTTTGTGCATTCAATTTCGTAGTCTCAATTACAATTATGTTACATAATAACTCTTATTATCAATCCAAACTTATATATCCTCATATCATTATTAAAAGAAAATCATTTGACTATACTTTTATTCATTCATACCTTATGAGATAACTATAATTTAAGTAATTTATTCTATAACAAATCATATAATCATACCAGTTCTATCCTAAAAAAAAAAAAACACTTTATAAATGTAGTGTCAAGTAGCAAAAAAAAAGAAAAAAAACAATCAATAATATTCCTTATTACCTAGCATTCTAAATATTCTAGTTTTGTATTTCATCGTCCAACCATTGATAGAAAAGGTCCCAAATTTTATAAAATTGTTTATCTTCTTGCTCTCTAATTTCAAATGTCAATCTACTCATCTCAGCACATTCCAATATTTTCTTAATAATTTCTTCCTGCAATGGAATTTTCTCATTTTTCCAATTTTTTGCAAATACATTCCTAGCCTCAGTTAATACATTTACAATCAAATATTTCAAATCTTTACTGTATACATGCTGAAGTAATTTTTATATAATTGTCTTCTTTTATCGTTGCACATCTTGATGTTAAGTATATTCCCAAATAATTAAGTTTCTTAACTATTTGAAAGCCTACTTTTTCTGCCAAATTTTCTTTTTTGTGTGTGTAAGGTTTTTAACTATAACTTTAGTTTTTTCTCTATTTATTTACAGTCCTGCTACCTTTCCAAACTCCTCTATCTCTTTCAGTAGTTTCAGAATTGTCTCTAGTGGTTCTTCTACAATTAATACCAAATAAACTGCAAATGATTGTAATTTATATCTTTCCTCTCTCATCTCCATTCCTTTAATTTCTGGATTTTGTCTGATACTCCTGTTCAAGGCTTCCAAAGTCAATATAAGCAATAAAGGCAATAGCAGGCATCCTTGTATTGATCCTTTCTTTATATTAAAGTTCTCTGTCTAGTCCCCGTTTAAAATTATTTTAGTTGTTTGTTTATCATATATTCAGAGATGGGATTCAGCCAGTTTGGACTGGTTCAAGTGAACCAGTTGTTAAATTTTTAGGCAGTTTGGAGAACCGGCTAATTGCACCATTGGCTGCCCCGCCCCTCCAAGTCACTTCTTATGTCACCTCACCCGTCTTGGCCATGGCATAGCAGCTGCTTCTCTCTGGCTCACTCGCTCGCTTGCTTGCCTTGACCACGTGGCCCCCGCGGCCCAGCCCACAAGACTGCCTTTGCCCCGGCCTCCCACACGGCCCAGCTGCCTGCTGAGCCTTCCTTCGCCATTCTCCACTGCCTCCCACGTGGCCCAGCTACCTACCTGCCTGGTGAGCCTTCTTTTGCCTCTTTGTCAGCATGAACGGCCTGCAGCCACTGCCTCTTTAACAGCCTACAGGCACTGCCTCTTTACTGGTGCAAGCAGTCTGCAACTGAACTGCCTCTTTGCCGGCCCAAACCGAAGCAGCTGCAGGCCATTTGCTCCGGCAAAGAGGAGGCGGCTGCAGGCTGCTCGCACTGGCAAAGAGGTGGTGGGTGCAGGCTGCTCACATCGGCAAAGAGGCAGCTGCAGGCTGCTCACGTTGGCAAAGAGGTGGCTGCAGGCTGCTTACACTGGCAAAGAGGCGGCTGCAGGCTGCTCGCGCTGGCAAAGAGGCGGCGGCTGCAGGCTGCTCGTGCTGGCAAAGAGGCAGCAGCGGCA
Source organism: Pseudonaja textilis (assembly GCF_900518735.1). The sequence goes on from NW_020769548.1 coordinate 291,085, forward strand.
GGCCGCTTGTGCCGGCAAAGAGGTAGCGGCAGGCCGCTTGTGCTGGCAAAAAGGCAACAGCGGCAGCAGGCCAGTGTCTCGGGGCTGCAGGCCACTTATGGAGGAAACTGGGGAAGGGTAAAGTCAGGTTGGGCAGAGCATGGGAGAGGTAGAACAGGGGAGAGGGGGTTCACCAAGGCCCACCCCCTTCTCATCCTAGGGCATGCAGGAAAGAACGCAGAAGAGAGCAACGTGGGTGATGTGGCTCACGAGGAAGAAAAGGCCCCCGATTCCCTTCACAAGGCATACCTGAGGATGGAATTTAAAGGAGAGGCAGTTGGGAAGGGCGTTTGCCGGGAACAAACACTGAATTCATCTAGTGTTGATAGCTCTGGCCTGCATTCCTGGCTTCCTCCTGACTGAATTATTGCCGTGCTTCTGTGTGCTTATCTTGCCTTGCTGGAATTTTTGCTGGGATTCTTCTTGGACTCATTATCTTGCCCTGCTGGAGTGACTGATTGCAGTCAGTCTGCTTACAACATTTGGACTGGGTTCATGAGAGTGCTTTTCTCCAGGTTGGAGAGTAAACGGGATGTTGGGGGCAACTTGGAGCAAATAAAGGGACTCATATCTGTTCTCTGGCTGTGTTCTCATATCTGTTCTCTGGCTGTTCTCTGCCCCAGGTCATCACACATTGGTATTATTGAAGCAAATATTTTGTAGTCCACATTTAATAAAGATATTGGTCTATAATTTTTTTATCTGCATCGGGTCTACATCCTCTTTTGGTATTAGTGCAATATTCACTTCTATCCATGTATTTAGTAATTTGGCTTCTAATAATAGCTCGTTACAAACTTCCTTCAGTGGTGAGCTTAATGTATCTGAAAAACATTTATAGAATTCTGCCGATAGCCCATCTGGGCCTGGAGTTTTATCATTTTTCTGTCTTTTTATCGCTTCTGTTAGTTCCCACATTGTTACTTTTCCATTTAGTATAGTTTTAAAATTTTGGGGGACTTTAGGTAGTTTGGCTTCTTCCACATATTGTGTTACTTTTTCCATAGATTTATTTTCTGTGTTGTATAACTTTTCATAATATTTAACTATTTTTTTTTATTTACTCATTTTGGAAATGTGTGTGTCCCTGGTCATTTTGCAATTTATTTATCACCTGTTTCTCTTTTTCTTTTTTCAGTTTATATGCCAACCATCTTCCTGGTTTATTTGCATTGTCTAAAAAGTTTTTTTTTGCCCTTTTGGTTTGTTGAGCTATTTCTTCTGAGACTATTAAATTCAATTTATGTTTAATTATCTCCATTTGTCTTTTAAGTGTTTTCTTTTGTGGATCTCCTTGAAGCTGTAACTCCAATTTCTTATACTCTTAACATCCTGGTCTGTTGCTTTTTCTCTTTAATCTTTTTAGCCATGTAAGTTATAGCTAATCCTCTAAAGAATGCTTTGGCTGTGTCCCATACATTCTGGAGTGAGGTATCTTCTCTTTTATTTTATTTAAAGAAAAAATCCATTTCCTTTGCTGAAGGTTCTGTAAATTCTTTCTCTCTTAATATGGCTTGATTCAATGTCCACCAAAGATTCTTCTTTACTCTTCTCCAAGTCAATTTTACTGGATTGTGATCTGCCCAAACACTAGGTTCTATTTCCACCTCAAGTATATCAGTTCTTAATTCAGGGGACATCCATATCATATCAATTCTAGACCATGATTTGCATCTATTTGAATAGAATGTGTATTGAGTCTTTTTCAAGTTCATTTTTTCTCCAGACATCTTGTATACAAATTTCTTCTATCATTTTGAGAAACGTCTTAGGCAATCTCTTTCTTCCTTTTTTCCCTAGTTTAGTGCTTTTATAATCTAGTGTTTCATCCACAGTTGCATTGAAATCTCCTAGGAGACAAATGTTTTGATATTCCATTTCCAGTATTTTCTTATGTAATGCTTGGTAAAGATTTTCTTGCTTATTATTTGGTGCGTATATTGCTATTATCAAACTCTTTTTTTAGTTAGTTATTATTTCCACCATCAAAATTTTTCTTTCTTCATCTGCATATAGAATTTAGAATCCATTGATTCTTTAATATATAAGGCTACTCTTTTTTTTTTTTGCTGTGCTAATGTAAAATATAGTTTCCCAATTTTGGGGCATTCTAAAAGTTTATAGTGTTTCTTTATGTGTGTTTCTTGCAGACAAATTATTTCTTTTTTTTTTTTGAAAACAATTTTATTGGTTTTTTTAAAAACAAACAAAACAAGCAAAGCATAAAGACATCAGCTCTCTTCCATACATATATACAAGCACCAGGTCCAGATAGGCTCCCGGCAGAATTCTACAAAATATTACAAGAATCATTGAGCACTCCATTGTTAAAAGTCATGAATGAAGCTATGTCAAAGAAGATGATACCTAAAACATGGTCAGAGGCTTATATTACACTTATTCCAAAAGAAGAGGCTGATCCACTGCAAATTAAGAACTATAGACCGATTTCTTTATTAAATGCAGACTATAAAATCTTTGCTTCAATTTTAGCAGAAAGACTTAAAAAATATCTGAATAAGTTTATTCATCCAGATCAAAATGGATTTCTGCCAAAGAGACAAATTAGAGACAATATGAGAGTAATTCTGGATACTTTGGAATACTATGAGGCACATCCTGAAAAACAAATGGCTTTGATATTCCTAGATGCCCAAAAGGCATTTGACAATGTGAACTGGAGATTTATGTTACTTCTATTGGAACAGATGGGTTTTGCCAGAAGATTTATCCAAGCAATAGAAGCCATTTATTACGAGCAAACAGCAAAGGTAATGATGGAGGGAGAACTTACAGACTCTATTAATATAAGAAAAGGCACAAGACAAGGATGTCCCCTATCTCCTTTGCTATTTGTATTGACTTTGGAAGTGTTGAATAGAAATATTAGAGAAGATAAAAGTATAAAAGGAATGAAAATTAAAAAGGAAGAATTCAAATTGCAAGCCTTTGAGGATGACTTAGTCTTTATTTTGGAAGATCCTTTAGAAACAGCTCCGAAGCTATTGGAAAAGATAGAGACATATGGCGAGGTGGCTGGTCTGAAAATAAATAAAGATAAAACAAAGATCTTGTCAAAGAACATGTTACTAAGACAAAGAGAAGAACTGGCAGACCTGTTGAAAATCCAAGTTACGAACAAGGTCAAGTATTTGGGGATATTCTTGACATCAAGATGTAGTACATTAAAAGAGAATAATTATATTAAACTTAAACAGCAGATAGCATCTGATCTGAAGAAATGGGAAAAATTACAATTGTCATTAATAGGGAGAATTTCAACAATCAAGATGAATATTTTACCCAGAATCTTATTTTTGTTTCAAACAATACCAATTAGGCTCGGAAAAGACTATTTTGAGGACTTAAATAAAATTGTGTTGAAGTATATATGGCAAGGTAAGAAAGCGAGGATAAAGCTAAAGCTCTTGCAAGATGCTAGAATTAGAGGAGGTTTTGGCCTGCCTAATTGGGAGTTGTACTACCAAGCTGCAAATTTGATGTGGGTTAAGGAATGGATAACACTAAGAAAGACTCGATTGTTGACACTAGAAGGTCATGATTTGCTGTTGGGTTGGCACGCTTTTTTATGGTATAAGGGAACTAAAACACAGGGTTACTTTAGAAGACATTATATACGGGAGTCTTTGTGGTTAAACTGGGAGAAGATAAAAAAACAATGTTATCTGAAAATTCCAGTTTGGTTATCGACTATTGAAGCATTTTCTTATCCTATAATCTATAAGAAGGATCAAACAGTTAGATATGGGGAATTATTGGATGAAAAGGGTGAACTTAAATCGATACAAAATCTAGAGGAACAAGGTATAAAGATGAATTGGTTTTCATATGTGCAAATACACTCAAGGTATGATGAAGATTCTAAAACAGGGATTTTATGATAAACAGACTGATTTAGATAAGATTTTGACAGGTACTGATGAAAAGGTGATTAAAAAACTATATGGTTATTTACTGGGAATTAAGCTAGAGGAAGAACAAGTTAAAGAAACTATGATTGCTTGGGGGAGGAATTTTGGATGTGGGATTGATTTAGAGAAATGGCAAAAACTATGGTCGCAAAATTATAAAATGACAACGTCAACAGCTTATAAAGAAAATCTGTATAAGATGTTTTACAGGTGGCACTTTCCCCCGACAAGGATAGCAAGAATGTTCAAGAATAAATCTGAAAAATGCTGGAAATGTCATCAGATACCTGGCTCATACTACCATATGTGGTGGACCTGTGAGGATGCTAGAAAATATTGGACTAAAATCCGCATGTGGTTGGAAAAAATGACAAAGAAACACATAGATTTGAAACCGGAGTTTTTTTTATTGGGAATCTTACCAGATGCATACAGTAAAGACTTGAAATATCTGATTGTAAATGTATTAACTGCGGCTAGGATTGTATTTGCTAAAAATTGGAAAAATGAGAAAATTCCATTGCAGGAAGAAATTATTAAGAAAATATTGGAATGTGCTGAGATGAGTAGATTGACATTTGAAATTAGAGAGCAAGTGGATAAACAATTTTATAAAATTTGGGACCTTTTCTATCAATGGTTGGATGATAAAATACAAGAATAGAATATTCAGAATGTTAGATAATAAGGAATATCTTTGTTTTTTCTTTTTCTTTTGTTATTTGACATATCTATAAAGTGTTTTTTAGGATAGATTTGGTATGATTATATGATTTGTTATAGAATAAACTACCTAAATTATAGTTATCTCATAAAGTATGAATGAATAAAATGATAGTGAAATGATTTTTTAATAATGATATGAGGACATATAAGTTTGGATTGATAATACGAGTTATTATGTAACATAACCGTAATTGAGACTACGAAATGAATACACAAAACTGATGAACCAACCGACACACTGCTTGTATATAACAAACAAAATTATTTATACAGACAAAATTATTTCTGTGTCTAATTTTCATAATTGTGTAAAAAAAAATCTTAATTTAGAAGGGGAATTTAATCCATTTATATTCATTGAAAGGATCCCATTTCTTTTCTCCATCTTGCTTAATTATATTTAGGGATTGGTTTCCTAGTGATTCTTCTCTTTGTTCTCTAATTAGTCCCTCTTCTTATTGGTCTGTGTTTTGTTTCTCTTTGTCTTCTTTGTTTTGTATCACTGTATCTTCTGTTGTTTTTTCTTCCTGTTTTATTTTAGATTCCTTATCTTCTTGTGCACTTTGTGTTTTCCCTTCAAAAATGCTTGCATGTCTCTCATAAAAATCCACTGCCTTAAAAATAGAGTCCAGTCTATATCTTCTAGAGTTCCAGTTAATTAGGATCCCCTCCGGAACCAGCCATCTGATATCTATTCCTTTTTCATTCAGCTTTGTAGTCAAAAATTGATATTGTTTTCTTAGATCTCTTATCTTCCAAGGGATCTGTTTCAACACCATAATTTCCTTTTTTCTGTATTGTAGTGGTTCTTCCCTCACTCTCTTCAATATTTCATCTCTTATTATTCTCCTCACAAATGTAACACGGACCTCCCTAGGTACTTTGTTTCTTCTTGCGTAGCTTGAGTTTAGTCTGTAAATTTGATCACTCTCCTCTTCTATTACAACTTTCTCAGTTTGCAATGCTTTCACCAGCAAGTTTGTAACCAATTCCATTAAGTCTTCCTCCTTGTCTTCAGGTATGTTCTGAAATCTTCTATATATATAAAAGCGAAAAAGAACTCAAGCATCATCACAAAATCTCCAGAACCATAAAGCCTACAAACTTGAAATTTGGCACGTATGTTCCTCTTGGCTTCTAGGCACTTGCTAACAAAGGATTTTTTAAAATGACCATCAGAGCATTAGTATTTCCTATATTATTATTAACATGCTCAGATACAAAGGAGTTCTACTCCCTCTCCCCACCTGAAAAGAAATCTCTTCCAACTGCAGTTCAGCTAAGCCAAACCTAGGCTCCTTGCTGTCTCCTCCTTGCGCACACAGCAAATACTGTTTCAGTTTCCAAGTAGCCCTGAACTCCCACACACTGACAGGACGCTAGCCAGATGAATACCGATGGATGCTGATAGGTAGAGGCACAATTTTTCCCCCTTATTTTCCTCCTGAAAAACTTGCCCGATCACATAGTTTTGTAGCAAAGCACGGGTACCCTGCTAGTCCTAATATACTTAATATACTTAATATACATGGAGGGAAGTCAGCAGTGGGGTGCCACAAGGTTCCGTCTTAGGCCCAGTACTCTTCAATATCTTCATTAACGACTTAGATGAGGGAATAGAAGGGGAACTTAACAAATTTGCAGATGATACTAAGCTGGCAGGAATAGCTAACACCCAAGAAGATAGGCTCAAGATCCAGATGGATCTTGACAGACTAGAACACTGGGCCATATCTAATAAAATGAAATTCAATATAGAGAAAAACAAAGTCCTACACTTAGGCAAGAAAAACCAAAAGTACCCATATAGACTGAGTGAAACCAGGCTCAATAGCAGTAACTGTGAGAGGGATCTTGGAGTCTTAGTGGACAACCAGCTAAATATGAGCCAGCAGTGTGCAGCAGCTGCCCCAAAAGCTAATGCAATTCTTTTTTTAAAAAATATAGTTTATTAATTTTACAATTAAAACCAACCGACAATACATACACAAATAAACTGAAGAAAGGAAAGGGGGAAAGGAAAGCAAAAAAAGAAAAATTTAGAGAAGAGAGAGAAAGGGAAATAGAAAAAGAACAAGAAGAGAAAGGGAAAAAAAGGGAAAAGAAGAAAGTTAAAAGTAGTCTTATTTTTTACAGTTTGCAAGGTCTTTTTTCCATAACCTTAATTTGTGTCATGTTCACACACCTGTTCTTTGCTTATATCGCTGCCTCATTGTTGTAGGTTAATACTTTTCTCTTATGCCTTATAAAATATAATTTATCTTTGGTCAATCCAATTATACCAACATTCCCAGCTAACATAATATGGTGAAGTATCTTTTTCTCCTTAGAGCTGCTCGGCTCATCCAGAGAGTGGGAGGTGCTTCAGTCTGCGTTGTTGTAGGCTGAGCTTAATTACTGAGGAATGCTCCGCCCTCCGTCACGTGGCTCCCTTGTAGCGTTCCCCAGTTTATGCTCAGCCTTCGTGAAGTCAGGCTGTGTTTCTTCCACTCCTTGGCCGATTCAAGTCTCTAAGTTTTAAGGTTTGCCTGTTTTTTTCCTTCCTTAGCCTCTGCGCATCTGGGTGCCTCTAGAGCAAGGGGAGCGCGTTTCTCACCCCCAAGGGGGAAAAAAGAGCGGGCGGTTTAGCAGCACTTCTGCGCTAATCCCCCCCCTTCAATTTGGTTGCTTCTTCCTGCCGCTTCTCTACGCCGCCCTCGCTAGCGGCTTGAATCAATTGCGCTGTGAGCGCAGCTGGTTTTCCCCCCACCTGAACGCCGATCGCCCCAGGAAGGGGCGAATTCATCTTGCTGCCCTCTCGGCATTCTAATCTTGCCGGAGGGACCTAGTTCCGCCCTGAGCGGCCTGGAAAGGAGATCCGTAGGCGGCTGCCATTTTGGGCGCCGCCTCGTGCTCGGGCGCCATCTTCTGGCCTCATTTTCGGCTACGAGGTTGCTAGCTCGCTTACACAGGCCTCCCAGCCTGTTAGAGCTATTATTATTTCTGTACCGTTGCCTTGCAAAAATCCCAGAATTGTTGGCTTTCCACAGCAGCACTCAGGGCGAAGTATAGCAGTCACCCCCTCCCGGTTGCTGTCTGGGAGTTCAGGCTGCTAGAGGCCTTATCTCCAGCCTCAGGCGTTCATTTGACCAATTGGATACTAATAACAATAATCTCCTGGCTTTTCTGTCCTGGGAGCTCCGAACCTAGTTAATTGGTTAGATATTTTTTTAAAAAAAATAAAATAAAATAAAAATAAATAAATAAATATTTATATATATATATATAATATTACTATTCATAATAGTAATTAATTGTACATGAATATATATACATATCGGTATAAATAAAACAGATACATATAAATAATAATAATAATAATAATAATAATAATAATAATAATAATAATAATAATACAGATTATACACTTCTAAATTCCAAAAGGGGGTGCGGGCCAGCTAAAAGGACACCCGGCCTTTGCTGTAGGTCGAAACCTTGGCGAGCCAACCGCCTATAGTATCTTATATACAGTCCTTACTTCTAAAATGGCAGATGACAATTCTGCTAAACGCCAGATCTAAGTCCTACCACTTGCGCAGACAGGCTAAGGAAACTTCTAAGGAAACTTCCAAGGCCTCTCAAAGAGACGCCTTAAGACGCCATAAGGCATTGGAGAAAGAATTCGACACACGATCCAGGGAGTCACAACCGGTGCCTCCGGCCCTCCCACTCCCCATGCCTTCTACCTCTAGACACCCCCCCTCCTCCAGATTGTTCTTCCCTCTCCAGGCACAGCTCATCCCAGGAGCATCAGGTCCCTGGACCAACGACCAGGCGGACACCCGAAGCCACATTTACTCCCACGGCCACTGGTCTGCGCCAAGAGGAGCCCGCCACAGTCGAGATTCCTGAACAAATCAGGGCATGGATGGAACTGGCTATCCGTCAGGGGATCGCAGAAGGTCTCCAACAGATGTCCAGGCCTGGCCTCCTTCCGATGGCTCCCGAACACAAGTCGCTATCAGTCAGGTCCTCGCCTAGATCGGACCCTCCCCACGGTCAAGTACCTTTACAGAGGGGCAGCCCTCCCCCAGAAGGGGAACTGGAGGAGGAGATAAGAGGGCCTGGACCAGTTCAGGGAGGAGGAAGAATTTGAATGGGGGTCCGCACACCACGGTGAGCCCCTATCGGAGATAGACCCGATGGAAGGGGAGATGTCCGAGGATGAGGGTCTCACCGCTGATCAACCCACCTTTGTGGGTTTGTTCAAGCCACACATGTTTAAATTGCTCCTCTTTAAGGCCAAAAACATCTCTGGCCTATCCGTACAGTCTCCCTCGGCCCACCCTTCCCCGGTGGAGGGTCCAGAGGATGCCATTTTCAGGCAGCCCATTGTGGAAGCAGAGGTTATTCCGGCTCCACCCATCTTTCACGACCTAGTCTCAAATCAGTTGGTCTCCACGGGGGCCCCTCCTGCCCCATCCAACCAGGACAAGAGGTTCTTCAACCTTGACTCAAGCTTTTGCAACCTGCTTAATACTCTCGAGGTTGATGAGCCCATCGTTGGCTTAGCATCCTCCTCCTCCCCTAGTGATCCTCTGGAGGCTCTGAAACCCGAGGACAAGAGGTCCGAACTAGCCTTATGTCGGGCTCATCAAGCCGACGCTTAGGCCATTAGATCAGCTACGGCTGCCTCCTTCACCAGGTCTTCGATCCGGTGGCTCCGCCAACTGAAACAGCATGTCCCCTCCTCTAATACAAGGGCGCACCAGGACATTGCCAAGCTCATGGCTGCAGCAGAATTTTCAGCCGACGCCACCTACCACGCGGTTAAGTTCTCCTCCCGAGCAATAACCTCTCATGTTACAGCCCGCCGTCTGCTCTGGCTCAAACCCTGGCAGGCGGATGTAAAAAACAAAGTTAAGTTGGCCACCGCCCCCATCAAGGGGGACAAACTATTCGGTACGGCTCTGGAGCCCCTGCTAGCTGAGACCTGTAGCAAGAAAAAATTTCTTCCTTCTCTTTTTCGGAGATCAGAGCCAAGAACCCCTCAGCCATTTCGGAGAGGGTCCTCCCGACCTTTCTACCAGTCTCCTTTCCTGCCCAGGTACCCGAGACCCCCCTCCTTTCGGCCATTCCAACCTCAGGATCGAGCCGATCCGGGCGACAGGAACAGGAGGGGCGGCAGCTACAAGCGCCCCTTCAGGGGGTCGGGGGGGAAGCCCTTCCGGTGCTCCAGATAGATCCCATCTCTCCCTTACCATTGGCGGATGTCTCAGACATTTCGCCGACCGATGGGACTCCTCTACCTCCGATGCCTGGGTCCGGGACACCATCAGATTCGGTCTCGCCCTGGAATTCATCACGTCCCCCCCAACTTTTTCATGGCATCCCCCCCTCGAGGGATCCCACCAAACGCAGTTTGATGGATTCCGCTATTCATCATCTCCTCATCATACAGGCTATCCAACCCGTCCCACCCTCTCAATGAGAGCAGGGTTTTTACTCCCACCTTTTCGTGGTTCCCAAATCCTCAGGTGGATGGAGAGCAATTCTAGACCTAAAATGCCTCAACCATTACGTGATCCACCGCAGGTTTAAGATGCACACCTTACAGTCCATTCTACTGGGAACCAGGCAGGGGGGCTGGCTCTCTTCTATAGATCTTTCAGAAGCATATCTACACATACCAATCCGGCCCTCCCAATCCAAATTCCTCAGGTTCTGTTACAATCATCGCCACTTCCAGTACGTGGCCCTCCCCTTTGGGTTGGTTTCTGCCCCGAGAGCCTTCACTAAGGTCCTCGCGGCTCTAGCGGCTCACCTCAGGAACCTTCCAGTGCGTCTCCACTGCTACCTGGATGACATCCTCATCCTGTCCCACTCCAGGCGCCAAGCAGAGAGGGACACCAGAGCTACTCTCTCTGCCCTCCAAGACCATGGGTTCCTAGTAAACTGGCAAAAGAGCCAATTGTCACCATCTACCCGGATATCACACTTGGGGTCTGTCATTGACACAGTTAAAGGGAAGGTCTTCCTTTCCTCAGAAAGATTCCTTAGCATCCAGGAATCCGTCAAACTCATCCGACGATCAAAAAGGGTATCACTCTTAGAATTGTCTAAATTATTGGGTAAAATGGTCTCATGCATTTCCATTGTTCCCTGGGCCCGTTTACACACCAGATCCCTACAGTGGTTCCTGCTCCCGTTCCAAAGATCCGGCAGAAGCAATTCAAAGGCCACGGTCAAGGTACCTCCAAGGGTCCTCACGTCTCTCCCCTGGTGGACCAATCCCGCCATCAACAAGGGTCATTGCTTCAAGGAGCCCCAGCGCCTCACCCTCACCACAGACGCCAGCCTGTCCGGATGGGGCGCTCACATCCACTCGCTCACAACACAGGGCAGATGGTCGCAGGCAGAGCGGGCATGCAGTATAAACTGGTTGGAACTCCACGCCATCCATCTGGCCCTGCGCAACTTCCTCCCTCAGGTACGCGGGCGGCATGTCCTTATACTCACGGACAACATCACCGCCAAGGCTCACGTCAACAGGCAAGGGGGTACCCAGTCTATACGGTTGATGAGAGAGGCTGAGCGCCTCTGCCGTTGGGTGGAGCGCAATCTCCTCTCCCTCAAAGCAGAGCACATCTCAGGGGTTTCAAACACCCAAGCAGATTGGCTGAGCAGGGCCACGGTGGACCAGTCCGAGTGGCGCATCCACCCATCCTTGTTCAAGGAGGCGACCATGATCTTTGGTCTCCCCACAGTGGACCTCTTCGCATCCCCCCTCAACACACAACTCCCAAGGTTTTTCTCGAGATACCCTTCCCACGGGGCCGAGAATTACAACACCCTCCGTTGCCCCTGGCCCCCAGGGCTTCTATACGCATTCGCTCCATTAGCCCTAGTCCCCAGAGTCATACAGAAACTGATCCAAGAGAAGGCAGAACTGCTTCTGGTGGCCCCCTACTGGCCCAGACGCCCATGGTTTGCGGACCTCTGCAACCTATCTGTGGCCCTTCCCTGGAAAATCCCCCCGAACAGGATCTCCCTTTCTCAGGGACCCCTACAGCATCCGGATCCCCAATGGCTCCAGTTAGCCGTTTGGAGGTTGAGCGAGAACGGCTAAGAAACGAGAAGCTCTCTGACCAGGTTATTGATACCATTTTAGCCACCAGGTGGCCCTCAACTACCCGAATATACAATGCCACTTGGAATAGTTTCTACAAGTGGTGCCATAATTTCCAGGTCAACCCGCTTTCGCCCTCCATCGCTCAAGTTTTGGACTACCTCCAAGAAGGTCTGAGGAAAGGGCTTTCCCCTAACACCTTGAGGCGTCAAGTCGCAGCCCTCTCAACTGTCATCACTTGTGACAACCTAGGTTCCCTTTCTCACCACCCTCGCATTAGGGCATTCCTCAGGGGAGCCACTAACTTGTGCCCCCCTACCGTTCACCGATATCCTACCTGGGACCTCAATAAGGTCCTTGTGTCCCTCACTAAACTCCCCTTTGAGCTTCTCAGGGAATCCACCCTCCAGTTCTTAACATTCAAAGTCGTGTTCCTGGTGGCCATTACTTCGGCCCGCCGAATCTCGGAGATCGCCGCCTTGTTGGTGAGAAAGGACCTTTGCATCTTCAATGCTGACCGGGTGGTCCTCCGGCCTGACCCTACCTTCTTGCCCAAGGTCAACTCAACCTTCCACAGGGCACAGGAACTCACGCTCCCAAACTTCTGCCCCAATCCCTCGCGGGAGAGGGAGAAGCTTTGGCACACACTGGATGTGAGACGTGCCCTTCGCATTTACATTAAGCGCACCCAGCCCTTTAGGAGGTCTGAATCCCTATTCCTTTCCTTTCAACCCAAGACATTGGGACACAAAGTGTCCCCTTCAACCATCGGCTGCTGGATCAGAGCTACTATTTCCAAAGCTTATTTGTCTCAGGCTCTGCCAGTACCCAGCGGAATAACAGCACATTCCACCAGAAGTGCAGCTACCTCGGCAGCCTGGGCCACCCAAGCTCCAATCTCTGATATTTGCCGGGCCGCCACCTGGGCCTCCCTGTCTCCATTAGGCATTATAAGATCGACATATTTGCCTCGGTGGAGGCTTCGTTTGGCAGATGAGTCCTTCAGCAAGTCCTCGAGGACCCGCGGAGGCCTCTGCACCAGACCGAGTCCCTCCTGTGGGACAGCCAAGCTTTGGTATGTCCCACTCTCTGGATGATCCGAGCAGCTCTAAGGAGAATGGGCGTTGGTTCTTACCTGACACGCCATTTCTCTTCGAGCTGCAAGGATCATCCAGCCCCACCCTTATTCTTTCACCGTCTGGTGGGGTCTTGTTTCAGCCAATGAACCCTTAAGTCTAGTAAGATGAGAGTACTACTTTCTCTTCCCTCTTGACTTCGCATAAACTGGGGAATGCTACAAGGGAGCCACGTGACGGAGGGCGGAGCATTCCTCAGTAATTAAGCTCAGCCTACAACAACGCAGACTGAAGCACCTCCCACTCTCTGGATGATCCTCGCAGCTCGAAGAGAAATGGCGTATCAGGTAAGAACCAACGCCCAGTTTTTTAGTGCCAGAGTCAGTTTGTCCATTTCTGCACATTTTGAAATTTTTTCAATAATCATTTCATCTGATGGAATTTGATGTTTCCAGTATTGAGCGAAAGCTAATCTGGCCACTGTTAGGATGTGTATTGTTATGTATTTGGCTTTTTTGGAAATTGGTTTATCAAAAATCCCTAGCAGGAAGGACTCTGGTTTGTATTCGATCTGCTCTTTGGTAATTTCTTCCAACCAAGTTTTGATTTTCTTCCAGTACTTTTGGGTTTCTGTACAAGTCCACCACATATGGAAAAATGTTCCTTCTTTTTTCCTGTACTTCCAGCAATGCGGACTCGTATTAGGGTGCATCTTCGCTAATCTCGAAGGGGGAAAGTGCCATCTATAAAACATTTTGTAAAGGTTTTCCTTATATGCTGCTGATTTGGTGATCTTATTATTTCTGCCCCAGACTTTCTCCCATTCCGCTAAAGTGATGCTGCGCCCTGCGTTCTTACTCCAAGTAATCATATTTCCTTTTACGATTTCTTCTTCCAATTCTGGTTCTAATAAGTAATTATAGAATTTTGTTATGTTTTTTTTATCTGGTCCTAATAAAATTTTATCTAATTGTTGAGGTTTATTATTAATTCCGAATTCTTTCTTGTCTTCTTTGTATCTACTTTGGATCTGGAGGTAGACCCATTGATCAATTTTTTGTCCTTGCTCCTGGAGTTCCTGCCTCGGTTTCAAATTTCCTTGTGGGTTCAATAGATCTTTGTATTTAATCATTTTGGTAATCTCCAAATTGTTTGGGTGAATCATCGCCTCCATAGTTGAAATCCAGATTGGTACTTTTGTATAGCGTTTTTTCTGTATTTTCTTCCAAATTGTTAATAGTGTGTCTCTGATTAAGTGTCTATGAAAATATTTTTGATTGGTTTTCCCTACATCTCATAAAAAGGCATGCCACCCCCTTTGTAAATCATGGCCTTCTAGGAATAATATTCTTTTGTTGGATAAGTTCACCCAATCCTTCAGCCAAACCAATGAGGTAGCCATATGGTGTAACTCCCAGTTTGGGAATGCTAACCCTCCCCTGCTCTTCATATCCTGCATTGCTTTAATGTTTATTCTGGGTTTTTTACCTTGCCAAATGAATTTCAGGGTTATTCTATTGAGTTCTTCAAAGAACTTTTTGTGCAATTTAATTAGGATCATTTGGAATAGGTACAAGAATTTGGGGAGAATGTTCATTTTAATGGTGGCGATCCAACCTAGTAGTGAAATTTGAAGTTTGCCCCATGATTCTAAATCTTTCTTTACCTGATGTATCAATTTGTCATAATTGTTTTCTTTAAGTGTCTTACAGTGTGGTGTTAGCCAAATTCCTAAATATTTCACTTTCTTTGTCACTTGTATATGCATTGTTTCTTCTAGTTCTATTTTCTGTTTTTCTGTTAGATTTTTAGTCATTAATTTGGTTTTTTTTTCTATTTATTTTAAGCCCTGCTACTGCTCCAAATTTCTCCAATTCACTCATCAATTTTTGTCCCCTGTCTTTTGGTTCTTCAATGAAAAAAATCATGTCGTCCGCAAATGCTTGCAATTTATATTCCTCTTTCTTCACTGTTAATCCCTTTATATCTGAGTTCCGCCTAATTCGTGTTAATAATGTCTCTAATGCTAATATGAAGAGCAGGGGAAAGAGTGGACAGCCCTGTCTCACTCCTTTTTCTATCTTCATTGGGTGAGTACATTCCCCATTTATTATTATATTAGCTTGTTGTGTGTCATATAAAGTTGTTATGATATTTTCAAATTTGGTGCCCAGATTCAAATTATACATTTTTTGAATTAAGAATTGCCAATTTAGATTATCGAAAGCCTTCTCTGCGTCTAAGAACATCAGTGCTACTTGTTTTTCAGGGTGGGCTTCATAAAATTCTAGTGCATCTAATACTATTCTTAAGTTGTTTTTTATTTGCCTAGTTGGGAGAAATCCATTTTGATCTTCGTGTATATACAAATTTAACATTCTCTTTAGTCTGTTTGCTATAATAAGTGTGAATATTTTATAATCAGTATTTAAGAGTGAAATCGGCCTGTAATTATTTATATATCTGGGGTCCGTATCCTCCTTCGGGATCAGCGAGATCAACTCCCCCCTCCACGAGTCCGGCATCCTGGCTGCCAATAAAACATCATTAAAAACTTCCACCATAAGTGGTCCAATTTGTTCTACTATTACCTTGTACAGCTCCCCTGGAATCCCATCAGGGCCTGGAGTTTTGTTATTTTTCTGGTTCTCTATTGCTGATTTCAATTCTGCTTCAGTTATATCTTTATTCAGTAGTTCTACCATTTCTTCCTCAATTACCTTGTCCGTTGCTTCGTCTAAGTAATTTCTTATTCTATCCTCACTAATGTCTTCTTTTTTATATAGATCTTCAAAGTATTTATGAGTGATTTCTTTTTTTCCGTTCTGTTTCTTGATATATGTCTCCCTTACTATCAATTAATTGATATATCAATCTCTTTTCTTTCTTTTTATTTTAACTTGTAAGATAGCCATCTTCCTGGCTTGTTGGCATGTTCAAAATAGGTTTGTCTGGTCAAATTCAAATTCATGGTCATTTTCTCTTGTTCAATTAAATTCAATTTGTGTTTAACTAATCTTATCTGATTTTGCAATTTTAAATCTTTTGAGCTATTCTGTAGGAGGGTTTCTAGCTCCTTAATTCTTTGTTGTAATTCGTTTTGTTGGGAATATTTTTCCTTGTTTCTCTTGGCATTATAAGAGATTGTTGTACCTCTTATTACCGCCTTCATTGTGTCCCAAATATTTTGTTTCGTGGTTTCTCCATTATCGTTTTCTTTTATAAAAAAATTTAATTCCTCCTTTAATTTATTAATGTATTCTTTCTCTCTTATTAAGTGAGTATTTAGCGTCCATCTTTTCTTTGGTTTTGCCCTGCCCTTCCATATTATCTGAATTGGGTTATGATCTGCCCATTCATTAGGCAAAATTTCCACTTCTCTTGTCTCGTTTGCTATTTCCCCACTCATCCATGCCATGTCTATCCTTGTCCATATTTGGTGGGGATTTGAATAGAATGTAAATTGGTTTTTTTTCAGGGTGTAATCTTTGCCATATATCTGTCAAGTTTAGTTCTTTCATCATTTCCCTACAGATCTTAGGGAGCTCTCTCTTCCCCTTTTTATTCTTTCCGCCATCACTGTGGTCTTTTTAAAATTCAGCAGTAGAGTTGAAGTCTTCAATAATGCAAATGTTTCTCTTTTGCAATTCAACCAATTTTCTATATAGGTGTTTAAAAAACTCCTTTTGATCTCCATTTGGGGCATAAATTACTACTAAGAGAATTGAGATGTTATTAATCCAAATCTGCAAAGCCAGAGTCCTTCCTTCTGAATCCGACCATATTAGCTCTGACTTCAGATCTTCTTTCACATATACTGCAATTCCCTTCTTTTTCTCCTCATCCGCTGGTGTGGTAAATAACTTTCCTAATTTCGGGCATTCTAAATATTTTTCATCCTTCTTCTTTATATGCGTTTCTTGTAGGCATATTATATTGGCATTTTGTTGGATTAATTTGGTTAATATCCTTTTTCTTTTATTTGTCGAATTTAAGCCGTTTATGTTTATTGATAGTAGTTTTTTTCCCTTCTCCCATCTATTCAGTTCTGTTTCGCTCTTTGATGTGTAACAATTCCTCTCTCTTCTTGCGCTTGTGTTTGTGTGGTTCCTTCTGTCTTTTGTTGTAAATGAGTATTCTCTTGGTTCCCTGCAGTTCCAGTACTATTCTTGTATCCACCAAGTTCTTCTTGAGAATTTGTTTCCAATTCCTCCCTATTACTTTGCTCCCGTGGGCCCACCATCCGTTCATAAAAATCCTGAGCTTTTTCTGTAGTGTCTATTTTGATTTTCCTCTCTTTCCACGACACTAGCATCCCTTCTGGAATAAGCCATTTGAATGTAATTCTTTTCTGGTTTAGGTAGGCTGCCAGAAACTTGTAATCACGCCTTTGTTCCCTTACTCTCCTCGGTATCTGTTTAAGGATCACAAGTTCTTTATCTTTGTACGTTATTGTTTTATCTCTAGAGGTTCTATATATCATATCCTGCACACATCTTCTGGTGAATCGTATGTGGACTTCCCTAGAGCATTTGTGGCGTCTTGCATAGTTTGTATTGACCCGGTAGACTTCATTTAACTCTTTTTGAATGTCATCTTTATCCATCTTCAATAGACCGGCCAGAATCTCTGCCATCAAATATTCCAGGTCTTCCTCTTTGGATTCTGCTACATTTTGAAATCTTAAGTAGGTTGTTGCCTTGTCCATCTCTAGGAGGACCAATGAGTCCACCATTTCTTTGCTCGCGTTTTTAAGATCTTCATCCACTCTTTCTAATTCTCTTTCTGTTCTTTCAGTTCTTTTCTCTACCTCTTTTATTATAACTTCATTTTTCTCCAAGGCCTGCTCCAATACTCCCACTTTGTCCTCTACTTTGAAGATGTCCGCCTTCATTTCTGCCTTTAGTTTCCCCATCTCTTCCTTCAGATCGTTAATATCTGCTCTTGTTTCACTGTAATTTTTAATCATTGTTTCTTGCAGTCTCGTCAGTGAGTCCTGTAAGGTTAGAAACATTGCTTGGATGTTAGCATTCGAAATGCTAGTTTGCTTCTCTATTGGTAGTGTTTCCTCTATTGTTTTTTGTGCCATAGGTGAAGTCGTTGCCAAGGTGGTTGTTATTGTAGGGTTGACCTTTCTGCTGGATTTCAGTGCTGTGGTGGTTGTAGAAGTCATTTCCTTTATAATTTGTGTTTGTTGTTGTACAATGCTAAATATATTGTTCCAATTTGGCATTCAGTATTCTTAACTCTGTTACTAATATTAACCAAGATCTATCAATCTATTAAATAACTATATTCTCAACTAATTGGTAAGATGTATATGTATTTCTCTGATTAAACTTAAATATAAAGCAACCTTAACTACAAAATATATTACCTTCATAAATATAGTAACACCATAAATTATAATATTAATCTAGAAAGCTCTAAAGTTGTTAAATAACTTATACTTAATGTTCTTACTATCTCCCCTATATTCCCATTCAAAATATAACAGTCCCTATTGCTATTAACTTAACTAGATTAATTAATCCAATATTTTAACAATCTTATATTTCTTTACTGGATCTGCATATTTATCGAAAAAAAGACAGAAGAAAAGCAAGCATATTTCAAGATAACATAACACCAACTAATAGAAAGGAAAGGAGTCTATTTTAAGTAAATATATACACAAGAGAGTAAAAGGAAAGAAAAGGGGAGATTCTAGAAACAAGAGTTTTTAGTTTTCACTTTACAATTTGGGAGCTTTCACTTTGAGCACACCGGAAGTGGGGGATGAAAAGTTGCTGAGTAACAGCTACCATTAAGCAAATTTCCCACTCATTCAGAGGCTTCCGGTTTTACTTGTGTTTTAGTGTTCCTTAATTCGCTTGAGCTGATTTCCTTCAAATAGAGAAAGGGAACTATCTCCTCCAATAGAACAATGTTTTCAAGTTTCCCGAAGCTTGTAGGATAAATTGTGTCAGTTCAGTCAGTTAAATCTGTTACTTTGTTGTAGCCACTTCAGCATTTTAAATACCGCCTATGGCGCCGCTCTGTCTTTTCCCTTCCCTCACTCAGCTTCGTTCTTCTTCTGGTTCCGGTTTGGTAACGTCTGTTCAAATGCAAATGGTAACTAAATCTCTCCAATCACTCCCTGGTGCTGATCTTCTGAATTCCTCTTTAAATCTTTGTTGTCTCCGTCTCTCTTCTGTCTGCCGAGCCCCTTCGCTTTCACTTGTCGCGTTTGCTTTTAGCCGCTTTCTCTTAGGGCTCCAGGCAGACGTTTATACAGTGTATGCCAGCCTAAAGTCAATCTGTACTCTTCCAATTTTCCTCTCTGCTGCTAACTTTTATCACCGCTCTCTTTCCCAACAAGCTTTCAAACTGTCACTCATTCTTTCCTTCACATCGGTGGCAGCCCGGACTTCGGAGCCTCCATTGACAGGGGGCTGTTCTTGAACGTTGGGCTCTGGAGGGCTTCCTCTTCGTTGCAGGGGGGTTCCCTTCCCCACATTACCATCTGAAGTTCCCCCACACCGGCACGAGTCTCTCCCAAGACTCGAGCACCCCGAAAGATCGCACCAAACTCAAGAAAAGGATAGCTGAAACCGCAAGCGGATTTCTGCCCCTCTGTTCGTCCTTGCCTCGCCACCGGCACTCAAAGCTAATGCAATTCTAAGTTGTATTAACAGAGGGATATAGTCAAGATCAAAGGGAAGTACTAATACCACTCTCTATAAAGCCTTAGTAAGACCACACCTAGAGTACTGCATCCATTTTTGTTCACCACATTATAAAAAAGATGTTGAGACTCTAGAAAAAGTACAGAGAAGAGCAAGATGATTAGGGGACTGGAGGCTAAAACATACAATGAACGGTTGCAGGAACTGGGCTTGGCTCATCTAGTAAAGAGAAGGACCAGGGGAGACATGATAGCGGTCTTCCAATATTTGAGGGGCTGCCACAGGGAGGAAGGGGGTCAAGCTATTTTCTAAAGCGCCTGTAGGCCAGACAAGGAATAATGGATGGAAACTGTACAAGGAGAGATTTAACCTGGAAACAAGGAGAAACTTTCTGACAGTGAGAACAATCAACCAATGGAACAGCTTGCCCTTGGAAGTTGTGGGAGCGCCATTAGTTGAGACTTTCAAGAAGAGATTGGACTGCCATTTGTCAGAAATGGTATAGGGTCTCCCGCTTGGGTGGGGGGTTGGACTAGATGACCTACAAGGTCCCTTCCAACTCTGATTATCTGTATCTGTATCTGTACTGTATATGAGGCTTTCTCCATTTCCGATGTTGCTACTGCATCTTCCAGATTTTTGTTTGCCTATGCCAATCTTTGGTTTTCTTCTTTTATTTCTTCCATCTTTTTTTCAATTTCCTCTGTTTTATCTTCAATTTTCAGAATTCTTTATTCATTCTTTGTAACCCTTTGTTGAAAGTTTTCTAGCTGGGAATTTATGTTAAGGACCTGTTCATTTATCTTGTCTATTTTTTCTTCCATGTTGTGTTGATTACTTTTTATCTCATTTTTTTTTAATCTCATGGTGATTCTTTCTTATATCTTCTTTTTGTGAGGCAATTGCTTCCCAAATCATCTGTAACGTTGTCTCCATTTCTTTTTGAAAGTTGTTAGATTTTTCTTGTTGGAGCATTAAGTCTATAGATCTTTGGTGTGCAGGACTAGGAGCCCCAGAGGAGGGTGCTGAAGAGGAGGGCTTTTTACCAATTTTAGTGAGATTTTAGGTGCTCATTTTTATTTCCCCCCAGCAAATGTTCAGTTGTCCAACTAATAACTAGTAAATGTTAACTTTGTCTAACATAGCCAAACTTATTCAACTTATCAAAAAGCAATTTAAGTTACATCTTAAAACTTACAGCTTTTAATTATACAGTTTATATGCTTTCATTTGTTTATAAGATTTATAATCTAGCAGGTTCCAATAATCCTATGTTTGAATCTACCAGAGCAGAGTAAGGTTTTTAATCCAGCTCTCTCAATCAGAGTTGCAGTTTAACCGATGTTTGTAATCCAAAATCCAAGTCCTGTGTAACCAGCTTGTCTTGCCCAATCAATAAATCCAAGTCAATCAAAGTTTGTAATCCACAATAGCCCATCGGCTTTAGTCCAAACACTAAATCTGTTGTGGCCTGCCGGTTGCTAGCAGAGCTGGTGGCAGAATCAGAAGATGAAGAGGTTGGGGAAGGCTCTGATGGATGCTCTGTGTCAGACGCAGAGATAAGAGTCGGGGCTGTCTGACATTTCCCAGCCACCAGAGAGACGGCTGCCTTTGGAGGCTGATATGAGTGAGGAGGAGGAACAGCTGGGGTCTGTTCCAGATGCATGTATGCGCAGAGCTGTTAGGAGAGAGGAACAACGGAGGTCAAGGAGTTGACTTGGGAAGCAAAGCACATGTGGACACTGAATGGCCCCTCCCTGGCTGGGGAATAAATAGAAGGAAAGAGGAGTGGTTGTCGTAGGAGACAACAGTTTGTCTTTCTGAAGATTTTGCTCATTGTGCTTCATGCCACAGAGACTGCTTGCCAGAACTTAATTTGCAACCTTTCGGCTGGGAGCTCACAGCCTTGCAATTATCACAAGGAATTGATAAGGTATGTTGCTGATGTTAACTCTTTGAAGGACTATTGCCTGGACTTTTTGGTGGGTGAATGCAATTCATTCACAAGAGGTAAATAAAGAGGGGTTTTTCTTGACAAGGAGTCTGTTTCTTGCTTCTGCTAAGGCTGGGTCAGAACAAAATCCCACAAAATAATAAACAGTGAAACACCTTGTTTTCTCTATTTGCCAGCTGTGCCTTGCTCAGCTGATAGATTCCCAGCTTCAAGGTCACCACCAGATATTTACGTCTGGGCTTCAAGCCACATTTTCTGTTTACATGTAAGACATTTCAACAATTCTCTCCTCTTTGCCACAAGGTGTCACTCCCTCAATTCTTCAGGAATCCATAACACAAAGTTCTTTAGTGTTCTTTAGTTAGTTATTTCGAGCCATCTATGTTGTCAAAAGCTTTAAAAAAACTTTAAAAGTCCTCAATGTTTGCCATATAGAGTTTTTTCTTTTATGTTCGTTCTGGTTTCCTATTTTAGTTTCTATTTTGGGGGGCCCATTCGTTTGATTGCCGCTTTTTCCCCCTCTGGTAAGGGTGGTATATTTTCCCCTTCCTCCAGTCACGTCTGGGGACTTTTTCTTTTCTTTTTGGGATTTATGCATTCCAGGAAGTATATTTCAAAGAGATAGAGAAAAAGTAGTCTTATCCAGCTTCAGAGCACAATGTTGATAATATTTTTATTGGTACTTCAACAGCACCAAGAGCTTTCCTTTCTCTGGTGTCAGTGGCTTCAGGCCGCTACACAAGTGCAGCTAGCCTTTTCTCCTGACAGTTTGGAGGCTTTTCCTGGATCAAATGAGCGGACCGCTGTCTGCTTGTGATCTACAGGATTTCCACCTTTATCGTTGCCTCTACGGGGTGACTTTCACCCTCTTGGGGGCCTCTGGCAGGATAAAACTGATCGTGGAAAGCAGAGCCTACAGCTTTCCCTCGACCATATCACCATGACGCCAAACTGGAAGTCCCCAGCAGTAAGATTTATTTAGTATGTTGTTGTTTTACACATTATACCAAAAGCAGCTTTCAGGCACAAACTACACATTCAAGATAAGCACATGAGAATAATACAAATTAGTATTAAATCTAGGATTTGATATTTATGGGGGAAAAAAAACAAATAAAATTTTGGTAAAACACTACTAAATTACCAAGAAAAATAGGTAAAGATTAAAAAAAACATCCCTGAAATCAAGCTTATTGACAACAATATAGAAGTGCTTTTCCATGGTTGTGTTCTGCAGTGTGTGCTCAACTTCCAATCAAGCCTACAGCCGTAGAGTTTCCTGATGGTCTCCCACCCAAATAATAATTAGCTCTGGCTTTTGTTAACTTTTTTCAGAATCTGCCAAGGTCAGCTAGGTACTGCTGTTTCCTGTAGATTAAGAAAAAAGGAAATAAGCACAAAGTGTGTGCTCTCTTTTTTTTTAAAAAAAGTTTATTTTAACAACAAAGACAACAAATAAAACCATCTTTCAATTTTACAGTGAGTCAGTTGGGTACATATATCTTGTGCGCGTAGTAATATTATTGTACATTTCTTAATTATCTTTATAAACCATTCTAAACAATATATCATACTCAATTATTATATTATCATTGACATTATAGTTATTTTTTAAAAAAATAAACATCTAATTCTTGCTAAATTATATTAATTCTCTTACTCGTTCAAGATTAATCAATTATAGTATACTATTACTATTACCACATATTTCAGTTTCTTGTTCTTCTATCTAACCATTCATAAAATAAATCCCAAATCTTATAATACTCTTTTTCTTCCTGTTCTCTAATTGCCATTGTAAGTCTACTCATTTCAGCACATTCCATTATTTTCTTAATTGTTTCCTCCTCTGTGAGAATTTTCTCATTTTTCCAATTTTGTGCAATTCTAGCTGCTGTTAATACATTAATAATGAAATATTTTATCTCTCTATTATAACCTTCAGGCATAATTCCCAATGAAAATATCTTTGGTTTTAAATCTATATGTTGTTTTATCATTTTTTCCAAACACGTGTGTAACCTAGTCCAGTATCTTTTAGCTTCAATGCATGTCCACCACATATGGTAATATGATCCAGGTATCTGATGACATTTCCAACATTTGCCGATTTGTCTTTAAACACTTTCGCTATTCTTGCTGAGGGCAAGTGCCACCTGTAAAACATCTCATACAAATTCTCTTTATAAGCCACTGACATTGTTAATTTATAATTTCTTGTCCACAGTTTCTGCCATTTATCCAAATCTATCCCATGTCCAAAATTTTCCCCCCGTGCAATCATTGTTTCTTTAACTTGCTCTTCTTCTAATTTCACTCCCAATAAATAACCATATAATTTTTTAATCATCCTCTCTTCAGTGCCTGTTAAGAATTTATTTAGTTCAGTCAATTCTTTATAAAACCCATTCATCTTACTATCTTTTTCGTGTCTTGAATGTATTTGCAAATATGAATACCAATCTATATTTATCCCTTGTTCATCTAATTCTTGCTTTGTTTTCAGTTCACCCTTTTCATTTAAAATTTCCTCATATCTGATAGTATGTTCCATTTTAAAAACACTTAGATATGCAAATGCCTCTATTGTTGATAACCAGACTGGTATTTTCATATAATGATACTCCCTTATTTTCTCCCATACTGTTAATAGAGCGTCCCTGATATAATGTCTCCGGAAATATCCATGTGTCTTTCTTTTACTATACCATAAAAATGCATGCCACCCCAATTGCAAATCATGACCTTCCAATGTTAACAGTCTAACATTTTTCAATACAATCCATTCTTTCATCCAGATCAATATTACTGCTTGATAATATAATTCCCAATTGGGTAGTCCAAAGCCGCCTCTCATTCTTGTGTCCTGCAACAATTTTATCTTAATTCTTGTTTTCTTTCCTTGCCAAATAAATTTCAGCATCATTTTATTTAAATCCTCAAAATATTTTTTCCTCAGTTTTTTTGGAATCATCTGAAATAAGTATAATATTTTTGGCAGTATGTTTATTTTAATCATCTCTATACTCCCTGTTAAGGATAGTTGTAAGCATTTCCATTTTTCCAAGTCTGTTGCAATTTGTTGTTTCAATCTATCATAATTATCCTCTTTAAGCGTTCCACATCTTGCTGTCATTTGTATCCCTAAGTATTTCACTTTTTTTGTGATCTGGATATTTAATCTGTCCGTTAGTATTTTCTTTTGTTTTTCTCACATTCATTACTTCAAGCATTATAGTACAAATTGATTCCTGTAATGTAATGTAATGCTGGTAGCCCATCTGGACCTGGGGCTTTTTCAGTATTTTGTCTATTTATTGCTTCTGTCAATTCCATCACTGTTATTCTCTCTTCTATCATTATCTTAGTTTCGTCAGGTATTTTTGGTAATTCTGCCTCTCTCAGATACTGCTAAATTTTCCCTTCTGCGATTGTCTCTTGCTCTTATAATTTTTCATAGTACTTCTCCACTATTTTTTTCTTTTCTTCACTTCCATAACATAACGTTTGATTTTCATCTGTTAATTGTGCTATTCTTTTCAGTTGTCTCTCTTTTTTCAGTTTGTATGCTAACCATCTACCTGGCTTATTTGCATTTTCAAAAAAGTTCTGTTTAGCTCTCCTAATTGTTTGTGCAAGTTCTTCTTTTTCCATTAGTCCCATTTTATGTTTGATTATATCCATTTGATTTTTAAGATTTTTATGCTGTGGGTTTCGTTGTAGTTCCTTTTCCAATTTCTTATAGTCTTCTTCTAAGATCTGTTGTGTTTGTCTTTTTTTAATATTCCTTCTTCTTGTATAAGTTATAATCACGCCTCTGGCATAGGCCTTCATAGAATCCCATACATTTTGTAGTGAAGTTTCCTCCTTTTTATTTTCTTTTTAAAAGAAAGTCAATTCTTTCCCCAGGTTATTAATGAATTCCTTTTCCTTCAGGATTGAATTATTCAAAGACCATCTTGATCTTTTCGTCTGACCATTCCATTTGACCCATATTAGATTATGGTCCGCCCAAGTACTTGTTTCATTATTAACTTTTTGTATATTTGAAATTAAATCCGTTGACATCCAAATCATATCTATTCTTGACCATGACAAATGTCTATTGGAGTAAAATGTATATTGTCTATTTTTACTGTTCAATTCTCTCCATATGTCTTTAATGCTCAATTCCTTAAACATCTGAAAGAAAGATTTCAGCAATGTCTTTCTATTTTTTTTATTCACTTTCTGTGTTTTATAGTCCAATTCTGTATCTACAATAGCATTAAAATCTCCAAGAATGCATATCTTATTGTATTCCAATTCAGTTATCTTGTTATGTAATTTCTTGTAGAATTCATCTTGTTTGTTATTTGTTGCTCTTAAAAGCATCTTTAAGTTATTGTCTGTTGTTTCCACCATCAGTATTCTCCCTTCTTCATCTGTAAAAATTAGTTTGGCTTTAATCGTATTCTTAATGTATAAAACTACTCCTCTCTTATTTTGTTGTGCCAATGATGTATATAGATTGCCAATTCTAGAACAATTCAAAAGATGTGCATGTTGCTTTTTAATATGCACTTCTTGTAAGCAAATTATGTCCATCTTTAATTTTTCTAATTTATGAAATGTCTTTTTTCTTTTAATAGCTGAATTCAATCCATTTATATTTATGGAGATTAATTTCTTTTCTTCTTCCATTGTTTATACTTTATATGTAGTGTTTATTGCTCTTGTTGTTCTTTGTTCTCTTGGTTCTTTAAGTTCCACCCTACCACCTACTGCTCCTCCTCCTTGTCCTTTTTCTTCTCTTTTTTATTTATCCAGTTCTTTAGCCATCTCCGCTCATATTTTAAATTCCTCCTCTCTTGCTCTCTCATCTGCTTTCCCTCTAAAATATTTATCATAAAATAATTCTGCTTTCTCAACTGAATCCAACCTATGCCTTTGTTCCTACCAAATGAACATCAAGCCTTCAGGTATCAGGCATCTATAGTTCACGTCTTTCTTAATTAAAATCTTTGTCAAGAATTGATATTCTCTTCTCAAATCTCTCACTTTCCTTGGTACTTGTTTTAAGACCTTGATCTCCTTCTCCTTATACTTCAAGGGGTCATCTCTTGTTTTCTGTAGTATCTCTGTTCTAATTGTTTTCTTGGTAAATCTTACATGGACTTCTCTAGGTAATTTATTCCTTATAGCATATCTAGTATATACTCGGAATATTTCATCCATTCCATCCATTATTTTTTTTTACATACTTCCAAGGCTCCTGCCAGGACTTCTGTCATAATTTCTACAAGGTTTTCTCCTTTGTCTTCCTCAATATTTTGAAATCTTTAATAGAAATCCTCCTTGTCCATCTCCCAGGGTATCGTCTCTTTCCCCTTTTCGTGCTCAACTGCTGTCAATCTGTTATCTATTTCTCCTACTTTCTTCTGTCTGTTCACCTCTTTCTTCCATCTTTTGCATTCTTTCTTAATTTTTCATCATTATTTGTTGTATGTTTTCCATTTTATCTTCCCTCCTTCCCATCTTCTGTCCCATCTTTCCAATCCTATCACCTGTACGCTTCCCTTGGTCTTGTACTGCTTGCAGTATTAATTTTAATTCTTGCATTGAAATCTCCTTTTCCTTCTCTCTCTCCTGTTGCAACCTGGTTGTTATGGATCATTGACCAGCTGGGCTCAGCAATGAGGAGGTGGGGATCGATGATCCAATGGCAATTGTCTTTCTCATCTCAGGTTGATTATAATCCACTTGCAAAAGATCAAAAATAAAATCTTCAGGTTCTTCTCTACCTTAATCCAATTATATTAAAAAAGGAGTAGGAATAAAAAGATTTAAGAGAAAAAGGGAAAATTAAAAATAAAGAAAAAATAAAGAAAATCTAATATAGCAACAGGAAAAGGAAAAAAGAAAAATAATTCAAAAATACAAATCCACCAGCTTCTAAGGAAGAAGAAAAAGAAGAAGAAAAAAAACACATCCAATTGTAATCCACTTGTTAATGAAAAAAATAAGGGAATAAAGAGAAAATAGAAAACAGTGTTCCAAATTCAAACCAAATGTTAAAAGGCAAAAAGGCCCAAAAGCGCACACCAGCAGAATAAAAAAAAACTAAGCAAAGAAAAAAAGGAAACAATTTGAAATTGCCAGCTGTTGTTTAGAATTTAAGTCACAAACTAAGCCAATGCCTCAATATAATGTCCAACAAACCAGAAAGCCAAAGCCAAAAACATACATCTTGTCCAAGGTCACAGTAATCTTTTTTCTTCTATTTTAACTTTCCAGCTGTTGACAAAGTCTGTGAGAGCAGCACCTGTTTTCAGTGCTCACCCTCTATCTTCTTTTCTTCTAAACAGCCTGTAGTCAAAACAATTTGATCTTTGATGTCTATTAAAATTTTCCAATTTTATGTGACCTCTAGATGGCAGTGTTGCTTAGTTTTTTGTTTTAGTTATATTGTATCCATTTAATTTAAGAAGGTGAAAGTAAAAGGGAAAAATAGTCCAGTTTTTTTAGGTTAAAAAGTTAAAGTTCTTCTAAAAATTATCTTTTAAACACCAGGGACTTTGCGATGTCCCTGGGATCGACAGGATGTGCTCCCTTCACTTACCATCTCTCCGGGATGGTACAGGTCCTCTTGGACCGTCCAGCTGTGGGGGTTTCAGCGGCTTTCCCTGGAGCTCAAGGGATCGCCATCTTCTCACCACGATGCCAGCCCTGCCCTCCAAAGTGTGTGCTCTCTTGAGGAGGTGGCAGACACCTCCTCCTTTGGAGTATAGGTACAAAGTGCAGCTGTGAACCTTGGAAGAGGAAGTGACCTGGTTTTTAGAAGATGGAACAGGAAGAATGGAATGGAATGGAATATTGTCAGAGGTATTTAGCCGGTTCGGACCAGTTCTGGTGTACTGGTACCAGGAATTTTGAGTAGTTCGGAGAACTGGCAAATACCACCTCTGGTTGGCCCTGCCCATCCGCCCCTGCCGTTACCTCTCCTATATTCCCTTGTTTTGTAGCTCAGCTGATTCACGCAGCAGAGCAGATTGCCGTGCCTCAGCTGAGCTAAAAAACAGCTCAGCTCACCATCGTTGACATGGAGGGTGGTCTTTGAGCCCTGAGTGTGTGCGCAAAGTGCACTCTCAGAACCGGTAGGAAAAAATTTGGAAACTCACCACTGAATATTGTCACTTTAAATTAACACTAATCAGCATAAATGAAATTTCGTTGCATTCAGCTCTCAAAAGATAAACCATTATACATATACCCACATACACACACATATATGACGCAGAGAAACATCAGTCTAGTTCAGATGTATACATATACCTGGCAAAAAAAAAAGTCCTGTGAGTTTAAAAGATGGATGGCATAAGGAACAAAGCTTACAGAATCTGGTTGTCCTGCTAGAAATACTTTGAAACCTCCTCCCAGGGGGGAGCAACAGAAACCGACTGTGACGTGGGTCTGTTTGGTTTCTAACAATGCTTTATGCTCTAAGCACACAGCGCTTATAAGCAGTATACTGAATAATGGGAAGCGAGCTTCCTATGATTTTGATTTTCCAGCT
The DNA here is from genome assembly GCF_900518735.1 of Pseudonaja textilis. The sequence continues at coordinate 320,143 of NW_020769548.1, forward strand.
GAGCCCAGCTTGTAACATTTCCTTTCCAGGTGCCTACCATGGACTGATGGAACGCCCCTCAGCCTCCATGTCTCCCAGCTCAGTCTCTATTGCTGCCTCACACTTGGCTGCAATGGAGCTGCCTCCTCCTCAGTTGCTGCCTCAGGTGCCAGTCAATGAAGGGAAATTTTCCATTGGCTTCCTCCATACAACTTTCCCCCAAACCCCTGAAACCACAGGTAATGTGTTGAAGTGGGATGAGTTGGTGGTTGGTCTAGATTTGAGGAGGACCAGAGGAATCTTTCCCCCCCCCTGCTGGAGCTCCTATTCAGAATGGCATAATGGTGCAGGAAAAACAATAGTTGGCAAACCCTATGGACAAGCCCAAAGTGGGCAGGGTTTATATCACTTAGCCTGAACTTTCTTCTGAGATAACCTCTGAAATTGTATGCCATCTAGTCAAGGTTTCCCTTGGGACATGTAAATTCAGAGTCTTCTTGGGTTGAATGTTGTGGAAGCGAGATCCAGATTCCTCTGAGTGAGCTTTGGCGTCTTCTGTTGCTTTTCTCCTTGCTCAGGTTCCTTCCTCTTCCAAGGGGACCCCGACCCAGGCGGGGGTAGTCTTGGTGACACTAAGCACCCACTCTCTGAATACCCATGGTTCCATGGAACCCTGTCCCATCTCAAAGCTGCCCAGTTGGTGTTGGCAGGAGGAGCAAACAGCCATGGCATCTTCCTAGTGTGTCAAAGTGAGACACGGCAGGGTGAATACGTCCTGACCTTTAACTTCCAGGGGAAAGCCAAGGTGAGTGTAGTGGAGGGAATCTATCAAATGGTGCTTATTTTTTTATTAGATTTCTTTGCCTCCCATCTTGCCTCAAGACTTGGAGGCTTTGGGACAGGATAGGATGGAATCTGGTTCAGGAGTAGTTTCCCACCCAGCCTCCTTTTCCTACCCCTAGCATCTGCGTCTGTCCCTGAATGAAGAAGGGCAGTGGTGTGTTCAGCATCTCTGGTTCCAGACTATTTTTGACATGCTGGAGCACTTCCAGGTCCACCCCATCCCCCTCGAATCAGGGGGCTCCAGTGATGTGACGCTTGTCAGCTACGTGGTTGCTTCACAAAGGCTGCATGGTGAGTGTAGGATGAAGTGGGGCTGTGGGGTGGAAAGAGCATAGACACTATTGCATCTCCCTCCATCTTTTTCCACTGTCGTTCCAGTCTGCCCCTCCTTTGTTACCCTGCTCCTTATCCATCCTGTCTTCTCTTCCAACCCTATGCAGCATGCATGTAGCAGGAGAGAGGATAAACCCCTTCATCCCCATGTTCACTGCTCCCTCTCTTCCTCACCCCCAATCCCTATTTCTGATGTGGGCATCTCTGTCACACGCCAGGACCGGGCTGGGAGCCGAGTGCCAGTGTCTGGGTTCAGTGGGGACCCTGACTCGCCCCCCAACCTCATCTCCATCCTTGCTGCTGGCTCCGTGGGTGACTGCGTGTAAGTGTGCAATAGCAACCACAGGAAGAAAGCAGGGATATGACCGTGTGTGTGCATGTGTCACGGCCCGCACGCCATAGCCATCACTATCCATGGGTCATGTGAATGCAGTGTCTACACCATCCACTGTGTCTGACACCAGGAGGCAGGGAAGAGATTTCAGGGGCTCCTTCTGGCATTTCCAGGTAGGACTAAGTAAGGCTTCTATACAGAAACCTGAAGCTAATAATTTCCCCAGCTGAACGGAACCATAGTCTGGTTTGGCATAAGGCAGTTTCTAGTGTTCTGCAGAGAGAGATCTTAGAACTATTGTTTCAATTATCATTTGGGCAACTCCTTTTATAATTTAATTGTATTAGATATAGCAGACCTCTGCAGAAAAGCCTTACTTGTGATGGACAACACAAAGTTAAGGATTATCTACCCAATCTCCAAATAATAGCACTGCTGCCTCTTCTACTCCCCTCTTCTAGAAATTTACTAACTCAGGTGGCTGAAACAGTCTTGAATTTGGTGATATTTCCCTCTCTGATGCACGTGCGCACGTACACACACACACACACACACACACACACACACACAGCAGGGTTATAATGTAACATGAAGAATACTATTTATTAAACCAGTTTTCCATCAATCAGATCCTTCAAGATGGATTCCCCATTTGCTTAGTGTTAATGAGAGTTATAATCCAAGATATCTAATGAATTCTAGGTTGGAGAAAAGTTTATTAGGGCAATTGAGAGGAAAAAATGGACAGCATGATTGCCTTAATTTTTGTCCCCACTATGAAACAAAGGAAGGTGTCCAAAATTTAAAAGTCTTATAGCTCCTCGGTGATATAGAAATAAGGTAGGTACTATATATTGCATAGGTATTGTCTCATAGAGGAGAGAAAAGAAAGGTACAACATACTGGTATTTCTGAAATAGCACATGACATTTGTAAGGGACATTTTTGCTCTTAAAAATTGTCAGTTTGTCCAGCTTTAAACAGTAGAATATTCAGCATTAATTATGTAGGTTGGAGTTTCATGGCACACTAGGACAAAACAAATCATATTATGGTTTAACCTGGTATATGTAGCCATTCCTTAAAGTAGTTTATTGAATGAATTATCTAATATTGCCAGCATAAAATGCACGAAGAATCCCTTCAAATTTTAGAAGTATTTGAAATTCTCTCTTCTTTGGAAAATCGTGTTCTAATGCTCATATTTCACAGTATGTTGCCAATATTATGTGAGAAGTATACAGAGCACTGTTTCTCAACTTTTATCAACTTTAAGATATATGGACTGCAACTCCCAGAATTCCTCAGCCAGACAGTTATGGAATTATGGGAGTTGAAGTCCGCACCCCTTAAAGTTGCTGAGGATGAGACACACTGGTATAGAGTAATGGATAGGAATTTCAATGCTGCATTTATCATGCCTTCCATCTCTCCATAATTATCAACCTTTTTCTATTAATATTTGGAATTACAGTCTCTGAGTGGTATTTCTCAAATAAGAAAAAACCCTAAAACATTACAATAGCTTAGGATTTCATCTTGTTGAATGATAGTTCAAAGAGCTTTATGTCCTTAAAATGCACTAACTGTAGACTGACAGTAAAAACACCTAAAATTAAATAGGTAAGATTGTTTTGAGTAGGTGATAGTCCTCATAATAATCTAGTTCAAACAATTTCTGGCCCACATACTGTAAGTCCTGGCTAAAGTAAACCTGATTTTAAGGATAGAGTTCAAAACATAATGCGCCCATTTTTGCACTTGTGTAAAACAGTCGTGCTTTTATGCATATGCAGAGTGTGCAATCCAGTATGATCAGTTTACACAAGGTTCCTGGAATAGGAATTTGCCTAACCAAAAGTTTGTCTACAAATGATTTAAGCTCACTTTATGCATAAGCACAATGCTTTACACCAGGGGTATCAGACTCGATTTCATTGAGGGCCGCATCAGGTTTGTGTTTGAGCTTGGGGTGGCGTGGTCAGCTTGACATCACTCGTGTCGGGGATGCCTGTGGTGGCCCAAGTGCTCTGCCAGAGAAAACAAGCTCCCGATCCCCGTTTTCGGCTGCGACAGCCTCCTGCAACCCTCTGCCAGTGAAAACAGCTTGGGAGGGTCGCACATCAAGCTCCATTTTCCCTGGCAGAGGCACCGCAGGCTGGTCCTTTGCTGTTTCCAGGGCAGCCCCATGGGCCAGATCTAAGCATCCCGCAGGACGCATCTGGCCCGTGGACCCTGAGTTTGACACCCCTGCTTTACACCAATTTTGCATATTATAATGGGCTTATAGAAAACACCTATGTTGGTGTAGCTTTTTTAAAATGTGGAGCACAGCCCCGAGGCATAATAACCAGCCCCTGTCTTTATACAGTCTTTCAACAATAGTAACTTGATTTCATTCAGGGACTACTGAAGAAAACAGGTTTTAGAAACCAAATCGAAACAATAAAACCATTTCCAGACAATTCTTGAATGAGAGGGGTCCTTGGTGCTCTCTGAGTTTGTTTGTTTTCTTGCAGACGTTTCATTACCCTAACTTGATAACATCATCAGTGCTAGTTACCTAGTTTGGGTAATGAAACAAGCAAGCTCAGAGAGCACCAAGGACCCCTCATGTCAACCCTGAGCTACAAATATTCTCCTTTATTAATTCCTGAATGATTGCATTTGATAAGCATTGGATACCGTAATATAGTTGATGCTGAAATTGTTAATGGAGAGTATCTTGCTGAAATAATACTGGCTCTCAGTGATTACTCCCTCTTCCTGCCTTAATCCCAGACCATCCTATCTCTCTGTCTGTCCATCTGTCTCTTCTCTCCCTCCACAGAGCTAAGCATCTCTCGTAACCTGCCACTGCCACCTCCTCTCCCTCCAGCCTGGTCACCTCATACTCCTCTGGACCATGGATTGCTGGAGTGTAATGGGCAGACTGAGGAGGAGGAGGCCCAGATGGAGCCAGAGGTGGATGAGGGAGCATCTGTGAGAGTCAGGGGATCCCTTCCTCTACCAGAGGAGTCAGAAGGGCAATTCAGGGCTGTGAACAACCAGTACTCAGTTGTTTGAATCCAGTGGTGATGCAGGGGGAGAAAAAGGTAATAAACCCTTTTGCTGTAACCATTACTAGATGGAAGATCTGATGCTGACCATAGGCATCAGATGGGCTTGAACACCCAACAGGCTTCTAGACTTTCCTTGAGAAATCTTTGAGGTGGGGATGGAACTCATCCCCTCAGTTCTTCCTGCCCCTTTTTCCTTGGGTATGGAGCAAGCCTCACTTTTGCTTAACCCCTCTCCCCACTCAATCTAGGTACATGACTCTTTTGGGGTAAAATTAATAAAAACTGAAAGGTGGGACGAAGCAGCTTGTTTATTTTGGGGTAAAATGAATATTTGTCAGGCATCCTTTGGCTTTGAACTAATTTCCCTGCCTTGATTGGCAAATAAGGAGTTAAATGAAGATATTTCTTTACATTTACAGTAGTCGCTTAAAGACCTAATTGGTGCCAGCAACTCTGCCACTCAGCAAAATGATCCCTAAATGAGATGACCACAAAGTCACATCACTACAATTGCTTTTCAGTCAGAAAAAGACAAGAAGAGTCAGTTTGACATCTTTGTTTTGTTTTGTTTGCAATCTAAAGATAAAGGTAAAGGTTCCCTTGCACATGCATGGTAGTAGTTTCCAGCTCTAGGGGCCGTGCTCATCTCCGTTTCTAAGCCAAAGAGCCAGCACTGTCCGAAGACGTCTCCATGGTCATGTGTCCAGCAGGACTAAATGCCAAAGGCGCACAGAACGTTACCTTCCCACCAAAGCGGTCCCTATTTTTCTACTTGCATTTTTTTTTACATGCTTTCAAACTGCTAGGTTGGCAGAAGCTGGGACAAGCTCACTCCATTATGTGGTGCTAGGGATTTGAACTGCTGAACTGCCAACCTTCTGATTGACAAACTCAGTGTCTTAGCCACTGAGCCACCCTGTCCATTTGTTTGCCTCCTAACCACTCCCTAAATACTGGAGTGCCATCTTACTGTCTTGAAAGTAATGTGATTGCACCACAGCCTGAAGTTTGAATGCTACATATGTTTTGTGCAAACAGCTTACAGTGCTCTCTTGAAATTGTTTCTGTCCAGTCTCTGTTCTGATGGGGGTGGAATGAAAAAGTGATTTCTATGGTCAATCTCTCCTTTGCGCGACCCATTCCTGCTGCTAGGCTATCAATATGTAGAAGAACAAACCAATTTTTCCTTTTTGAAATCTTTTCCTCTCCAATCTCCCCTGCAGAAGTGGGAGAAAGGATCAGACAAAGGAGAGATTGTGATCACATTGATTTTGATGTGTAGAAGAGCAAACAGCTTACTCTCTTGAAACCCCTTTCCAATTTCTCTATTCTGCAAGGGGGAAAATCTGTAAGAAGAAAACAATTTTTGTTGAATCTAATGACAATCATTTGACTGAGGCACACCACATAAGTCAATAATGGTTGTAAATAAGCTATAAAGTTATTTTTTCAAGCACCCTTGTATGGTTGTACAGTTGCTGGATGAATGATCAGTAAGCAAAGACTATCTGTATAATGCTTGATAATCATCAAGTTTCACATATAAGCCTCCTCTTAGTCACATTTGATTGCTGATTGCTTAATGGAGATGTCTCTGATTTTCTCAGTAACAGTTTTGAAGTGTTTTGCATTGACTTTTCTCGATCTGCAGGGAATGAATGAAGGAATAAGGTACATATGAAAAGAAACTGCTTTTGGATGGAGAATACTCCTGAAATATGTCCTTCAGGGTTTTTTGAAAAAAAAAATGAAGTAGAAAGTGGCTGAGTTCACACAAAGTGCCAAATTAAATCACAAATAGCATCATGGCTTTGTCTGGAAGTTGAGCCATGGCAACTGGACTTATTTTTCTTTGTTTGGTTTGAGATGTTTTGCTATCCATCCAAGCAGCTTTTTCAGTCTCAGCAAGTTGGTTAGGGGAATCTGAGTAGGTAGAGAGTTGTTGGAAATACCAACTCCTAAAATTCTTAGGGCTACTCCTGCACCAATTTCAGGTTTCTTCCCCAAAGTGAATCACTGAAGATTCTCAGTCATTCATGTAGAATTGCCATGCACTTTAAGGAAGAAGCCCTAAGGGTAGAACCCAATTCTACCTGGATGACTGAGTATCTTCATTGATGTATTGCCACACATTTTGGGGAAGAAATCTGAAATTGGTGCAGTAGTTGGTACATTCCAACAACATTCCACCTACTCAGATTCCCCTAACCAACTTGCTCAGACTGAAGGAGCTGCTTGAATGGGCAGCGAAACATCTAAAAAACCCCAAGAAAATAAGGCCAGTTGCCATGACTTAACTTCTAGACAGTACTACTACATGACTGAGAATCTTCATCAACATATTGTAGCCAGTGGTGGGATTCAAAAAATGTTACTACCATTCCCTCCCCACTCCTGGGGGAAGGTTACTGCAAAAACTCTATTCCCTCCTCACCCCACTAACCTGCTTTCCAGCTCCGTTCTCCTGTGCAAGGCAACCAAAGAAGACCCAGCCAATTAGCTGGGACTCGGGAGGCAGAAAAGAGATGGGGGAGGGGCCAGTCAGAGGTGGCGTTTGCCGGGTCTCCGAACTACTCAAAATTTCCGCTACTGGTTCTCCAGAACTGGTCAGAACCTGCTGAATACCACCTCTGATTGTAGCTTAGTGTATTGTGTGAACTTAAGTCATCGGTTTTAGGGACTCTGCAAGGTGGACCACCTTGTAGATGGGCTCAATAGTGCTGGTGTGTGACAAATTTAATGAACGGGATGAGTGTGTGTGTGTGTGTGTGAAGCAGAATTCAGAAGTTGCTATTGATAACTCTTGAAGTAAGACATGGAAGCAAGGGTTGGCCATGTACAGAACAGTAAAAAAATATGGATGGACCCCAATTGGATGAGAAAATGAACCTTTAAAAAGCTGACCATGAAAATAGTACAGTAACATAGCTGTCTCCAGCTTTGTGCTTTCCTGATGTGTTTACTTGAAGCTTTCAGGATTCCAACTCACCCTATTTTTTGTTGTCCAGTACTTTCAAAGTTGCAATTCCAGAAAGTGTCAGGTGTCAGGCAACTCCACAGATGCTGTTAAAATTTGTGACCTGTCCAGACAAATCTTTCTACCCAGTTTCTAAAGCAGGGGTGTCAAACTCAAGGCCTGGGGGCTGAATCCGGCCCACGAGGTGCTTAGATCTGGCCTGCAGGGCTGCCCTGGAAACAGCAAAGGACTGGCCGATGGTGCCTCTGCCAGTGAAAATGGAGCTTGGGAGCCCGTTTTCGTTGGCAGAGCACTCAGGCCACCACAGGCACCCCCAACACAAGTGATGAGCTGGCCACGCCTACCCTGGCCCCCCAAATGCCAAACACAACCCTGATGTGGCCCTCAATGAAATAAAGTTTGACACCCCTGATCTAAAGGCTGCTTATGCTAGATTCTATTTTTGTTGCTTTTAAAATAGTACAACAATATCAAGTTGCACCATCCACCGTTATCTGAAAGTAGTATCCATGATAGAAGACCCCATTTTTGAAAGACACACACAAAAAGGCAGACTGGGGTTTGAGAAGCCACAATCCTAGGAGAATGTCCTTTTGAAGAGATGAAGCACAATTAGAGCTCTTCGGTAAGTTACAGCAGATCTAGGCTCACAAAAGAAAAGTGATACTTTTAAAGAAAAGAAAATTATCCCTGTTGTAAAACATGGGAGGAGGGTCCATAATATTATGGGGTTGCTTTGCTGTCTCCAGCACCAGATGTCTTGAATTGTTGCTGGGCACTATGAAATCAAGATTATCAAGACATTCTGGAGTCAAACAATACAATGTTAGAAAGTTCTGTCTCAGTCACAGATCCTGGGTCTTTCAGCAGGGAAAATGACCTAAAATATACATCTAAGACAAGGGTCTTCAAACTTGGCAAGTTTAAGACTTGTGGACTTCAACTCCCAGAATTCCTGAGCTAACATGACTGAAGGAGGAATTCTGGGAGTTGAAGTCCACAAGTCTTAAAGCTGTCAAGTTTGAAGACCCATTATCTAAGAGAACCCAAAAGTGGTTGAAAAGCAAACATTACGATTCTTTTTTATATGTTTTATTGATACATTTTTTTAATACACATAAAAAATTCCACATCTGTCTGAACAGCGTGTTGTCTGGGCACTGTTTTAAGTAGAGATACAACATTAATCATAATCATAATAGACATATCAATATTAATCACAAAATAATCATACAATTAATTTGTCCATCTTATAAAATGTTCAATACAAAAAAAAATTCTTATCTTTTTGGTCTTTTTAGGTTCTAACCTCTGTTCTGTTAGTTAACCATTGGTAAAACAAGTTCCATGTTAAAAAGTATTCTGTTTCTTCCTTTTATTATAAGTGTTAATCTATCCATCTCAGCACATTCTAATATTTTTATAACACTTTTATCTGTAGGGATCTCTTCATTTTTCCATTGTTGTGCAAACGCAATTCTTGCTGCCGTTAATACATGTAAAATTAAATGTTTTCCCTTGTTAATATACCCAACAAGAATATTTCTGGTTTCAAATCTATGTGTTGCTTTATCATTTTTTCTAACCAAGTATGTATTTTAGTCCAGTATTTTTTTTGCCTTTGAGCACATGTGGTAATATGAACCTGATATCTGATTACACTTCCAACATTTAGCTGATAAGTTTTTGTACATCTTTGCTAGTCTCGCTGGTGGTAGGTGCCACCTATAAAACATTTTGTATACATTTTCCTTATATGCCATTGACATTGTTAGTTTGCAGTTTCTATCCCACAATTTCTGCCATTTATCTAGTTCTACTGGATGACCAAAAATTTTAGCCCATCTTATTGTTTCTTTCACTTGCTCTTCTTCCATTTTAATACTCAACAAATGGTTATACATTTTAAATTAATTTTTCATCTGTCCTTAGTAGTATCTGATCTAATTCCATTGGTTCTTTATAAAAAACATACATTCTTGCATCTTTCTCATATCTTAATTGTATTTGCACATGTGGCCACCATGCTAAATCAATCCCTTGATTAGTCAGTTCCTGTTTAGATTTGAGTTCCCCTTTCTCATTCAAAATATCCTTATATCTTACAATTTTTTCCATATTAATCACATTCAGATGTGTCTGCCTCCATCATGGAGAGCCAGACTGGTTACTTTCATATAGTGTCTTCCTTTGATTTTTCCCCATACTAAGAATAATGCATTTCTAACAAAATGTCTCTGAAAATATCCATGTATTTTGTTTTTACCATACCATAGAAAGGCATGCCACCCCAATTGGAGATCATGCCCCTCCAAATGTAATGATATTTTATGTCTCAGATTTACCCACTCTTTCACCTAGACAAGTGCAGAGGCCTGGTAGTATAGCTCCCAATCTGGCAGCCCAAAGCCTCCTTTGTGTTTAGTATCTTGTAGCAATTTCAATCTTACTCTTGCTTTTTTCCTTTGCCAAACATATTTTAATATCATTTTATTTAGTTCTTCAAATATTTTTTTCCTAATTTTATTGCAATTGTTTGAAATAAGAATAACAGTCTCAGCAGGTTTTTCCCTTTCTCCAAGTCTAATTTGATTTGTTGTAGCAATTTCATATAGTTATCTTCTTTAATAGTTGCACTCCTTGCTGTTAACTGAATTCCTAAGTATTTAACTTTCTTCACTATCTGAATATCTATCTTCTCTACCAGCTCTTTTTTTGTTTCTCTGTTACATTTTAACTAGTTTTTAGTTTTCTCTTTATTCATTTTCATTCCTGCCACTTCACCATATTCTGCTATCCTTTATATTAACATGGGCCCACTTTCTTGTGGTTCTTTTAGGACAGGGGTGTCAAACTCAATTTCATTGAGGGCCACATCAGGGTTGTATTTGATATGGGGGGGGGGGGGGGGGGGTGGCTTGGCCAGCTCAATGTCACTCATCAAGACTCCGTTTTTGGCTGTGATGGCCTGCAGCCCTCTGCCAGCGAATATGGAGCTCAGGGAGGCTGCTCATGACCAGCCTGGGCTCTGTTTTCACTGGCAGAGGGCTGCAGGAGACTGTCGTGGCTGAAAATGGAGCCCAGAAGGTCTGTGTGCAGCCTCCCCGAGCTCCATTTTTGTTGGCAGAGGGCTGCAGGAGGCAGTCATGGCCGAAAATGAAGCCTGGGCAGGCCACATGTGGTCCGGTCGAGCTCCGTTTTCACTGGCAGAGGCACCATGGGTCAGTTCTTTGCTGTTTCCAGGGCAGCCCCATGGGCTAGATCTAAGCACTCCTCAGGCTGGATCTGGCCCCCGGGCCTTGAGTTTGACACTCCTGTTCTAGGTTGAATACCAGGTCATCTGCAAATGCCTGTAATTTGTATTTTTCTGTTTTTATTTCCATTCTTTTTATTTCTGGGTCTTGTCTGATATTTCTGTTTAATACTTCCAATGTTAATATAAATAGTAAAGGGGACAGAGGACATCCTTGTCTTGTGCCTTTCCTTATGTTAAAGTTCTCTGTCATGTCCCCATTAACCATAACTTTTGCAGTTTGTTTGGAATATATTGTTCTGATCTAGGCTTCCCCAAAAAACATTAAGCAGACTCTTTGTCCCGGCAAAACCCCTTTTATTAAACAAAGGTGATTTTCTTGCATTCACATTCAGCCAAAGGCCTGGCAAACAGTCTTTCAAGGGTGTAATTAGGAGCACAGACCTTATCTAGCTTGGAGAGCTGCCAAGTAAATATTTTCAAATGCAGTGCTGACAAGGAAGGACTCTGCACAGAGTCTCTGAGATGCACAGACAGATCTTCACACTGCTGCAATGAACGAATTGTTTCCTGCAAAAGCCCCCTCCCCTTTTGCTGCTCTTTGAATCCCTATGGGAGGGGCCATTCACTGTCCACCTGTGGCTTTACTCCCACATTGACCCTTAGTTCATAATTGTTCTTTTGGCAGCTCTGCGCATGCGCAGGCTGGGAACTGCCTCACTGCTGTCTGACTCCGAAGGCAGCTGATAACAGCCAGACTGCCCTGGCCCCATCTCTGCCTCTGATGCAGAGCCCTTGTCTGAGCCTTCCTCAGCCTCCAGGACTGGCCCATGTTCCTCCCCAACCTCCTCACCATGAGTCAGACTGCACCATAGAAATCATTCGTGGGGCAAAACTACCCAAACCCCAAATGTACGCCATGACGCCCTGGGAAATGCAAGAAATGCACAAATATATAGACAAAAACTTAGCAAGAGGGTTCATCGAGCCAGCCAAACCATGGGTTGCAGCCCCAGTCCTGTTCAAAGAAAAAAAAAAGATGGTACTATGAGATTATGCATGGAGTTTAGAGGGATCAATGGACAGTGCATACACAATCTATACCTCCTCCCACTCATGAAGGACATGCTATCCCACCTGGCCAAAGGGAAGGTCTTTACCAAATTAGATCTCAGAGAAGCATGCTATCGAGTCCTCATCAGGGAGGGAGATGAATGGAAAACAGCATTCAACTGCCCCCTAGGGAGCTTCCAATTCAAGGTCATGCCTTTTGGACTACAAGGGGCCCTTTGTAGACAGCTACAAAGCTTGGGGTTCGCAAACTTCTACTGACAATTCATCCCCTCTTTCACGAGGATTGCCAAACCCATGACAATCCTTCTAAAGACAGGGAGTCCAGGAATGAAACCCCGCCCAGGACATCCCCTACAGTGGGACCTAACTTTCCCAAAAGCATTTGAAACACTGAAAGAACTGTTTGTAAAAGAACCAGTACTGAAGCATCCTGACCCCGAACAACCCTTCATCATTCAAGCAGACTCCAGTGACGTGGCAGTGAGACCTTAGGGGAAGGGCAATCATCTCCAAGCCTTACTCCCGAGTCACCCCTTTTGTCTTAACTGCTCTTGTCTTCTAGCAGCTCTGTGCACATGCACACTGCAAACAGGCTCCCCTTGTTCCTCTGCCTTGCTTCTGCCAGACTCTGGAGGCTCCAGAGTCAGCACACAACTCCCAGATGGTCCTGGCCCCATCTCTGCATCAGATTCAGGACCCTCGTCTGAGTCCTCCCCAGACTCCCGGACTGGTCCCTGTTCTTCCCCACTGTCTGATTCTGCTGCCATCTGCACAGGCTGCCAGTTAACCACAACAATATGGTAGCTGTCTAGAACATGCAAAATTAGGGAAACTTTATGTATCATTGGCCGAACAAAAGAAAAAAGGAGTAGCAGTATATATTAAAGAAGGGTTAAAAGCTGAACAAATCTATTCTGACGATGGAAGAATATTAATGATTGAACTAATGATACACCAAAAACAAATGTTACTTGTGGTAATTTATGCTCTAAATGATGATCAGAAAGAATTTTACTGTAAATTGTATGGAAAAATAATAGAGACAAGACAGGAAAACATATTTAGTGGGTGATTTCAATGCAGTGGTAGACATTAAAAATGACTATACAAGTAATTAGAAAAATAAGAATAAAAGGAAAATGCTACAAAAGTCATTTTTTGAGATGACACATGAATTAAATTTTCAGGATATTTGGAGAGATTTAAACCCCAAAAAGAACGAACATACTTTTTATTCAAACCCACACAATTCATGGTCAAGAATAGATATGGTTTGGATGAATCGGGAAATGTGAAGAAACATAGATAAAATAGAAATTATGCCAAATACATGGGTGGACCATAATCCCCTGAAAGTAATTTGGAAAGGGTTAGAAGATGGACATTGAATCCACAGATTCTGAGGGAAAAAGAGTACATCCAAATGATTAGAAAAGAATTTGAATTATTTCTTAAGGAGAATACGAAACAGCAAACAATGTTGCAGAAGCTGTGGGATACCACCAAAGCATATCTACATGGAATAACGATAGCATATATTGCTAGAAGAAACAAGGAAAAATGGAAACAACAAAATTTGTTACAGGAAGACCTCAAAAAATTGGAATCAGCATTACAAAAAGTACCACAAAATGATAAAATTAAGAGAGAAAGGGTTCTAGTCAGACACAAATCTATTGATAGAGGAAGAAAGGGCACAACACTTAACATTTGTGAAACAATTTTTTTTTGGAACATGCTAACAAACCAGGGAGATGGTTGTCATACAAACTTAAAAAAGAGACAGAAGATTAAAACAACAATTGCAGGATGAGAATGGGAACCTCCAATATCGCATGGAAGAAAAAAAAGTATTACACAAAAATACTTTGAGGGGTTGTATAGACAGGAAAAAATAGCTAATGAGAATATACTTCAGTATCTAAAAGAGAAAGGTTTACCTCCAATATCCAAAGAGAAATGTGTCAACTCATAAAACATTTTGTATGCATGTTTTATAGTTGTCAACAGAAAGAAGGAGGGGAGTTTCAAAGAGCAGGCAGCAGTGTGGAATTGAAAGTACATTACATTCATATTTCTTCACAGACTGATTAGATGACTGAAGCTTCTGCCGTGCAAAAATCTAATTGGAGAGCATGACTGATGACTCTTGGCTATGGATGTGTTTTGTTGGATGATACACCCAGAGGGGTTGGGGGGAAAAGCAGGATCAGGGGTGACAGTGAATTACGTGAAACCTGTATGTCAAGCTGTCAAAATGCAAATTTCACCACGCACAGTTGGACTACCTGGGCTACCAAGTCTCCAATGAGGGCATAGAGATGGACCCAGCCAAAGTACAAGCCTTTCTGAGCTGGTAGCCCCCTTGTACCCGCAGACAGTTACAAAACTTCTTGGGGTTTGCAAAATTCTACCGACAATTCATCCCCTCCTTCACGAGGATTGCCAAACCCATGATGGACCTCCTAAAGACAGGAAGTCCAGGAACGAAACCCCACCCGGGACAACCCCTACAGTGGGACCTAACCTGCCCAAAAACATTTGAAACACTGAAAGAACTGTTTGTAAAAGAACCAGTACTGAAGCATCCTGACCCCGAACAACCCTTCGTCATTCAAGCAGACGCCAGTGACGTGGCAGTGGGAGTAGTGTTACTCCAAAGAAACAACCAAGGAAGCCTACAGCCCTGTGCCTATACCTCCCGCAAGCTAATGGACACAGAGAGACGATGGGCTGCATGGGAAAAAGAGGCTTTCACAGTGAGATAGGCCCTGCAAACCTGGCACCACCTGCTGGAAGGGGGTCAGAGACCATTCGAAGTCTGGACCGACCATAAAAACCTGGAAGCCCTCAGGACCCCATGAAAGCTATCACCGAAACAACTCCGATGGGCTCAATACTTCAACCAATTTGACTTTGTGCTAAAACACAGCCCGGGGGGAGGAAATTTCTGGCTGACGCCCTCTCCCACATGCCCCAGTACAAATGTGAAAGGGAGGACGTTGTACACGCCATCATTCCCCCTGCCCAAATAGCTGCCCAAGTAACCACCAGACAACAACACCGTGATCGGCAAGACCAACCCGCAGATTACCTAACTATGAAACTCAAAGCAAAACTTCTAGCAGACCTCTGGTTCTGGGACAATCAACACACCTTGACAAAAAGAGATAACCTGGCATGGAAGGGGACAAAACTCTACATCCCAGAATCCCTTTGCACAATAGTTCTTCAGAGGAGCCACAACGCCAAACCGGCAGGCCACTTTGGGTTCTTAAAGACTTTACACTTGGCTTGGAGGCAGTTCTGGTGGCCTGGCATAAAGAAAGACGTGGACAGTTATGTGAAAAGTTGCACCATCTGTGCCTCGATGAAAAAATGACCAGGAAAACCTCCCGGACTGCTACAAACAGTAGCAGAGCTGACGAGGCCATGAGAGAAGATTGCAATGGACTTCATAGTGGAGTTGCTGAAAAGTGAGGGAAACATGGTGATCTGGACTGTAATAGACTTATTTTCCAAACAGGTACATTTCAATACCTTGCAGTGGACTACCCTCAGCCCACCAGTTAGCCAAGCTGTTCCTGAAATACATCTACCGCCTGCATGGAGTACCATGGAGAATTATCTTAGACAGAGGGGTCCAATTCACGGCCAAATTTTGGAGGGAGTTCCTGCTGTCTATTGGGTCATCCCAGGGTCTTAGCTCGACCTTTCATCCAAGCACCAATGGGGGTACAGAGAGATTGAATGCCATGATAGAGCAGTATCTGAGCTGCTACATGAATTACCAGCATTCCAATTGGGCGGACCTCTTGCCTTTCACGGAGGTCGCGTACAGTAATGCTGTCACAGTAGCATGGGACTAACCCCCTTCAAGGTAGTGAACTTCGTCCCAATGCCTGAGTATCCAAGGGATCCTCCCTCCTCAGTCAGCCTGACTGATTGGATGTCAACTCTGAAAGCAACTTGGGAGAATGTCAAAAAAGCACTGGCAAAAGTGGCACAGACCTATAAGAGACAGGCAGACAAACACTGAGCCCCGCAATGACCATTCCAGTTGGGGGAGAAGGTCTATCTCTCCACCAAATATCTGAGGTTAAGACTCCCTAGCAAGAAATTGGGGCCAAAGTTCATGGGACCATTCCCCATAGTAAAGATCATCAACCCAGTCACGGTGCAATTGAAGTGGCCCCAATTGTTAGGGAAAATACACCCAGTATTCCATAGTAGCCTATTAAAACCCATGGTCAGATCAACACTGAGGCCCCTACCTCGTGAGGCTCCAGATCCCGTGGTCATAGGAGGCCAAACCCATTATGAGGTGCAGTGAATCCTTGATTTGAGGTGGCACAGGAGACAACTCCAATATTTAATCAAGTGGAAGGGCTACCCCTTATCAGAGGCATCATGGGTAAAGAGTAGGAACGTCCAAGCCGATCATCTTGTAGCAAGGGTTCCATGCAGAAAATCCAACCAAGTGTGGTGGGGCGTTGTGAGCATAAGCTTCCATATCTGCAATCAATTTGTTTTTTGTGTGTGTTGTACAGGTCACCTTCAAGAAGTGAGGGGAGCCAAATGTCAACTTATAAAACATTTTGTATACACGTTTTATAGTTGTCAACAGAAAGAAGGGGGGAAGTTTCAAAGAGCAGGCAGCAGTGTGGAATCAAAAGTACATTCCATTCATATTTTCTTCAAAGATTGATTAAATGACTGAAGCTTCTGCCACGAAAATCTAATTGGAGAGCATGATTGATGACTCTTGGCTATGGATGTGTTTTGTTGGATGATACACCCAGAGGGGTTGGGGGGGAAAGCAGGATCAAGGGTGACAATGAATTACGTATCTCAGAGTCGTCTACTCCCAGGCTAATACCGGCATGTTAACTTCTAATAAATCCTTTCCAGTTGTGGGTGTGCGGCTCGAGGCTCATGATTTAATTGGAGTAACTGCCAGAATCCTGACACCATCTTGTTCTGGCCGTAATGGCTGTCTTCTTCTTCTGGTTTCAGGGCTTCCTCCAAACCTGTGAGGGGTTGCTTTCCTCCTCACGATCCATGGAGTGTTCCCTCTACCTTTGTTGTTTCTGGGGGCCTCCAGGCAGAAAGAATTCGACTGTGCTAAACCACCACCTTATTGCCACGGCATCAGCTTCGCCTACTCTGGTTTCTCTTCAGATCGTATAAATCTTTCACCTTTTACAAACATTAGATTCTTCTGAAGTGGCCTGTTATGAGTCCTGATCTGAATCCAACAGAATATCTCTGAAAAGAGCTGAAACACGGAGTTGGAAGAAAGAACCCATCAAACCTAAGACCATCTAAATCTGGTGAATACCTCAGTGGAGTTGCACTAGACTTGATAATGAATACCAAGGCTGTAAACCAGTGTTTCCCAACCTTGGTAATTTTAATATGCATGGACTTCAACTCCCAGAGTTTATTTTTATTTTATTTTATTTATTTTTGTCAAGTGATTATAAGATAACAGGTATAAGTATAAACACAGTTATGAATACATGAAATGGATACGTATAGGAAAAATAAAAAGAAACAATAGGACAGGGACGGTAGGCACGTTGGTGAGCTTATGCACACCCCCTACAGACCTCTTAGGAAAGGGGTGAGGTCAATAGTAGACATTCTAAGGTTAAAGTTTTTGGGGTTTGGGGAAGAAACCACAGAGTCAGGTAGAGTATTCCAGACATTGACCACTCTGTTGCTGAAGTCGTATTTCCTGCAATCAACTTTGGTGTGGTTTACCTTGAGTTTGTATCTATTGTGTGCTCTTGTATTGTTATGGTTGAAGCTGAAGTATTCATTGACAGGTAGGACATTGCAATGTATGATTTTATATACCATACTTAGATCGGACTGAAGGAAGCATAGTTCTAGGTTTTCTAGGTCTAGAATTTCAAGTCTGGTGGCATACGGTATTCTACAACGAGTAGAGGAGTGGAGAACTCTCCTTGTGAAATATTTCTGGACTTTCTCAACTGTTAATATCAGATACGTAATGTGGGTTCCAGACTGATGAGCTGTATTCAAGTATTGGTCTAGCAAACGTTTTGTATGCTCTAGTTAGTAGTGTGATACTACCAGAGAAAAAGCTACGTAGGATTAGGTTAACAACTCTTAATGCCTTTTTGGCTATGTAGTTACAGCGGGTTCTAGCACTTAGATCATTAGAGATGAGTACTTCAAGGTCCTTTACAGAGTTTGGATCATCAACAAGGTCTTGACTATTCAGCTTGTATTTTATTTTCTGATTTTTTTTGCCAATATGTAAAACAGAGCATTTATTTGTTGAGATTTGAAGTTGCCATTTGTTTGACCATTCTGATACATAGTCAAGATCTTTTTGAAGGGTAGCAGTATTGTCTGTGGTGTTGAATAGCTTTACATCATCAGCGAAGAGAACGCAGTTGCTCTTAATATGATCACAGAGGTCATTTATGTAGAGTATGAAGAGAGTTGGTCCTAGAACACTGCCCTGGGGACACCACTGTTGACAGGTACAGAATTTGATAGGACGCTTCCAATTTTGACCATTTGTTGTCTGTTTGACAGGAATGCTTCTATCCAGTTATGCAGGTGTCCAGAGATACCATAAGATTTTAGTTTTAGGAGTAGTTTGTCCTGTACCACTGAATCAAAGGCTTTACAGAAGTCTATGTAGATTGCATCAATTGCTTTGCCCTTATCGAGTTGTGTAGTCCATATGTTTTTGCAGTGTAAGAGTTGCAGATTACAGGGTAGTTTTTTTCTGAAACCAAATTGTTTATTAGAGAGTAGGTTGTTTGTCTCTAAGTGGAGGATAATGGATTGGTTAATAATTGATTCCATGACTTTAAAGGTGACACAACATAAAGAGATTGGTCTGTAATTTTCAACTAGGCTGGGGTCTCCCTTTTTGAAGATGGGGATGACCGTGGCTTGTGACCATAGGTTTGGCAAGGAGCTGGTCCTCAAAGATTTTTCAAAGATTATGCTTAGAGGTTCAGCTATGGCAGTGAATAGCTTTTTTAAGAAATAGGCACATATTCCATCCGATCCAATAGATAGAGATGATTTTAGATTGTGTAGTGCTTTTTCAACATTGTCTTCTGTAAAATCGATATGTATTAGTTCCCCAATAACCCCAGCAGTCTTAAAGTTTCCAAGGTTGGGAAACCTTGCTTTAGGTTAATCTGGGAAGGTTCAAATCTGCAAAGATGCTTTTGAGTACTCCAAAGCATGAAGTTATTTCATTTCTGACCTTGAAGCATTGCACAGTCTTAAAAACAAAATTCCAGAAACAAGTAAATCACTTGCCAAGGAAAGTATTGTTGTTCCTCTGCAATAACTAGAACACATCTTAACTCTAGGATGATGTACACTCTGAGGGCAAAGCATGAACCTAGCCAGCTGTAGTTTATACAACAAATTCTGGCACAATGTGATGTGCAAATACTATTGTTATTTCCTTTCCCCCCCAGATTACTGATATGTGTAAAAAGCATGCTTTTAAATCTCCCTTACTATTGATACCATGTTAATTAAGTGAGCTATTTGCAGCTATATGTAGTTGGTGAGGGGTAATTTTATAAATTCTAGCAGAATATTAATGGTAGATGGACCCATGCTAATAGAGAACAGGCTTCCACAGTAATCAGTAATCATTGTTGCTTTGGCAGAATTTTGTATTTCTATGCAGCCAAGTGTCAGGATTCCGGCAGTTTTCCCCATTTAAATCATGAGTCTCGAGCCAAACTTCCAAAACTTCAACAGGATTTATTGAGAGTTAAAATGTTCGGCACTGCCTGGGTGTAGCCAACTCTGAGACACATAATTCATTTCACCCTTGACCCTGGTTTTCCCCCACCCCCTGGGTGTATCATAATTCATATTCTCCAATGGGACACATCCATAGCCAAGAGTCATTAATTATGCTCTCCAGTTAGAATTTTGCACAGCAGAAACTTCAGTCACCTAGTTACTATCTTTGAATACATTTATGGAATGCACTTTCCGTTTGCAAGCTGCTGCACTGCTCCCCGCTCTCTGTTGTCAACTCTAAAGACCATAGAAATATTTTATGAGTTGACACCAAGATGACAGCATGGAAAATCTGGAACAGGGAATGTTTTTAAACTTATTGAAGTGAGACTGTATATAGTAAAAATGATTCCCGCTCATGGAGCCCTACTTTGGCCAGAAGAGGGAGCTGTTGGCCTTTGTAGGTGCAGTCAACCTTAATTCACTTAATCAGATAATGTTAATTAGCAATTTATCTTTAGAACAACTTTTCCCAATTTGGTGCCTTCCAGAATAGTTGGACTAAAATTCAAATTTCTAATCAGAACATTCATTTCAGGTTGAAGCAGGTGCAAACTCTGGTAGGGAAGCAGATAAAATCCAAATGCAAACATTCTAATGAAATGATGATTTAAAGTATGTGATGTGGGGGGGAAATAACTATGGAAAATAGGTGTTCCCATAAAAGTATGATACTTAACTGAAAAGTAATGTGTTAAGTGTTTAAGATATAAATGAATATTAATATTAATGAATAGATTTGTATTGGCATTGATAATATTGTATAATTTTAGAATGTACCAAACAGAATCCCAATGTAAGCTATGTATTTTATATTAAGTATTATAAATGTAAGGGAAAGAGATAAAGGCGTCATACTCCAATTAGTGTACAGGAGAAGTTTTGTTTAAAGAAGAAAGATAAATGGATAGCTGGAAACAGAACAGACAAAGAATAATAAATATTATGATTTGAATTGAGATGAGATAAATAAAATAAATCTAAGAAAATTTAAAAGAGATGAGAATCTATATAGAAAATTGAAAATGGTAATAAGATATGGAATGGTATACAAAATGAATATGAATTTGAATTTGTGTCTGTACGAAGAGTTGTAACCCGGGACTAAGCAACTTTCAGAAAAGATGTTTTTTATGTTTCTATGTTTTGTGTTTTTGTGTGTTTATGTTTGATTGAGTTAATAAAACCTTGGAGGAATGTTAGAAGAGGATAATTGAGAATAAAAGATAGAAGAGAATAAAGCAAGTCAGAAGAAAAAATAAGTATAGTGAATAAAAACATATAAAATAGATAAATATAGAAAAGAAATATAATTGAATAAAAGTAAAGGGAGAAATAATGAGAAACTTGAAAGGATATGTATGTGTTTATAAGGAGATGTGTCAATGGTGTATAAAATGTTTTATTCGTTTTGTTAAAATTTACAATTAACTTTCAGAAAAGAGGTTTTATGTTCTTATGTTTTATGTTTTGTATGTCTTTAAAAATTAATAAAATTTGTTAAAAAAGAAAAAATCCAAATGCAAGCAGCCCACATCCTCAAGAAAATCTCTGTTTTGAAGTTTTGCTGACTCTCTTAGCAGGAATGTAAGTCTTTAATTTCTGAATAAGAACCTGAGCTTTGGGGCAGCATGTTATGTAACCCAGAGGGGGTATTCAGCAGGTTTTGACCAGTTCTGGAGAACCGGTAGCTGAAATTTTGAGTAGTTCGGAGAACCGGCAAATACCACCTCTGACTGGAGATTTTACAGTATCCTTCCCCTGCCATGCCCACCATTCAAAAAAATTTGAATCCCACCATTGATGTAACCCCTTTCTTACTATCATTTTTAAATGCCAATTGAATTAGGGTAAGTTACCTATTCAGTCAGGTAAATGGTGGTTAAGCAAATCACTGTGATAAGTGAATCACAAGGTTGTTAAGCAAATCCAGTTTCTCTCGTTGACTTTGCTTGTCGGAAGCTGATAGGGGAAGTCACAAATGGCAATTATGTGACCCCCGGGATGCTGCAACAGTGCTGATCTGGTCTTCACAATTTTTGCTAAAACAATAAGTACCAATGAAGCAATTAATTTTAAAAAAGGTTCTAATTCCACCTGGAAAAGCAGCTTGCCTGACAAGCTTTTGAGTTTTAAGAATGCAAATGATAGTAATATTAATTTTTTCCTGCAGAAAATCATATGTCTGGACATGAAGCTTTGGTTCAAAGTGGAACAGATTTTTTTAAAAAAGTATTCATCAAATCATAACAAGTAAAATAAAAAACCCTGAAAATTATAACGCCCCCCCTCAATTAACTGAGCAGCATAAGACTTGACAGAAGTCTTCTAAAATAAAATTTCTAAATAAATTTTGCCTTCATTTGTAAAAATTTCTAAAGCTTTCAGAAGACCAAAGCAAGTTCTGATTTCTAGAGGAAGCAGGTTCCACAAAATAGGGATTATTACTGAAAAGCAAACCCTATGAGCCTTCCCTTCCCATACCTTGCAAAAGGAGCGGGCGGGTGTCTCTCTGTGTGTGTGAAATAATAATTTTTTCTCAGGATGTTCAATTGAGTAGACAGATTCAAGTTAGAAAAGGTGATCTGCAGATATCTCAGTACTAAAATACGGTTTTATAAGTGATAACCAGAATGTTTACTTGTACCCTGATGCTAATAGGAAGACAGTGTATTGCCCAGACTATAGGCATAATGTAACAGAATAACAGAGTTGGATGGGATCGTGGAGGTCTTCTAGCCCAACCCCCTGCTCAAACCCTATATCATTTGAGACAAATGCTTGTTCAATCTCTTCTTAAAAACCTCCAGTGTTGGAGCACCCACAATTTCTGGAGGCAAGTTGTTTCACTGATTAAATGTTCTGTCAGGATTAAATAGTTAAGATTCTAACTGTCAGTATTGTCATGTAGTTTTCACAATAAGCAGCAGTTAATAACCATGTTGTTGTATTCTAGACAGCTGAAGTTTCTGAATAGCAGCCACATATAGAGCAGATTACAATAGTTCAGATGAGGAGTGATGAAAGCTTAAATTTCTGTAAGCGGTCCTCCTGTCCAGGAAGGGCCATAAGTGTCTGATCACAGTTGAGCAAAGTGTTTCTAGCAAATGACGTTTGGAAGCCTGCAATACAAAATCAATGCAAAATCTGTACAAAGATCTATACACAGCCACTGATAAATGGCTGCCATTATATGGTCATATATGGCTTTGCTACAGGTCAGTTCCTCGTTTCAAATGCCAAATGTGAGATAATCCTTGTTTCCTGGTTTTTGATGTAATTTGAACATTGGGCGTTATCTAACAAAATGAAATTCAGTAGTGAAAAAATATGGTTCTACATTCAGGCAAGAAAAACCAAATGCACAGGTATAATATAGGTGGTACCTGGCTCAATAGTAGTGAGAGGGATCTTGAAGTCCTAGTGAGCAATCTATATATATATATATAAAAGTGAAAAAGCACTCATGCTGTCAGGGCTCCAACAAATCCCCCTCATTCAAAGCAAAAGTCTCTAGCTGCATCTCAGAAAATGTCAATTGGTTTATTAGAAATTGCAATGTTGGCGTGTGGCTGGATGCAGCCAGTACTAAATCACATCATACATTTCCCCCTTGACCCTGGTCTTTCTCCCACCCCCTGGATGTGACTTCTCCAATAGGACACATCAGTCTCCAAGAGTCATCCATCATGCTCTCCAATAACCTTCTTATGCTCCGACACTTTGGGCTGCTGAGTTAATTATCTAGGCATTTCAAGATTGCCTTGTTTTCCCCCACTCCCTTTTTTCTGGCAGCTAAAAAGACCAAAGGAGTATCTTTTTAGTTGACATTCAGCTCCCCTCACTTCCTGAAGGTGACCTGTACAACACAAAAAGAAAACAAATTTATTACAGGTATAGAACTTAGGGTTGCGCCCCCCCCCCCCCTCAAGGTTTGGTTGGGTTTTCTGCATGGAACCTCGTCACAAGGCGATCCGCAACAGCCAAGCCTCCAACAACTGGGCCCAACCCTTTGGGTTCACAACCTCTGGTGATCGCAGAAAAAGAAGTGCAAGATCTATTTCACAGACAAAAGCCAGGAAAAGCACCAGGGCCCGACATGATAACTCCTTTTTGCTTAAAAGTCTGTGATGAGTAATTGGCCCCCATCTTCACCCGAATCTTCAATAGATCACTAGAGATGTGCTATATTCCTTCCTGCTTCAAACACTCTACTATCATCCCAGTGCCAAAGAAGCCCTCCATCAAGGAACTGAATGACTACAGACCAGTTGCTCTAACATCTGTAGTTATGAAGATCTTTGAAAGGCTTGTGCTGTCCCACCTGAAAACCATCACAGATCCGCTGTTAGATCCCATGCAGTTTGCATACCGAGCAAATAGATTGACAAATGATGCTGTTAATATGGCTCTGCACTACATCCTACAACACCTTGAATCTCCAAATACCTATGCAAGGGTCCTCTTTGTAGATTTCAGTTCAGCATTCAATACCATCATTCCAGACATTCTTCTAACTAAACTAAAACAGCTAGCAGTACCTGAACACACTTGTAAGTGGATCATAAGCTTCCTAACAGACAGGAAGCAGCAGGTGAAGCTAGGCAGAATCATATCTGATACCTGTACAGCACAGGGCCCCCTCAAGGCTGTGTGCTATCTCCACTTCTCCCTATATACCAATGTCTGCATCTCAGACGATCCATCTGTTAAAATACTGAAGTTTGTTGATGACATGAGTTATTGGTCTCATTCGAGACATCGATGAATCCACATACAGACAGGAGGTTATAAAACTTGCCTTGTGGTGTAACTGGAACAATATGGAACTGAACACACTCAAAACTGTAAAAATGGTGACAGACTTTAGAAGAAATCCTCCCATACTACCACCTCTTACAATACTAGACAACACAGTATCAACAGTAGAGACCTTCAAATTTCTAGGTTCTACTATATCACATGACCTAAAATGGACACCTAACATCAAAAACATCATCAAAAAAGCACAACAAAGAATGTTCTTTCTGCACCAACTCAGAAAGCTCAAACTGCCCAAGGAGCTGCTGATCCAGTTCTACAGAGGAATTATTGAGTCTATCATCTGCACCTCTATAACTGTCTGGTTTGGTTCTGCAACCCAACAGGACAGACACAGACTCCAGAGGATAATTAGGACTGCAGAAAAAACTATTACTACCAACCTGCCTTCAATCGAGGACCTGTATACTGCACAAGTCAGAAAGAGGGCTGTGAAAATATTTACAGACCCCCTCACATCCTGGACATAAACTGTTTCAACTCCAACCCTCAAACCGACCCTATAGAGCACTGCACACCAGAACAACTAGACACAAGAACAGTTTTTTCCTGAAAGCCATCACTCTGCAAAACAAATAATTCCCTCAAAACTGTTCAACTATTACAAAGTCTGCACTACTATTACTGTTAATCTTCACATCACTCTTTATCACCCATCCCCTCCCACTTGTGACTGTATGACTGTAACTTTGTCGCTTGTATCCTTACGATCTATATTGACTGTTTCCTAGTATGATTTGATTGCCTATGACTATCATTAAGTGTTGTACCTTATGATTCTTGACTCTTGACAAATTTATCTTTTCTTTTATGTATACTAAAAATATTTGCACCAAGACAAATTCCTTGTGTGTTCAACCACACTTGGCCAATAAAGAATTCTATTCTATTCTTTTCTTTAAAAAAAAAACAATCTATATATATAAAAAAGTGAAAAAGCACTCATGCATCATCACAAAATCTCCAGAACTGTAAAGCCTACAAACTTGCAATTTGGCACATATGTTCCTCTTGGCTTCTAGGTGCTCACTAAGAAAGGATTTTTCAAAATGACCATCAGAGCATTAGTATTCCCTATATTATTTATTATTAACACACTCTGATGCTAAGGACTTCTATTCCCCCTCCCCATCTGAAAACTCTTCCAAATGCAAAACACGGAGGAGAGGAGTTTCAGTTCCAGTTCTACTTTCACAGCAGCAAGCACTTTTACAGCAGAACAAACAAACCAGAGCTGTTTGAGCGACTGAGGGCCATCCTAAGGAAGTTCCAGCAGGCAGGCTTCAAAGTAAAGAAGGAGAAGTGCCTGGTAGCGATCAAACTAGTGGAGTTCCTGGGGTATCTGATCAATGCATCCAGGCTGCATCCCATGAGAGAAAAAACGCAAGCAATAAAAGCCGCACCAACTCCCATGAACAAAACAAGGCTTCAAGCATTCCTGGAGTTCCTCAATTTCTACAGCGTATTCCTGAAACATAAGGCTTCCATCACGGAACCCCTCCACAGACTCATAGACAAGAAAACACCGTGGGCATGGGGTCAGAAGGAAGCCGCTGCATTCACAGAACTAAAGAACCTGATTACATCAGACAGTGTTCTCATACAGTATAACGAGAACCTGCCACTAACCCTGACGTGTGATGCCTCCCCATTTGGGGTCAGAGCAGTTCTGGGTCACCATTTCCCGAATGGAAGAGAAGCACCCATAGCGTTCTTCTTGAGAACACTATCAGCAGCTGAGAGAAAGTACAGCCAACTTGATAAGGAGGCATTAGCGGCTGTCGCGGGAATAAAAAGATTCCACAAGTATGTCTACGGGTGGAAATTCGAACTCGTGATGGATCACAAACTGCTATTGGGCCTCCTTGCAGGAGGCCGACAAATGCCACAGATCTTGTCACCCCGAATGATACGATGGATAGAATTCCTGGCAGCATACCAATACAAACTAACGCACTAACTGGCACAAGCATAGGTCATGCAGACGCACTTAGCAGATGCCCGCTACCTGAGAGGGCAGGGCTTGAGTGGCAGCGAAAAGACAGCTTTCTCAGGGCTCCAGAGAAAGCCGCCGATACCCCCAAAACCAGACGGTCCCAGTGGACCCAAACTGTCCTGAAGAGATGGTAAGTGGAAGGAGCACGTCCTGTTGATCCCAGGGACACTGCAAAGTCCCTGGTTGATCCAGGAGCTCCAACAGCCCGGCAGCGGTGGGGAGCGGCCATCAATCTCAAGCCGCTAAGAAGCTGTCCCAGCCCCGGAACAAAAGAACAGAAGAAGATGGTGTGTCAGTATGGGTGAGAACTTTCTTTTTTATGCAAAGATAAAAGGGTACCCTAAAGGGAAAAGAATTACTAAAGAAAGAAAACAGAAAAGTAAAGTATAGCGGCGAATTATAAGGGGAACTGTCAAATCTTATTTGGAATTTTTGTTTTTTAAAGATTTTTTTTTCTTTTTTGCCTTTGACTAACTGGACTGGATTGGACTTTAAAATAATAATTTTGAGAAGAAATTGAACTTTTGCTTTCAAGTTAAAAGCCTCTGGAGTACTTTGCTTTTTTTAATTCCTATTTACTTTTACTTTTTAAACTACATGGATACAGTGTAACTAGGAAAAGTGAAGGGAAAGCTAAGCAACACTGCCATCTAGATGTCACAGAAAATAATAATAGACTTTAAAGATTAAGAACAAGTTATTTTGAGTATAGGGTGTTTGGAAGAGGGAAAAGATAGGGAGTGAGCATTGGAAACAGGTGCTGCTCTCACACATCTTGTAAACAACTGGAAAGTTGAATAAGACAAGGGAAAGAAAGAACACTGTGATCTTGGATAATATACATGTTTTGAATTTTGGCTTGCTGGATGTTACACTGAGACTTTGGTTTATTTTGTGACATGGATTTATAAATTACAGCTGGTACTATTTTATTTTATTTTTTTCTGCTGGTGTGTACGCTGGGCCTCCCCCCCCCCCTTTTCTTCTTTTTTCTGTTCCAGTTCCTCAGCTTGGCTTAACTTTGGAATATTGAATTATTTTTTCATCCTCCTTTTCCTGTTCGTTTTTCTATTTTTCATCAACTATTTGATTAAGAAGCGGATCTGCTCTCCCTCTATTTTTGTTGTTTTTTTCTTCTTCCTCCTTTTTATCTAGAAGTGGATGGATCTGTAATTTTTTATTGGAATTTCTTTTTTATATTAGATTTTTTGGATTTTATACAATTTTACTCTATTTTTTGGATTTATAGTTTTTCTTCCTATTGGATTTTTTTAAATCTCCATCCCTATTGGATAAAACTGGATTAAGGTAAAGAAGACCCTGAAGATTTTATTATTCACTTTCCTTTTTTGGGAGGGATCTCCTGCGAGTGGATTATAACTAATTGGTTATGAGAAAGATAACTGCCACTGGATCATCGATTACTACTTCTCATTCCCTAAGCCCAGCTGGTCAACAGTCCATTACAACTATTCTTCAACAGGAAAAGGAAAAAGAAAAAGAAACTTCAATGCAAGAAATAAAGGTAATGTTCCAAGTAATACAAGATCAAGGGAAGCATACAGATGATAGAATTGAGAGGATGGAAGAAAGAATGGGGAAGATGGAAGAAAATATACAACAAAATATACAACAAATGACGATAAGAGAGTAGGAGAAATAGACAACAGACTGACAATGGTTGAAAATGAAAAAGGGAAAGATTCAATACTTTGGGAGATGGAGAAAGCTGATTTCTATTTAAGATTTCAAAATATTGAGGAAGAAAAAGGAGAAAATCTCACAGAAATTATGACAGAAATTTTGTCAGGACCTCTGGAGATAACTAAAAAAAAATGATGGATGGAGTGGATGAAATATATCGAGTATACACGAGATATGCAATGAGAAATAAACTACCCAGAGAAGTACATGTGAGATTCACTAAGAAAACAATGAGAACAGAGATACTACAGAAAGAGATGACACATTGAAGTACAAGGGAAAGGAGATCAAAGCACTGAAACAAATACCAAGGAAAGTGAGAGATCTAAGAGAATACCGATTCCTGACAAAGATTTTAATTAACAAAGAAGTGAATTACAGATGGTTAATCCCTGAAGGCTTGATGTTTATTTCGCAAGAAGAAAGACATAGAATAGACTCAATTGAGAGAGCAGAACTATTCTATAATGAATATTTTAGAGGAGCAGAAGACAAGAGCAAGAGAAGAGGAACTTAAAATACGAGCAGAGGTAACAAGAGAAATGGAGAAGGAAAGGGAAGAGGAAAGAGAACAGGAAGAGGGAGCAGTATGTGGTAAAGTGGCAATTAGAGAACCAAGAGAACAAAGAACAAGAGCAATAAATCCTACATATAAAGTATAAATAATGGAAGAGGAAAAGAAACTAATTTCTATAAATACACTGCTCAAAAAAATAAAGGGAACACAAAAATAAGACATCCTAGATCTGAATGAATGAAATATTCTTATTAAATACTTCGTTCATTACATAGTTGAATGTGCTGACAACAAAATCACACAAAAATTATCAATGGAAATCAAATTTAGCAACCCATGGAGGTCTGGATTTGGAGTTACACTCAAAATTAAAATGGAAAAAAACACTGCAGGCTGATCCAACTTTGATGTAATGTCCTTAAAACAAGTCAAAATGAGGCTCAGTAGTGTGTGTGGCCTCCACGTGCCTGTATGACCTCCCTACAACACCTGGGCATGCTCCTGATGAGGTGGTGGATGGTCTCCTGAGGGATCTCCTCCCACACCTGGACTAAAGCATCCCTCAACTCCTGGACAGTCTGTGGTGCAATGTGGAGTTGGTGGATGGAGCAAGACATGATGTCCCAGATGTGCTCAATTGGATTCAGGTCTGGGGAACGGGCGGGCCAGTCCATAGCATCAATGCCTTCGTTTTGCAGGAACTGCTGACATACTCCAGTCACATGAGGTCTAGCATTGTCTTGCATTAGGAAGAACCCAGGGCCAACTGCACCATCATATGGTCTCACAAGGGATCTGAGGATCTCATCTCGGTACCTAATGGCAGTCAGGCTACCTCTGGCGAGCACATGGAGGGCTGTGTGGCCCCCTAAAGAAATGCCACCCCACACCATTACTGACCCACTGCCAAACCAGTCATGCTGGAGGATGTTGCAGGCAGCAGAACATTCTCCACGGCATCTCCAGACCCTGTCACGTCTGTCACATGTGCTCAGTGTGAACCTGCTTTCACCTGTGAAGAGCACAGGGTGCCAGTGGCAAATTTGCCAATCTTGGTGTTCTCTGGCAAATGCCAAACGTCCTGCATGGTGTTGGGCTGTAAGCACAACCCCCACCTGTGGATGTCGGGCCCTCATACCACCCTCATGGAGTCTGTTTCTGACCGTTTGAGCAGCCACATGCACATTTGTGGCCCGCTGGAGGTCATTTTGCAGGGCTCTGGCAGTGTTCCTCCTGTCCCTCCTTGCACAAAGGCGGAGGTAACAGTCCTGATGCTCGGTTGTTGCCCTCCTACGGCCTCCTCCACGTCTCCTGATGTACTGGCCTGTCTCCTGGTAGTGCCTCCATGCTCTGGACACTACGCTGACAGACACAGCAAACCTTCTTGCCACAGCTCACATTGATGTGCCATCCTGGATGAGCTGCACTACCTGAGCCACTTGTGTGGGTTGTAGACTCCGTCTCATGCTACCACTAGAGTGAAAGCACCGCCAGCATTCAAAAGTGACCAAACCATCAGCCAGAAATCATAGGAACTGAGAAGTGGTCTGTGGTCACCACCTGCGGAACCACTCCTTTATTGGGGATGTCTTGCTAACTGCCTATGCTTTCCACCTGTTTATTCCATTTGCACAACAGCATGTGAAATTGATTGTCAATCAATGTTGCTACCTAAGTGGACAGTTTGATTTCACAGAAGTGTGATTGACTTGGAGTTACACTGTGCTGTTTAAGTGTTCCCTTTGTATTTTTGAGCAGTGTATAAATGGACTAAATTTGGCTACTAAAAGGAAAAAAAATATTCCACAAACTAGAAAAATTAAAGATGGACATAATTTCTTTAGAAGAAGTACATATCAAAAAGCAGTATGCATATTTGTTGAACTGTCCTAGACTTGGCAATTTATACACATCATTGGCACAACAAAAGAGGAGTTGTTTTATATATTAAAAATAAAGCCAAGTTAATGTACACAAATGAAGAAGGAAGAATACTAACGGTTGAAATGATAGATAACAACTCCAAGATACTCTTAATCGCAATATTTGCACCAAATAACAAGCAAGATGCATTTTATAAGAAATTGCATAAAAAATAATTGAATTGGAATATGATATGTATTCTTGGAGACTTTAATGTGATTGTAGATGTTGAACTGCAGAAAATAAACCCCCCCAAAAGAGAAGAACATTACCAAAATCGTTTCTTAAGATGGTAGAGGAGTTGAGTATTAAAGATATATGGAGAGAGTTGAATGGCAAAAGTAGACTATTTTCATTTTACTCAAATAGGCACTTATCATGGTCAAGAATAGATACGATTTGGACGTCAACAGACTTAATTCCTAACATGCAGGAAGCAAATATTGACATAAGCACTTGTGCTGATCATAACCCAATAAAGGTCAAATGGAATGGCCGGAGAAAAAGATCAAGATGGACTTTGAACAATTTGATCTTGAAAGAAAAAGAATTTATTAATAATATAGAAAAAGAATTGGCCTTCTTCTTTAAAGAAAATAAACCAGAGACAACCTCCTTACAAAATGTGTGGGACACTATGAAAGCGTATACTAGAGGTGTGATTATAGCTTATACAAGAAGAATGAACATTAAAAATAGACAAATACAACAGACCTTAGAAGGAGACTACAGGAAACTGAAGAAGGAGCTACAACGATACCCACAACACAAAAACATTAAAAGTCAAATGGATATAATTAAAGATAGAATAGGATTAATGGAAAAAGAATTGGCGCAAAAGATTAGAGGAGTTAAACAGAACTATTTGGAAAATGCAAACAAGCCAGGTAGATGGTTAGAATATAAATTGAAGAAAGAAAAAGAACTAAAAAGAATACCACAACTAGCAGATGAAAATGGTATGTTATGTTATAGAAACAAAGAGAAGAAAAAAATAGTGCAAGGATTTTATGAGAAATTATATGACTAAGAGAAAATACCAGAAAAGAAAGTTCAGTAATATTTATGAGAGGCAGAATTACCAAAAATATTTGATGAAGTAAAGACTATGTTAGATGAGAAAATAACAATGATGGAACTGACAGAAGCAATAAATAGACAAAACACTGGAAAAGCTCCTGGCCCGGATGGTCTACCAGATGAATTTTATAAGACAACACAGAAATATTTGCTTCAATAATGGCAGAAAGACTTAAAAGATATTTAACTCATTTTATACACTCAGACCAAAATGGATTCCTGCCTAAGAGACAAATAAACAATATGAGGATAATTTTGAATACATTGGAATACTATGAAACTCATTCAGAGAAACAATGGCATTGGTCTTTTTAGATGCACAGAAAGCGTTTGATAACGTGAATTGGCAATTTATGTTGATGCAGTTGGAGGAGATGGGTTTCAGAGATAGATTTATTAAAGCAATGAAGGCGATATATAGTAAGCAAACAGCAAGAGTAATGATAAATGGAGAATTGACAGAAAATATTAATATTCAAAAAGAAACTAGACAAGGCTGTCCGCTATCCCCACTGTTGTTTGTATTGACTTTGGAAGTATTGAATAGAAATATTAGGAAAAATGAGGAAATAAAGGGAATGAAAATTAAAAAAGAATATAAACTACAAGCTGTTGCAGAATATTTTGTTTTTATATTGGAAGAGCCATTGGAAACAGGGCCTAAGTTGATTGGAGAAATAGAAGAATTTGGCAAGGTAGCAGGACTGAAAATAAATAAGGAAAAAACAAAGGTGTTGGTGAAAAATATGACAGAAAAGCAAAAGATTAATGGACAAATGCAATATTCAAATTACAAAAAAAGCGAAATACATAGGGATACAAATGACAGCTAGATGTGGAACACTTAAAGAGGACAATTATGACAGATTGCAACAACAAATTGCGATAGACTTGGAAAAATGGAAAAATTTACAACTATCCTTAACAGGTAGAATAGCGACAATCAAAATGAATATATTGCCCCAAATATATCTATACCAGACGATTCCAATAAGACTGAAAAAAAATACTTTAAAGAATAAATAAATAAAATGATGTTGAAATTTATTTGGCAAGGAAAAAAGACAAGAATTAAGATAAAATTATTGCAGGATGCAAGAGTGAGAGGGGGCTTTGGATTACCCAGTTGGGAATTATATTACCAGGTAACAATATTTACGTGGATGAAAGAATGGATTGCATTGAAAAATGTCAGATTGGTAACGTTAGAAGGGCATGACTTGCAATTGGGGTGGCATGCATTTTTATGGTATAGAGAAAGTAGGGCACATGGATACTTTAGAAGACATTATGTCTGGGATGCATTACTGGCAGTATGGGAAAAAAATAAGGGAATATCATTATATGAAAATACCAGTCTGGTTGTCAACAATAGAGGCATTTACATATCCACAGGTCTTCAAAAGGGAACATATTAGATATGAAGAAGTTTTAAATGAAAAGGGTGAACTCAAAACAAAGCAAGAATTAGACGAACAGGGGATAATATAGATTGGTATTCATATTTGTAAATACATACAAAGTATGAAAAAGATATTAACATGGCTGGGTTTTACAAGGAGTTGACTGAATTAGATAAAATCGTAACAGGCACTGAAGAGAAGATGATTAAAAAAACTGTATGGTTATTTATTAGGAGTGAATCTGGAGGATGAGCAAGTAAAAGAAACAATGATTGCACGGGGGAAAAACTTTGGATATGGGATAGATTTGGATAAGTGGCAGATATTATGGAGTAGAAATTATAAGTTAACTATGTCAGTGGCCTATAAAGAGAATTTGTATAAGATGTTTTACAGGTGGCACTTACCCCCAGCAAGAATTGCAAATATGTTTAAAGATAAATCGGCGAAGTGTTGGAAATGTCATCAGATACCTGAATCATATTACCATATGTAGTGGACATGCATTGATGCTAAAAAATATTGGACTAGAATACACATGTGGTTGAAAGAAATGATAAAACAACGCATAGACATAAAACCAGAGACATTTTTATTGGGAATTTTGCCTGAAGGTTACAATAAAGAGATATTGTATTTGATTATCAATGTATTAACAGCAGCTAGAATTGTATTGCACAAAATTGGAAAAATGAGAAAATTCCGACGGAAGAGGAAATAGTTAAGAAAATAATGGAATGTGCAGAAATGAGTAGATTGACAATGGCAATTAGAGAACAGGAAGAAAAAGATTATTATACAATTTGGAATCTATTCTATGAATCGCTAGACAGAAGAGTAAGAAATTGAAATATGTAATAATAGTATAATATATTGATTGAATTAGATTGAGTAAGAAAATGAATATAATTTAAATAAAGATGAAATATATTCTTGAAAGACATTAACTACAATGTCAATGATAATACAATTGATAAATGTGATATAAAATATTGATTAGAATGGTTATAAATATAAACAAGTAAGAAATGTATGATAATATGATTATGAGCACAAGAGATATGTACCCAACTGACACACTGTTGAACGGAAAGATGGTTTTATTTGTTTGTCTTTGTTTTTGTTATAAAATAAAAAAAACTTTTTTAAAAAAGCAGATGCCTGCTACCTAAGAAGGTAGAAGACCTGGTGCCAATAGCCACCGTACTGCTAATAGAGACCTTACCTACAGTCCTAATCACAGCCGCCAAGGTAGCCCAAAAGTCAAAAGAGGACCCAATGATAGCGAAAGTTCTAAACTGGGCTTGGAGGGGGTGGCCAAAGGAGCCAACAAGCATGGAATTTAAACCATTCCAGGCGAGAACTATCTGTGCAAAAGGGCTGCCTACTGTGGGGAAGCTGCTTGGTGATTCCCCCAACGCTGAGGGAACCACTGCTACAAACACTGCATGAAGGCCACCTCAGGATTGTATGCATGAAGGCTTTGGCCTGCAGCTACCTATGGTGGCTATCCCTGGATAAGGATGTTGAGCAGCAGGTAGCCAGATGTCAACCATGCCAAGAGACGTGTCTGTCAGCCTTCAAGACTCCTTTCTTTTGCTATCTTTTCAGCTGCCATAGTAACGGGGAGGGTGAATCAATTGGGCTTTGTGGGATGGGAAGTGTGCTGGAGGTTTTAGAGAATGAACTGTATAACTTGGGGAAAACTTTATGCTTGCTTGTTTGCTTACTGCGCAACTGCAGCTCTTTATCAAACTAGGCCAAGGTCAATGGCCAGATGTCTGCATCACCACCTGAAGATGCCCCACATGACATTATACACATCTTCGATTGGATGGACCGTGTGAACTATTGTGGGTGGGAACGTTGCCATAACTTTGTATATGTGATTTCTGTGCATAAATTCTTTTGATGCTACCACTTGATTTCCAGTAAAAGTTATTTGCTCTATTAACAATGGAGTCTACTGGTCTCTTCCTTGGATTTTGAATGGAACACAGTCTGACAGCATCTGTCTCCCCCCAGAGCATCACCGCGAGAGTGGGAGACACCCCAGATCCCATGGTCCAGGACAGTGGTGGGATTCAAATTTTTTTACTACCGGTTCTGTGGGCATGGTTTGGTGGGCGTGGCAGGGGAAGGATGACCTGCTGATACCACCTCTGGTCCAGGATCCACATCGATTTCGCTGGACCAGTTTACAGGAAATTCTTCCTAATTGCGGTGCCCATCATGAGCACGACAACAGACGCCGTTAGTGATGTCCTACACAAACCATTTGCAACCCATGGACTGCCAGAAGTGCTGGTCTTGGACAACGGCCTGCAATTCATGGCAGGACCATTCGAAATATTCTTGGCAAATTGGGGAATTTGCAATGCCCTCACCGCACCTTTTCACCCCACTGGAAATGGGCAAGCGGAACAGATGGTGCACACCACGAAGGAGGTCCTAGGCCAAATGGGCCCAAGCAACCTGCAGTAGAAGCTGTCAAAATATATCCTAACACAACACATGACACCTTGCATAGCTACCGGCAGGTGCCCCACAGAGTTACTGATGGGCTGACATCTGAGAACAAGCCTCAACTGGATACAGCCTGAGTACGACGCTGACAATCGGAAAGAAGGGAGTGAAGCCATCAGGAATTTCAAACAAGGAGAAAGAGTATATGCAAGGAACTACATGGGAAAGCCTATCTGGGTGCTGGGCCACATCCTAGACATCACGGGCTCACAATCATACTGCGTGGAACTCCAAGGTGGCAGAGTGTGGCGCCGACACATCGACCAGCTCCAGAGACACCCTGAACAAGAGGCTGACAGTGGAACGGACAAAAAAGACCCACTGAGAGACACGAACGAGCTGAGTGAGAAGACAGTAAAGGGGTACCTGGGGGGATGAATCCAGCGGCAGAGAGGACACCTGCCTCCGAGGCCCCACCGCTGCAGAAGCCAAAGAGCCCATCCGGCAACCCAGAGACAAACACAAACACAGTCGCTACAAGGAAGAACACCTCGGGAATGTGGAGGGCAAGTGAAGAACCATCTGGAATACCAGGGTTATGGAGATCAGTGCGCAACCGCCATTGACCAGCTTACCCAGAAGAATATGAGTATAGCGTAAAGCACTATAGTTAAAGTCCCAGCGGGAGGGTAAGGGGTGTTATGTCTGCGCAGGTGCGGACATGGAGAGCTCCTCCCACTGTGCAAGGAGCATGGGAATTAGTTTAAAGGTATTGGCTAATGGCTAGGCAGACTGCAGATATATAAGGCAGTGCCAAACTGCAGGCAGCAGTTCGATCCTTTGTAATCTATACTTACTTGGCTGAATAAACAAGTGTAGCAGCTCCTCGGCTCCTCGTGTTCCTCCAACCTCGACACAACACACGCTCTGATGCTAAGGAGTTCTACTCCCCCTCCCTACCTGAAAAGAAATCGCTTCCAACTGTAGTTGAGCTAAGCCACGCCCAGGCTCCTTGCTGTCTCCTTGCTCACAAAGCCCTGAACACTCTCACACACTGACAGGACGCTAGCCAGATGAATACCTGTTGTGACTCCGAGATTTGAACCTGATCAGTCAGCAGATGTGGGTTCGAGCGATGAAGAAGATCTGGCACTGAGATTCGAGCCTGCATTATTAAGTGACTTAGAGGGGAGTCAAGTAGAGGGAGAGGAGTTGGATCTGAGATATGAGCCTGATTTATTGGAGGTTTCAGAGTCCACTCCCTTCACTGAATCTACTTCCCTGATTGCACCTCAGGTGTTAACTGTTAATCAGGAAAGTGTGTCAGAGGCTTCAAGCGGTGATGAAACTGCCAGATGCTGGCTGGATGCCAGAACTAGGAGAAGATTGAGACGTCAATCTCAATTAGAAAAGAGACGTCCAGCAAAGGATTAATTAATGAGACTGACACGCCCTCTCTCAGAGGATATAAGGGAGCGTACGAGTTCATAATCTTTGCTGGAAACAAAGTGGATTTTGCCTTGGAAAGAAGTGCATCTGACTACAGCGTTGTGATTTACGAACTATACAGAATTGCCAGACAGATTCTAGGAGGATTGCCAAAGGACTGTGATAACAGAGCAATTGAATCTTCCGTCTCTGGTTTTGTTTGCATAAAGTATTTGAACTCTGTAACTTGAGACTCTCACCTGTGGATACAGGTGGGACAGAACAAATACCGATGGATGCTGGTAGGCAGAAGCACAGTTTTTTCCCTTATTTTCCTCCCCAAAAAGTTGCCCGATCACATAGTTTCATAGCAAAGCATGGGTAACCTGCTAGTTCTTACATATATCTATATACCTGTATTTATTTCTATTTTATTAATCTTTTTTTGTTATTAAGTTACTAATCTCTGCACCTGTTATTTAACCATTTATACAATACGTCCCATGTTAAGTAGTATTCTGCTTCCTCTTTATCTTTAAGTTCCATCGTTAGCCTGTCCAATTCAGCACATTCTAATAATTTTTTATTACCTTTTTATCTGTAGGTGTGCTTTCATTTTTCTAATTTTGTGCATATGTGATTCTAGCTGCTGTTATTACATGTAACATTAAGTATGTGGTTCTTTTATTGTATTTCCCCAGTAATATACCTAATAAGATTAATTCTGGTTTTAGATCTATTTGCTGTTCTGTCATCGCTTCTAACCATCTTTTTATCTTTGACCAATATTTTTTTGCCATTGGACAGGTCCACTGCATATGATAATAGGATCCCAGTACCTGTTTGCATTTCTAGCACTCTGGTGACATATTTGGAAACATTTTTGCCATTCTTGCTGGTGGCAAGTGCCATCTATAAAACATTTTGTACAGGTTTTCTTTGTAAGCTGTTGACATCATTAATTTATAATTTCTTTCCCACAATTTTTGCCAATTATCTAATTCTATGGTGTACCCCAATTTTTTTGCCCATACTATCATAGTTTCTTTTACGCATTCTTCCATTTTAAAATTGAATAGGTAATTATAAATTTTTTTATTAATTTTTCGTCTGTTCCTAACAGTATTTTATCCAATTCTTGGGGTTCCTTATAGGATCCATATGTTTCTGTATCTTTCTTATGTCTCATTTGAATTTGGATATGTGGCCACCTGTCCAAATCCAATTCCCTGCTTTTTTAATTCCTGTTTAGATTTTAAGTCCCCTTGTTCATTAAGTATATCTTTATACCTTACAATTTTATCCAGATATAAAACATTAGGGTATATTGGCGCTTCTGTTGCAGATAGCAAGACCAGTATTTTCATATAGTGGTTCTGTTTGATTTTTTTCCCATACTGACAACAAAACATTTCTAATATAGTGCCTTTGGAAGTATCTATGTGGTTTATTTTTCCCATACCATATAAATGCATGCTACCCCAATTGTAGATCATGTCCTTCTATCGTCAATATTCTTTTGTTCTTTAAGTTTATCCACTCCTTCACCCGTGTGAGCACTGAAGCCTGGTAGTACAGCTCCCAGTCTGAGAGCCCAAACCCTCCCTTGTTTTTGGTGTCTTGTAGGATTTTCAATTTGATTCTTGGTTTTTTGCCTTGCCAGATGAACTTTGACACCAGTCTATTTAAGTCCTCAAAAAAATCTTTTTCCTAATTTTATCGGGATTACTTGAAATAAGAATAGCAATTTCAGTAGAATATTCATTTTTTTGGTAGCTATCCTTCCGACCAATGACAGCTGTAGATTTTTCCATTTGTTCAGACCTGTCTTTATTTGCTGTATTAATTTAGCATAGTTGTCTTCTTTGATGGATGTACATCTTGCTGTTAGCCAAATTCCCAGGTATTTAACTTTTTTAGTTATCTGCATGTCGATGTTTTCTGTCAATTTTGTTTTCTGTTTATTTGTAAGGTTCTGTGATGACCCAGGGTGGGAAACAAAACGAACACAGTCACAGAAAACAGGTGAAGCCCGTTTTATTCCTTCACTTTGCTTCCAAGCTCCAAATATTCGAACATTGCATTTCAAATTCCAAGAGGTTGGTGGGAGGAGCTGTTGGCTGCTTGTGAAGAGACAGAAAGTGAGTACAAAGGAGAAAGGCAGTTTGAATTGCTTCCATTGCATTTCAACTTCCAAGAGATTGGTGGGAGGAGCAGCTGGCTGCTTGTGAAGAGGCAGAGGGTGAATACAAAGGAGAAAGATAGTGGCCCGCGTGCCTAACAGCACGCAAATCATATAACTATAAACCAAAAATACCAATAATACATTTACGGTTAGTGTGCTTGAGATTGTGATTTTATATTATTTCAAAATGACTGGCTTAGTTCAGTGTAATACTTGCTTTACAGCTGTCTTTCGCGGTACTCTTTTCAAATTTGGATACTGTCCTCTTTGTAAAAAAAATACCAGTCTACATGGACAGATTACCTATCTAGAATCTCTAATCTGTGCTCTCCAAACAGAAATTAGGTGCCCAATCCAGCCATCTATCGAGCTACCATGCGACCAGCCCCCACTACCACAAAGATCCTACAGGAAAAGGGCAGAATGGACAACTGTGGGATCTGGCAGGGTGAGAGCTGTGGACCATAAACACAAAGCTTTTGCTGTGTCCCAGCATAACAGATACAGTGCCCTTGCTGACCTTAATAGGGACACTAAAGTGACAGGTCAAGGTAGTTGTGATAATGATAACTCAAGTAAGCTGGGGATCATGGTCCTAGAAGAAGAACTTACTTTGGAAAGGAGAAAGTGTGAATCAGGTATTACGTACCAGTCACACAAGAAGAGCAAGGCATCCAAAAAGAGAAGCCACCTCCTAGTTGGGAACTCAATTGTAAGGGAAGTAAATTTAGGAAAGGATACGGAGGTTTTGAAAGAGGTCAGGTGTCTACCAGGTGCTACTGCCAGCAGAGATAAGAGGCATATTCTTGAGATACTCAAGAATGCCAGTAAGGACTGTGATGTTGATGCCATTATACATCTTGGTACAAATGATCTGTCCCAGAAGGATGTACTTTCTGTTCAGAAAGACTTCCAGAGCTTGGGGTGTGAACTTAGTAATATGGGCTGTAGGCTTATCTACCAGTGCATGCAAAATAGATGTTTGTGCAGGTAAGATTATCAACCTTGCTGTCAACCAAAACCAAGCATTTAATAGTGAGTGCCATACCATGTGCATTAATCAAACAGGTGGCAAGAAAGTTGGGGCAAGCAGGCACAACACAGGTTATGTAGATAGTAAACACAGTGTCAGACATAAAGATCTCAAGTGCCTATATACAAATGCACAAAGTCTGGGGAACAAACAGGGTGAACTCAAACTATAAATACATGAAGGTAGGATATGATATAGTTGGAATAACAGAAACTTGGTGGGATGAAACCCATGACTGGAACATACTGGTAGAAGGATACAAACTATTTAAAAAAAAACAGACCCCATAAAAGAGGAGGTGGAGTTGCACTGTATGTAAAGGATCACTGTATTGCTACAGAAATACATGAAACCAAAGATGAAAACCTCCTAGAACGCATATGGGTCAACATAAAAGAAAAATAGAATGACATGGCAATAGGTGTATATTATAGGCCACTCAATCAAGCAGAAAAAAGAGGTGTCCTTTTTGCCAACCAACTAACAAACATATGCAGGAAACACAACAATAGTAATGGGAGACTTCAATTATCCTGATATCAATTGGAAAACTAATTCTGTACCAAGTGAGAAATCAAATAGGTTCCTAACCAACCTAGCTGACAAATTTGTTGTCCAAAAGGTAGAGGGTGAAACTAGAGGGACAGCCATACTGGACTTAATTCTTACAAACAGAGAAGAAGTGATAGAGGGAGTTGAAACTGCAGAAACTTTGGGTGAGAGTGACCATGTCATACCAGAATTCAACACAACACAAACACAAGCAATAGAACATAATGATACTAGAGTCTTGGATTTTAAAAGAGCTGATTTTAATAAACTCAGAGAGAACTAGGGAAAGATTCCATGGATGAAAATCCTAAAGGGGAAAACAAGAATTTTGGGAAACTCTGAAAACTATGATCATAGAAGCCCAGACCAGCACAACACCAATGAGAAAGAAAAACAAGAAATCCAAGATGAAACCAGCATGGCTACACAAAGATCTCTCTGGCAAATTGAAAGAAAAAAAGGACAATTACAAAAAATGGAAAGAAGGACACAGAACTAAGGCAGAATATCATCAGATAGCCAGAATCTGCAAAGATGAAGTCAGGATAGCAAAGGCTCAGAACGAATGAAGACTTGCAACAAAAGTCAAAGATAATAAAAACAGTTTCTTCCAACATATAAATAACAAGAAAAAAATCAAGGAAACAGTCAGTCCACTAAAGAGAGAAGATGGCAAGGAAGTAACAGACAACAGAGAGAAAGCAGAACTGCTTAACTCATTCTTTGCATCGGTCTTCACGCAAAAAGAAACTATAGCTAAACCCACCTAAAACATAACTGTAACAGACAGACCAGAAATAAAAGTTAAAATAAGCAAAAAAATAGTAAGAGAACACCTGTCTGATCTTGATGAACACAAATCACCAGGGCCTGATGGATTACATCCCAGAGTTTTAAAGGAGCTGGCAGAGGTCATCTCAGAACCACTCCACCATATCTTTCAAAAATCCTCGAGCACCTGAGAACTACTAGAGGACTGGAAAAGAGCTGATGTGGTTCCCATCTTCAAAAAAGGAAACAAAACAGACCCAGGAAACTATAGACCAATCAGCCTAACATCAATACCCAGGAAGATACTGGAAAAGATAATAAAAAAACAGATCTGCCAACATCTTGAAACAAGTAAAGTAATAACTAGCAGTCAGTACGGGTTTGTTAAGAACAGATCATGTCAAACCTATCTTATTTCATTCTTCAATACAGTGACTAAATTAGTAGAACAGCAAAATACTGCGGACATAATATATTTAGATTTCAGCAAGGCATTTGACAAAGTAGACCACTATTGTTTTATTGTCTTTTAAGTATTATTTAATTAATAACTATAGGATTTTATATATTAATGTTATAATTCATTGTGCGATCACAATTAATCCACTTGGGGATGAATGTAATACTGTTTGTGTTTAAGAATATTTAAAATAAGGTTAGATAATAAATATATTTATTTATAATTTTTAAATATAGTTGATTTGGATATAATATTTATATATTTTTATTTTTATTTTTATTTTTTTATTTATATATATATATATATATATATACTTAAGTTTTCGCGGGTACTTACATGTATGGCATTCAGCTTTGTTCGGGTATTTTCCCACGTCATTGTAGTTGTGCTTTTAAAGTTGTAGCAACGTTCACATACTAGGAAGAGCATATTAAGCTGGACTTATGCAACCTGATGTACAAAATAAACACACACATATTTATGCTCTGGACTAGACATTGAATGCATGTAAATCCCTGAAAAATATGTGGTAGCCCTGGGCAAAAAAAGGCAGTAAAATCATTCTAGGTGTAGAGACAGTGTAAAATATTAATACATGATAAATAATGGAACAATTAAAAAATTTCTCTCTTTCTCTACCTTCCTATTTCTTTTTCTTTCTTTTGTTTCTGTCTTTCTTTCTGATCTCTCTCTCTCTCTCTCTCACACACACACACACACACACACACACACACACACCTCTGTTCATCCAGGTCCAAGAAGGGGGTGAATAAGTGGGGGGAGGGACTTCTAGGTTT
>NW_020769548.1:363054-392210 GCF_900518735.1 Pseudonaja textilis
CTCTCTCTCTCTCTCTCTCTCTCTCTTTCTTTCACACACACACACACACACTCTCTCACACACACCCCTGTTCATCCAGGCCCAGGAAGGGGGTGAATAAGTGGGGGGAGGGACTTCTAGGTTTCTAGGAAGAGGCACCCCTGGAAGCTGCTCTACTCTCCAACCACACTGATTGCTGATCAATTGGTCATCAGTGTTTAGGTGTCAAGAACGGCTCCTAATTGCAAATAGGATCTCTTTGCAAATTCTATTTTAAGGTGATAAGAAAAGATCTGATGGATCAGAGGAAGGTCAGTCTAAGATTCACAGGGAGCACACAAATCCCTCTGGTTCTCCCTGATGAGGCCATACTCTTACTAAATATGGCTATTTTTTTTCTTTTTCCCATCTTGTTTTATACCTTTGTGACTTTTTTCCCCCTTTTCCCTTTCTTTCTTGACCCACCTAGCCTTTTTACCCACTCCTCTCCTAACCTCCGCCTTTTTGGCTTCCCCTCTCTGTTGTATTCTTCTTTCCTTTTGCTTTCTAACATTATATTGATTTTGCATCTTATTTTTCTCTTTCATAGATTTTTTTTAAGTCTTAAGTCCTTCCTTTTCCCTCCTCTCTTTCTCCTTTCTTTCTTGATCAAACTTTTTAGTTCATTAAAAATGGCTTCTTCTTCCTCCGCTTCTTCCAGCTGTTGTTGAATTTGCTGAAAAATAGCAAGCGCCATTTCTAAAAAGCAAAAGGCTTCTCCCATGGCATCCTTGCCTTCTTTCTTTATTTTTGCGTATTGTTTTCTTAGTTCATCAAGAGATAGAGCCATTATAAACCTTTTCTTCTTCTTTTTCTTTATCCTCTTCTTCTTATTAAGCCAACCAAGATATTTCCAAGCTTAAAACAATTCCCCAAAGTCCCAAAGTCATCAAACAGTTCAAAGCACAAAGTTCTTCCCTTTGCAGTTTCTCTTCCTGGGGTAATATCAATTAGGAAAAAAACCCAATCTGTATTTGATTGCAGTTAGCTTCTAGTCTCTTAATCTTCAAGGCATCTCCTCCAACAAAGTCTTAATATAAATTCTTTTTTTTTCCAAACCTCTCCCTTCCTACTTGTAAGAAAGGGCTTTAAATTTTTACCTTCTGTTAAAAAGCAGGTTTCTCAGTGTCCATTTGTTGTTCCGTAAGGGAGGGAGAGTAACTTTCCTTTTCAGCACTTCCATTCGCCGCTTTAAGAAACCTCCACTGGGAACAATGTAACATCCAAAAGATAGTAGTTTTCAAGGTATTAAATATGTCCTTAAAGTCCCGGTTCAGCCAAGAAAAACTTTCACTTTGTAACTTCCTCCTTCTTCCTCCTGCACATTCTTAAACCAGTTGCCGGCTTCTTCGTGGCGGCCATTGAGACCGCCGCTCCACCGCCTTGAGAAAAGGGGGTTTTGCCGGTTGGGGAGGGGGTCTGCGATACCCCTCAACCCCTGTCCGGATCCCCCCTATCTTCGGCTGCCCCAACAGGGCAGCCTTATCCTCCAGATCCATCGGGATCGGAGGCACCAAGACGGCTAGCATGGCAGGGATCGCGCAGAGTTGCGAATCCCTGCCATCGCTGAAGCCTGGCAATAAATCAATGAATTCAATAAAAGATTAAAATATTAAAGTATAATGTTAAAATGTTTAATAATGATTGACTTTAAGTTTTAATAAAATATTAAAGGAAATGTTTAAAATATTAGTTTAATTATAGAGTTTAATGGGCTAATGTGTTGATGTTATTATAGATTTATTATTGTAGTATTTGTTTTTGAAATAGTAGAATGTACTAAGCAGAATCAGATTGGGGTCTAGGTGCTATTTTAAATGTTAATTTAGGGGAATGATAGAAAGGCATCATACTCTGATTAGTGATTTCAGGAGGAATTATCTTTTTTTATTATTGAGAATGAGACAAATGTTTAAATGGAAAAGAACGGACAAAACATATAAATATATTGATTTAAAGCAAGATGAAATATATAAAATAGAATTAAGAAGAATGAAAAGCGGGGAGGAGTTATATAGAAGATATAGAATGGTAAATAAGATAGGTAACGGTATACAAGAAGAGCATGAATTTAATTGAAG
The DNA here is from genome assembly GCF_900518735.1 of Pseudonaja textilis. Next base: position 365,154 of record NW_020769548.1, read on the forward strand.
TCCATACAAAAAGAGGTAATCTGGGGCCAAGCTACTTTCTAAAAGGAAGTTTTATGTTTTTGTGTTTTGTGTGTGTATGTTCGATTGAGAATTAATAAAATCTCGGAGGAATGTTAGATGAGAATAATTGTAAACAAGTCAGAGGGAAATATAAATATGATGATTTAATAGTAGATAAATATAGAAAAGAAATGTAATTGAATAAGAGCAAAGAGAAATAATGAGAAATTTGTTAAAAGGAATTTATGTGTCTATATGGAAATGGGGTAAATTAAAAGTATGTGATATAAAATAATGTTCTACCTGCCTTGTAAAGATCTATAATAGAAAGAGGTTTTATGTTTTCAATGTTTAATGATGTTTTGTTTGTCTTTAAAATTAATAAAAAAAAATTATAAAAAAAAGAGTCATCAAACTATATGTACCAACAACAACTCCCAAAACAAAACAAAAAAACAGATTGCCCATAACAATAAGGAAACTTCAATCCAAAAAGAGATCACTCTGGCGGAAAAACAAATCTGGTCACGTTGCCAATTTCAAAAGCCGATACAAAAATTTATGCCACCAGATAAAGACTGAATGCACCAATTATCACATTAAACAAGAGGAAAACCTTCTATGCACCAATTCCACCTGTGCTTTTTACAATTTTGTAAACAACAAACTAAAAGACTCAAGGTCCATCCCACCCCTGATGGGACCTAATGGTAAAGACTGCAATGACGACACCATTAAAGCCAACATCTTTAACACATTTTTTGGCTCAGTATTTGTAAACAGCAATGGATCATGCCCAGTATTTCCTAGCCGAACCCCAGATAACTACAATGATCTAATACATATCGATTTTACAGAAGACAATGTTGAAAAAGCACTACGCAATCTAAAACCATCTCTATCTATTGGACCGGATGGAATATGTGCCTACTTCTTAAAAAAGCTATCCACTGCCATAGCCAAACCTCTAAGCATAATCTTTGAAAAATATTTCAGGACCAGCTCCTTGCCTAACCTATGGTCACAAGCCACGGTCATCCCCATCTTCAAGAAGGGAGACGCCAGCCTAGTTGAAAATTACAGATCAATCTCTTTATGCTGCGTCACCTGTAAAGTCATGGAATCAATTATTAACCAATCCATCATCCTCCACTTAGAGACAAACAACCTACTCTCTAATAAACAATTTGGTTTCAGAAAAAACCTATCCTGTAATCTGCAACTCTTACACTGCAAAAACATATGGACTACACAACTCGATAAGGGCAAAGCAATTGATGCAATCTACATAGACTTCTGTAAAGCCTTTGATTCAGTGGTACATGACAAACTACTACTAAAAATAAAATCCTATGGTATCTCTGGACACCTGCATAACTGGATAGAAGCATTCCTGTCAAACAGACAACAAATGGTCAAAATTGGGAGTGTCCTATCAGATTCTGTACCTGTCAATAGTGGTGTCCCCCCAAGGCAGTGTTTTAGGACCAACTCTCTTCATACTCTACATAAATAACCTCTGTGATCATATTAAGAGCAACTGCGTTCTTTTCGCTGATGATGTAAAGCTGTTCAATACCACAGACAATACTGCTACCCTTCAAAAAGATCTTGACTATGTATCAGAATGGTCAAACAAATGGCAACTTCAAATCTCAACAAATAAATGCTCTGTCTTACATATTGGCAAAAAAAATCCGAAAATAAAATACAAGCTGAATAGTCAAGATCTTGTTGATGATCCAAGCTCTGTCAAGGACCTTGGAATACTCATCTCTAATGATCTAAGTGCTAGAGCCCACTGTAACTACATAGCCAAAAAGGCATTAAGAGTTGTTAACCTAATCTTACGTAGCTTTTTCTCTGGTAATATCACATTACTAACTAGAGCATACAAAACATTTGCTAGACCAATACTCGAATACAGCTCATCAGTCTGGAACCCACATTACGTATCTGATATTAACAGTTGAGAAAGTCCAGAAATATTTCACAAGAAGAGTTCTCCACTCCTCTACTCGTTGTAGAATACCGTATGCCACCAGACTTGAAATTCTAGACCTAGAAAACCTAGAACTATGCTTCCTTCAGTCCGATCTAAGTATGGTATATAAAATCATACATTGCAATGTCCTACCTGTCAATGAATACTTCAGCTTCAACCATAACAACACAAGAGCACACAATAGATACAAACTCAAGGTTAACCACACCAAACTTGATTGCAGGAAATACGATTTCAGCAACAGAGTGGTCAATGTCTGGAATACTCTACCTGACTCTGTAGTTTCTTCCCCAAACCCCAAAAACTTTAACCTTAGATTGTCTACTATTGACCTCACCCCTTTCCTAAGAGGTCTGTAGGGGGCGTGCATAAGCGCACCAACGTGCCTACCGTCCCTGTCCGATTGTTTCTTTTATTTTTCTTATATGTACCCATTTCATGTATTCATAAATATGTATATACTTATACTTATTATCCTGTAAACAATTGACAAATCAAATAAATAAATAAATAAATAAATACAGGCAATCCCCGCCCCCATGCCGGGAGGATGGAGGGGAAGCAGCTCCCCAGGGCGAGGAGGAGGACAGGGCTTATTGAACTGGTATCTGGATCTCTTCTGCCACGTGACCTATGGAGACAGCCTTTTGCCTTAATGCAAGGGTAAGAGTTTCTACAAATGCTCCAAGAGCTTCCAACCCCAATCAGCTTGCATGTTAAGTGGCAGAGAGGTCTGAGGGCACCGTCTTCCCTAAAGAATTGCTCCACTGAAATGGAATGAAGCTGCACAAAAGAAGTCTGCAGAAAGCATGGATATTCTGCTCTTTCAAACAGTTGTAGCAATTCCAAACAGTCAGCAGCGGGGCTGCAGGATAAGGAAGAAATCGGGTGGTGCGCTCTCCCAAAGACCTGTGCCACTCCACTCCAGCCCTCTCTCTCTCACACCCACCCACACACCCACTCTCTTCCTATTTTTTTCTTTCTTTCGTTTCTTTCTTTCTGGTATTTCTTTTTCTTTCTCTCCCTTCCTCTCTCTTCTCTCTCTCTCTCTTCCTCACACACACCTGGTCTGGGAAGAACTGAATGAACTCACAAGCAGCTCCAGTCTGCAGCAGGGTGGCAGGATAAGGAAGAAATCGGGTGGCGCGCTCTCCCAAAGATCACCGCTTCACTCCAGCCCTCTCTCTCTCACCCCCACCCACCCACCCTCCCCACTCTCTTCCTATTTTTTTCTTTCTTTCGTTTCTTTCTGGTCTTTCTTTTTCTTTCTCTCCCTTCCTCCCTCTCCCTCTCTCTCTCCCTCTCTCTCTCTCTCTCTCTCTCACACACACACGCACACACACCTGGTCTGACTGGGACAGCGTGAGAAGGCAGAAAGCGAGCAGTGGGGCGGTGGCTGGACTCGCTTTGTTTATTTCATTTCCCAGCGGTTACGGCGGTGGCAGTGGTGGCGGTGCTGGTGATATTCCGAGAGGGCGGGGTGGTCAGATGTACCAGGGCTGCTGCTGCTGCATGTGCGCACCTCCGCTGCTCCCTCAGCCTCAGCGCAGCGGAGATGCCCCTCAAGGGCCACATGCCCACCCACTAGCCAGGCTGGGATGGAAGCAGCACATCCCCTGGGAGGAGGCAGAAAGCAGCCAGCACATGCAGCCTCCGTGGCCGGTCACTTTGTTCATTTTGTGCCCTGGGAGAGCAGCAAAAAGCCTGTTTGGGTGGGGAGGAAGGAATGCTATTCCAGGTTCCGGCACACTGGCCAGCTCGGACACGGGGCATTTGACGCCCCACCAGCAAACGCTGCCCCGCCAGCTGCTCCTGCCGGCACCAAGAGCAGTTCTCATCCATCTCTCGCTGCTGCTCTTATGGGGAGGCACGGCTGCATGTGTGAACTACCGCCGCCCTCTTACCTGCAGTGGTGGCAGGCTGGCTGGTGAGATGCAGGCTGGTGGGGAGCCCAGCGGCTCTCAGCCCTGGCTTGCCTTCCCTGGCAGCCAGCCGCTGGAGGAAGGTAAGGTTGCAGCCACGGACGACAAAAGAGGCGGTCGTAGGGGAGGAAGTGAGTAGATTAAGGGCCAGGCCAGGGCCTCTGAAGGAGGGGAAAATAGGCTACGCATTGCGCCTAAGGGAGAGCGGGTGGCAAGTGGGCAGTGGCTCTGGGGCAAGGCTGGAGCTGGGGAATCATGCTTCCCCAACCCAGCCGAAGCAGCCGGTGGTTCCAGGGCCTCAGGGAATAGCGCGCATCCCTGGGGGTCTGGCCCCTGACCCAAGGTGAAGGCTCAACGGGCGGCATGCATTGCTTACCTTTGGTGAGCTGGGCTGATCAGGCATCAACAAGGCAACTGGCAAGGCAATTAGCTGGGCCATGTGGCGAAGGCAATATATATAGGGCGGGGGTGGGTGGGGCAATCATCGAACAGCTGGAAAACATGATTGAGCATCTGGAAGGGGCGAGCAACTGTCAGGTGACTGTACCAGTTTGGGGGCGTGGCCAGCCAGAAGTCACTACCAGTTCTGTGACCCACGCCAAATTCTTGCTACCGGGTCACCGGAACCAGTGCAAACCAGCTAAATACCACCTCTGGTACATACCAGTCATGGGTTTCATGCCACCAAATTTCAGTAACGGCAACAAAATCTTACATGCCCTCATGTACTAGGACTTCAAGTTCTCACTGTTTCTCATGCTTTGAGCATTTAGTGCATAAGGATCTGAGCCCTTTATGGTTGACCATGTGTTTGTTTTCTGTGTCTCCTGCTTTATACCTGAGTTCCCCTTCCTTCTCAACACTCCCTTCCTCTTTGTCTGAATTGTTGTCTTGGGGTTTATGCTTGGGGTTTGGACTTAAAGATTGATCACCCTGCCCTTCCATTTTTACTTCACTCTTTGGATGAGCTGAGCCAGTTGTTTTCCAGAAACATTCTTCCCAGTCCTTGTGAGGTGTAGCCCATCTCTTGCCAGAAGCATTTCCTCTATGTAATGTAAATCATGGTCCAGAAATCCAAACTTTTCTCAATGACACCATCCCTTGAGCCAGCAGTTTACTTCTAAAATCATCTGTTCCCTTGTTGGATGTTGACCTATGGTTGGCAGTATGGAAGAGAAGGCTACCTGTGCCCCAAATGTTGACCTATGGTTGGCAGTATGGAAGAGAAGGCTACCTGTGCCCCAAATTGTTTCTATTTCCTGCCTAATTGCTCGTCCCTAGATAGTTTTTCCAGGCTCGTGGTTGTATCATTTGGGCCATGTGGAAGAGGAGAAATGAATAACAATCAGTGGGCTTCATTATTTTGGTAAGTCACTCTGACATTTCTTTGATCTTAGCACCAGAGAGACAACATACCTCCCACACTAGCTTCTCTGGTCTACAAACTGCTGATTCTGTTCCTCTGAGAAGTGACTCACCAATCACTAACACATGCCTTTTTTGGATGTGTGTGTGTGGATCTGAGCTGCTTGAACATTGGAGACCCTACTCCTGATGTTTGCATGTTTTTCTTCAGCGGGAGGTTATAGAATTGATTGTTCAACTCCAGTGGTTGTAGGGACAGTCTTCTCAGCTTTTTTGGTTGTATGAGTAACATGCTGCCAACAGTCTTGCTCTTGGGGTTCATTTTTCCTGGCAGTTGCTGTTCCTTGCTGTGTTCAGTTTGGATACAGACCTTTGCCCTTTACTAGTTCCTCGTGTTCACAGACGAGTGCCAGAGTGGCTAGGCATACCTCTAGACGAGGGGTCGCCAACCTTTTGGACCTCAGGGACCACCAAACTCATAATTTTAGATCCCAGGGACCACTAACTGGTTCTGTGGGTGTGGCCTAATTTGTGGGTGTGGCTTGGTGGTCATGTGACTGGATGGGCATGGCTTATATGTAAATATTATAAATATTTATATAACTATTGAATTTTTTTATAAAAAAAGAGCAACTTTCACCCAAAATCAGGCAAAGCAGGCAGGCAGATTGAGTTGCTCACAGAATCACAGATTCATTCAGAAATCTATCTGCCATTGGCTAGCTAAGTCTGTGACATACAATTTACTTGCAAGCAAACTCACAAAATTAACTCACAACACACCGTGCGTGTAAATATTGAATTTTTTATTTTAAAAAAGAGCAACTTTTACCCAAAATCAGGCAAAGCAGGCAGATTGAGTTGCTCACAGAATCATTCAGTGATCTATCTATCTGCCATCGGCTAGCTCAGTCTCTCAAATTTGCTTTCCGTGAGTCTACACTGAATTTGCTTGCAAGCAAAACTTCAGTCCGAAGGGAGGTTCAGCTGTACTTACAAGCAGAGCCGAAGAACTAAAGACTAGCTAGAAAGCAAGAAATCCAACCATTTCCTGCTTCCTAGCTAATCTAAATCTCCTGGCAAAGCAGGACAGATGTTGGTCAGAAAAAGGAAAAATAGAAATTTAGCAGGCACGTTTACCGGGTAAGGAGTGAGTGGGCGGGGAGGGTTCCCTTGGGCCATGTGGGCAGTGCAGCCTTGTGTTTCTGCGCAGCCTGGATTAATTGCTTTGTGGGGGTGCTCTGGGGGGGATATTTATCTGCGGCCCACCAAAATTTTCTCACTGGTTGGTGACCATAGCTCTAGACTCTCCAATTTCTCTTCTAGCAATCCAATCAATTTACATTTTGTGTGGGTATAATTTGAATTCTGCAGGGGCAGGAATACAAACACAGCACATACTGTACTTTGCAAGATACTATAGTGCTAGCCTTTCTCTGTGACTTTGTTATTGTCCATTCAAATGCTCCCAGTAAATTCAAGGCAAACAGAATCTTTAATCGTAGGCAGAGTATTAACAATTTTTTCAATACTGTAGTCTTTATCTTGTGGGAAATAGGTAATTCAACAACCTTCTGTTAAGGATTATTCTTTTGTTCCCTCTTGGGAGCTAATGTGGCTAATGTTGAAATAATACTTGAATACAATGGAGTGAGGGCAAATTAGGTGTTCTTTTTAACCAATTGTATCATGTCTTTGTTGAAAAGCCTCTCACTCCCATAGAACACAGTTTACAATGTCTTTGTCAGAAAGTCTCTTGCCAGAGCTGACGTCATGGTGAATATGATGTACTTCCATGGAGCTCTGTGGAAGTTTGCCAAATTCTTTCTGCTAGAGGGTCTTCTGGGACCTACAGTAGTGACCAAAATTGTGGAAATCTTTTGGGAAAAGTGTATTTTTGAAGTTTGATAGCTAATAACACCACTTTTTTGGGAGTAGTACCATAAAATACCAGAGAGAACTAGGGACCAGTACCAGAGAGAACTTGGGAAATATTCCATGGATGAAAATCCTAAAGGGGAAAACAACTCAAGAATCTTGGGAAACTGAAAAGTATGATCATAGAAGCCCAGACCAGCACAATACCACTGAGAAAGAAAAACAAGAAATCCAAGAAGAAACCAGCATGGCTGCACAAAGATCTCTGTGGCAAATTGAAAGAAAAAAAGGACAAATACAAAAAATGGAAAGAAGGACATACAACTAAGGCAGAATATCATCAGATAGCCAGAATCTGCAAAGACAAAGTCAGCATAGCAAAGGCTCAGAACGAACAAAGACTTGCAACAAAAGTCAAAGATAATAAAAAGTTTCTTCCAATATATAAATAACGAGAAAAAAAATCAAGGAAACAGTCAGTCCACTAAAGAGAGAAGTGGGCAAAGAAGTAACAGGCAACAGAGAGAAAGCAGAACTGCTTAACTCATTCTTTGCATCAGTCTTCACGCAAAAAGAAACTGTAGCTCAACCCACCAAAAACATAACTGTAAAAGGCAGACCAGAAATAATAGTTAAAATAAGCAAAAAAATAGTAAGAGAACACCTGTCTGATCTTGATGAACACAAATCACCAGGGCCTGATGGATTACATCCCAGAGTTTTAAAGGAGCTGGCAGAGGTCATCTCAGAACCACTGCACCATAACTTTAAAAAATCCTGGAGCTCCAGGGAACTACCAGAGGACTGGAAAAGAGCAGATGTGGTTCCCATCTTCAAAAAAGGGGAAAAAAAACAGACCCAGGAAACTATAGACCAATCAGCCTAACATGAATACCTGAGAAGATACTGGAAAAGATAATAAAAAACAGATCTGCCAACATCTAGAAACAAGTAAAGTAATAACTAGCAGTCATCATGGGTTTGTTAAAAACAGATATTGCCAAACCAATCTTATTTCATTCTTCAACAAAGTGACTAGTGAATTAGTAGACCAGCAAAATACTGTGGACATAATATATTTAGATTTCAGCAAGGCATTTGCCAAAGTAGACCACAACCTACTTCTTCGTAAGCTAGAAGAAAGTGGAATAGATAGCACCACCACCAGATGGACTCACAACTGGCTGACAAACCCTACTCAATGAGTAGTCCTTAATGGGTCTAAGTCTACATGGAGGGAAGTAAGCAGTGGGGTGCCACAAAGTTCTGTCTTAGGCTCAGTACTCTTCAATGTCTTCATTAATGACTTAGATGAGGGAATAGAAGGGGAACTTACCAAATTTGCAGATGATACTAAGCTGGCAGGAATAGCTAATACCCAAGAAGATAGGCTCAAGATCAGGGGTGGGATTCAAATTTTTAACAACCAGTTATGTGGGCGTGGCTTTGGTGGTGGGTGTGGCTTGGTGGTCATGTGACTGGGTGGACATGGCTTGGTGGTCATGTTATTGGCTGGGTGTGGCCAACTCAATATCACTCACATTAAGGCACGCATCTCCTCGCCTGGCCTCTCATGACTGTGGGGATGCTACAACAGTCGTAAGTGTGAAAAATGGTCATAAGTCACTTTTTTCAGTGCCATTGTAACTTTAAAAGGTCATTCCACACAAGCAAAGTACCAGCAAAGGAGGGGGAAAAAACTCCAGAAAAGTTTCTGAGACAGGAAGTCTAGTCCTGCCAAGAATGTAATAAGGGTTAATGGAGAGACAGTTTCTGTAAGCAACACCAGAAAGTTTCCTTCCTGCCTTCCTTGCAGGATTACACCAGTAATTTCTTCTAACAACTGGTTCTCTGAACTGCTTAGAATGTTAACAACTGGTTCTAGTGAATAAGTGTGAACTGGTAGAATCCCACCCCTGCTCAAGATCCAGATGGATCTTGACACACTACTAGAACACTGGGCCGTATCTAACAAAATGAAATTCAGTGTGGAGAAAAGTAAAGTCTTAGGCAAGAAAAACCAAAAGTACACATATGGACTGGGTGAAACCAGGCTCAATAGCAGTAACTGTGAGAGGGATCTTGAAGTCTTAGTGGACAACCAGCTAAATATGAGCCAGCAGTGTGCAGCTGCAGCCAAAAAAGCTAATGCAATCCTAAATTGCATTAACAGGGATACAATCAAGATCAAGGGAGGTACTAATACCACTCTGTAAAGCATTAGTAAGACCACACCTAGAGTACTGCATCCAGTTTTGTTGACCACATTATAAAAAAAGATGTTGAGACTCCAGAAAAAGTACAGAGAAGAGCAACCAGGATGATTAGGGGACTGGAGACTAAAACATACAAAGAACGGTTACAGGAACTGGGCTTGGCTAGTCTAGTAAAGAGAAGGACCAGGGGAGACATGATAGTGGGCTTCCAATATTTGAGGGGCTGCCACAGGGAGGAAGGGGTCAAGCTATTTTCCAAAGCGCCTGTAGGCCAGACAAGGAATAATGGATGAAAAGAGAGAGAGATTTAACCTGGAATCAAGGAGAACCTTTCTGACAGTGAGAACAATCAACCAATGGAACAGCTTGCCCTTGGAAGTTGTGGGAGCGCCATCAGTTGAGACTTTCAAGAAGAGATTGGACTGCCATTTGTCAGAAATGGTGTAGGCTCTCGCGCTTGGGTGGGGAGTTAGACTAGATGACCTACAAGGTCCCTTTCAACTCTGATTATCTGTTAGTTGAAAATTATATATCAGTGGAAAGATAATTTAATCAAGAATGTAATGCAACGAAGTTTGTTCAATTATCTGTATTCTATGAAAAGTTATAGCCAAATAACCAGAAAAAGGAAGCACAACTTGCTTCGGTTGATATCAGGTAGCTTTCCTTCATCTGATTGTAGCCAATGAGCATGAGTGTTTAGAGAGCCAATCAGGTGTCATCTTGTTTTGGCAATGAGCCAATCAGATCACAGTAGGATTCAGTTACTGATGTCATGTATTGAAGCTGAGAGGACATTTGTCAGTGTGTTATGTGATTGCTATCAAGTTGGTTGGGTTTTTTGGTGTTCTTTCATTTAGTGAGCTTAATAATAAAAATTAAAGTAATGTAATAAAATTAAAGTAATGGTGCAAAGAGTTGACTGGTCGCGCCGGAAAGCAATGTAAAATAGTATTAAGTGAACAAGGCTACAATTATAAAGAAATAAGAAGAAAAATTGGTGGAAACTTAACCAAAGGTGGCATTTTTAAGTTTTTGAGGAGGTATAAGGAGACTCAGTCACTACAAAACCACACTGGTAAAGGCAGGAAAAGGTGCACAACAGCAAGTGATGATAGAAGAATTAAGAGACTGTGCCTATGTGACAGAAGAAAATCATCTGGGTGTATACAAGATGAAATGGCACAATGCAATGTGAAGTTTTGAGTGCAAGGACTGTTTGGCTAAGACTGAAGGAATTTGGCCTAAAATCTAGAATTCCATGAAAAAAGCCACTTTTATCTCTCAAACAAAGGTTGAAAAGACTAAACTGGGCTAAAACCCATGTTACCTGGAGAGACGAACAATGGGACAGTGTTATTTGGAGTGATGAGACCAAGATCTCCCTGTTTGGTAGTGATGGCATAAAATACGTAAGGAGAAGAATCAGAGAAGATTTGCATCCTGATTGCATTACATGTACTGTGAAACACCCAGTCAGTGTTATGATCTGGGGTTGTATAACATCAAAAGGTGTGGGCAGAATTTGTGTGATTAATAGGAATATAAATGGCCAAAAATACATTAATGAAATACTTGAGCCCAAACTGAAGCCTTCCACACATGATCTTTTCCAAGACAATAAAGCATTTATATTTCAACAGGATTCAGCTCCATGTCATGTTGCTGCTGTGTGCAAAAAGTGGTTTCAAGATAATCGTATTCAACTCCTGGAATGGCCTGGGAATAGCCCAGACCTTAACCCAATTGAAAATCTATGGAGCCAACTAAAGAAACTTGTTAGTTAGAAGCAACCCAGCAATAAAACCCAGTTAATAAAAGCAGTCATTCAATCTTGGTTTCACAGCTGCAGAACTAAGACTTGGTTCATTCCATGGGAAGATGTTGTAAGGCCATAATTCATACTAAAGGTTACCCAACTAAGTATTAACTGACATGGTGATAATTTTTGTATATCTCGTTTTTTCTCAGGTGATAATTTTTGTATATCTTGGTTTTTCTATGTGTTTCATTTTTCTTCTTTATAACCACTATTCTAATAGCAAACCCTTCATAAAAGTTATTGCATTACATTAGTGATTAAATTATCTTTCCATTGATATATAATTTTATGGCACTACTTCAAAAAAAAGTGGTGTTATTAGCCATCAAATCTCAAAAATACACTTTTCCCAAAAGGTTTCCACAATTTTGGGCACTACTGTAAGTCACCCTGGAGGGGTGATGAAGATAGAGAGGACACTCCATAGATCACAAGGAGACCACAAACTCCTTGTTTGATTGAGAGGAAGCTCTCAATCCAGCAGGAAGAAAAAGATGGCCATTGCATGCCTGACCAAGGCTGTGACTGTCAGAGTATATTCATGAACTGGAATAGAGCTTAGTAACAAGGTCAGCCAATGAGAGCTGAATTGGGGGCTGAAACTTAAAGAGAGAATCTGAGTGTGGTTTATCTCTGTTCTGTGCTCAGCTCTAAAGTGACACAGAAGCTAACTTGCTTGCTTGCTAGAAACTGATATCTGCTCTGAGCTGCTGCTGCTTGTGTTTTTGCTTATGTTACATTGAAAGAATCTACAAATGGTATTGTAAAGAAGTTAATGAACCTGCTGAATCAGTCTGTGTGTTTTCTGGACGTGAATTTATGCTGCAAACAGTGACAGCCCAACTGGAGAAGAATGGAATAAAGATTGAAGAACAGTGTGGCTAATCCAGGTGAGAATTTTCCAACTTTTCCAACTTCTGTTGAGCAATTTGTCCCCTTAATATTTGGCCTGGGTGAAAGTGGGACTACAAAAGAAGGGGGTGGAATTGTTTATCTCCCACCCCCTAAGAATAGCTGTGAACAAGCATAAGAGCTGAAAATAGATCCTGACAAGAAAAGTGAACTATTTGAATGAAATAAGTTTAAAACGAGGAAAATTGGACTGGTTATCTTAATGACAATATTAATTGGAGTTTACTGAATTGAAAACCTTTTTGGAATGTAAAATTTGGACCCTGGAACCACAAAAGAAAAATTTTTGGGCTTAAGTTAAGCTAAAAGGAGAGGAATAGAAGAGAAATAGAGCAACAGTGACATCTACTGGCTGGGAAAAACACCTAGAAATGAAAGTGAAATACAGATTTGACCTTGGCTGTGGATTGTTGAAAGAACATTGCTACAAGAGCTAGATAAACTGTCTGCACCTGCAAATTGTTTATAGAGAACTGGAGAGAAAGAGAGTGGAAACATTGTGACTTTTAAACATTGTAGCTCTCTGAATGAATATGAACTCTCAATAAACCAAGTAAACTGAAGCTGGAAAATAGCAGGATTTTGTAAATCTGATATGAACTTCTCTTGGTAGGTTATTTCTCATTGCATATCTTGTAAAAACTCGATATACTTCATCTACTCCATCCATCATCTTCTCTTCTGTTATTTCCAAAGCTTCAGCCAATATTTCTATCATCTCAGATAGATTTTGTCCTTTTTCTTCCTCTCTGTTTTGAAATCTGAGATAAAATTCTGATCTATCCATCTCCCAATTCAGCATCCCACTTTTATCTTGTTCAACCACAGTTAATCTGGTATCAATGTCTCCAATCTTTTTGTCTCTTTGTTTATCTTCTTCAATTTTTTGGAATCTCTCATCATACTTCACCATCATTTGTTGAATATTCTCCACTTTTTCATCAGTTTTCTCTATTCTCTTTTCAATAGTGTCTGATTTTGTTTTAAGTTCTTGGATTCCTTGCATAATCATCTGTAGGGTCACTTTTTCTTGTTCTTTGTCTTGCTTTAACTTTGTCTGGATTGAACGTTGTCCTCCAGGTGGGGAGGCGGAAGTAGAAGTTGAGGAGCCAGAAGCTATAAATTTCCTGCTCATTTTAAACAATTGAAGATCTTCAGGTTCTTCTGAACCTTAATCCAATTATGAAGTAGCCAATTATAATCCAAGATGAAAAATAAAGATGGTAGAGAGAAAAAAGCCCAATAGTAATAAAAAGAAAAGGAGAAAAAATTTCTTCAGGTTCTTCTGAACCTTAATCCAATTATGAAGTAGCCAATTATAATCCAAGATGAAAAATAAAAATGGTAGAAGGAAAAAAGCCCAATAGTAATAAAAAGAAAAGGAGAGAAAATTTCTTCAGGTTCTTCTGAGCCTTAATCCAATCAATAGTTAAGTACAAAAGGAAGGGAAGAAACAATTTTTTTAAAAAAAGAACAAAAAAAGAAAAAGAGAAAAAAAATTCTTCAGGTTCTTCACCACCTTAATCCAATTAAAAGGTCTCAAAAATAAAAAAAATAAGAACAAATGAACCAAAAGTATGGATGGAAAAAGTAAAAAATCCCAGAGAAGAAAGGGGGAAAAAAAGGAAAAAAATTTAGGCTTTCCCTTTAAAATAAAAAGCAAAAATGGACACATTACAAAAATAAAGGTTTTGTTTTAAAAAAAGAGTACAGTAAAGCTGGTAAGGAGGGGTAGCACAACTTAAAAAAATTGAAAAGGACACACTGCACTTTATTTAATCATCCAAGGCTCTTATTATAACTCTCTTCTTCACAGACTTCAAAACCAAGCTTCAATTGTTGATAGAAATCCAGAAGAACACCTGCAATAACACTCTCCCGTGCTCTTCCCTCTATCTTATCACATTGCAATGTCCTTGAAAGGGAGTCTCTGATCTTTCTTTCTCAGCTTTCTCAGCTTCGTCTAAGATATTTTCAAGCCTCTAGTTGGCAGTGTTACAAAGTTTTTTTATTCTCACTTTCCCCCTCCTTTCCCAGGCAAAACGTAATAGAAGTTAAAAAAAAGAGAAAGTATATATATAAAAAAAGAAAAGTAACTAAAGGGAGCCTCTAACCTAAAATGTTGCAAAGTCAAAAAATAGATGTAAATAAGAAAGAAGCCAGTCCAGTTAGCAAATGCTAAATCGTGAAAGAAGTCCGGTAATAAGAAAAAATAAATAAAAAGCCAAGCCTTACTTTGACGTTTCCGTTTAAAAACCACTGCTTATTTTGTCAAAACTTCTGTCAAAACTTTTACAGATTTTTTCTTTTCCTTAGGGTGTCCCTTTAAGTCTTAGAATAATGATTTTAAAAAAAGTTCTCACCAAACCGACACACTTTCTCTTTCCAGTCTCTTCCGTTCCAGAGCTGTCCCAACTTCAGCAGCTTTAATGGTTGCCTCTCTGCCTCCAGCAAGAAGGGCTTCTCCTGGATTGACCAGGGACTTTGCGGTATCCCTGGGATCTACAGGATGCGCCCTTCACTATCACCATCTCTTCGGGACAGTTTAGGTCCGTTGGGACCGTCCAGAGGCAAAGATATCGGCTGCAATCTCAGACCTCCAAGATTGCATGCCGTATCGTCACAAAGTCAGCTCCGCCCTCTCCTTTACAAAAAAAGCCATTAAAACACAAATATTGCAAGTGGCAAGAGAGAAAACGCTGAAATACAAGGGCAAGGAGATTGTGGTCTTAAAACAAATACCCAGAAAAGTGAGAGAGATAAGAAGAGAATACCGATTCTTAACTAAAATGTTACTGAAAAAAGAGGTGAATTATAGATGGCTAATTCCAGAAGAATTAATGTTTACATGGCAAGAACAGAGACACAGAATTGATTCAATTGAGAAAGCAGAATTATTCAAAGCAGAATTTTTTGGAAGGAGAGAGGAAGAGGCAGAAAAAGAGGTCTCATTAACTGAATTCCAAGAGGACCAAATGGAGACTGAAAAAGAAGAAGGCACAGTAGGTGGACACGTGGAAATTAAAGAACAACGTGAACCAAGATCTACGAGAGGTACCAAATCTAACTACAAAGCATAATCATGGAAGAGAAAAAACTGATTACAATGAATATAAATGGACTTAATTCAGCTGCTAAAAGAAGGAAAATTTTTCACAAATTAGAGAAATTAAAATTTGATATAATTTGTCTACAAGAAGTACATATTAAAAAACAATATGAACAATTGTTGGTGCAGCCAAAATTAGGGAAAATATTTACTTCCTTGACTCAATGTAAGAAAAGAGGAGTGGTTTTATATATTAAAGAGACCATCTTAGCAAAATTGATTCATACTGATGAAGATGGAAGAGTATTAATGGTGGAAATAATGGACAATAATACGAAAACACTCCTGATTGCAATTTATGCTCCGAATGATGAACAAGAAGAATTTTATAAAACACTACACATGAAAATAATTGAACTGGACTATGTTAATATAGTTATGATGGGAGATTTCAATGGAATTGTAGACAACAAATTGGACTATACAGCAACAACAACAAAGCAAAATAGAAAGACTCTCCCTAAATCCTTCTTTAAAATGATAGATGAAATAAACTTAAAAGATATATGGAGAGAAAGAAATGCTAAAGCTAAACAATATGCTTTTTACTCAAACAGACATTTATCATGGTCCAGAATAGATATGATTTGGATCTCAACAGAACTAATATCTAATATTCAAGAAACAAATATTGAAACAAGTACTTGGGCAGACCACAATCCAGTGACAATTAAATGGAAAGGACAAAAAAGAAGATTGAGATGGACGTTAAATAATACTATTTTAAAAGAAAAGGACTTCACACAATGGATGGAGAAAGAATTGCCTTTTTTTTTAGAGAAAATAAAAAAGAAGATACCTCAATTCAGAATGTATGGGACACAATGAAGGCATACGCTAGAGGCTTGATAATAGACTATACAAGGAAAAAGAACATCAGGAAAAGGCAAGCCACCAAAGTTTTAGAAAATGAGTATAAAAGACTTGAAAAAGAGCTACAAAAAATGCCACAGAAAAAAGACATTAAGCTAAAATTGGACATAATTAAACACAAAATGGGTCAATTAGAGAAAGAAGAATTAGCACAGAAAATTAGAGGTGCTAAACAGAATTATTTTGAAGATGCAAATAAACCAGGTAGATGGTTAGCATATAAATTGAGAAAGGAGAAAGAATCAAGGAAAATATTACAGTTAATAGATGACCAAGGTCAAGTTTGCCATGGTAATAAAGAGAAGAAGGAAATTATTCGAGATTTTTATGGGAAATTATATAAGCAAGAGAATATTGATGAGGAAAGAGTCAAACAGTATTTACAGAATGCTAATTTACCTAAGATACCTAAAGAGACTGAAAAAATGTTAGAAAGCAATATAACAATGATGGAGTTAACTGAAGCACTTAAGAAACAAAATAATGGAAAGGCACCAGGCCCAGATGGACTTCCGATGGAATTTTATAAAACATTACAAGAATCGCTGAACCTTCCATTGCTAGAAGTCATGAATGAAGTTATGTTAAAGAAGAAGATACCTAAAACGTGGTCAGAAGCCTATATTACACTTATTCCAAAAGAAGAGGCTGACCCATTGCAAATTAAGAATTATAGACCTATTTCTTTATTAAATGCAGATTATAAAATTTTCGCTTCAATACTGGCAGAAAGACTCAAAAAATATTTAAATAATTTTATTCATCCTGACCAAAATGGATTTCTGCCAAAGAGACAAATCAAAGATAACATGAGAGTAATTTTGGACACTTTGGAATATCATGAGGCACACCCCGAAAAACAAATGGCTTTGATATTTTTAGATGCACAAAAGGCATTTGATAATGTGAATTGGAGATTCATGTTATTATTATTGGAACAGATGGGTTTCGCCAGAAAATTTATTCAAGCAATAGAAGCCATATATCATAAGCAAACGGCAAAGGTAATGATAGAGTGAGAACTGACAGATTCCATCAATATAAGAAAAGGTACAAGACAAGGATGCGCACTATCACCTTTGCTATTTGTATTAACTTTGGAAGTGTTAAACAGAAAATAGCAGGATTTGTTTGCAAATCAAGTGGAAGATTTTTTTTTAGCTCTCCTATTTGGGGACTTATACATCTGTTTGGCACAATATTGGGGTTTGGCGGGCTTTTGTGGATTACAAATTTATTAAGAAGAGAACAAAATTTTTGAAGAAAACTCAACTATGGATATTTTGGCTTTGTGAATCAGAACAGCAAAGAGTGTGAAGTTACTTGGGGACTGAAAACAAGAAGAGGGGGTAAGAAAGGGAATTTTGTGGTGGATTGTTTTGGGGTTTATTCTGTAAACTGGGTATTGTGAAGTACCATTTGATTTATTATTATTTCTGCAAAATATTTATTACCTAAAATATCTTATTATTTAAAATAATCAAGATGACAAATAATACAAATTTAAGCAAAATAGGGAGAAAATGCATCTGTGCCATCATCAGCAACATCATCAGCAGCATCAAGTCCAGCAAGTCAATGCTCATTAGACAGTAAGTTGCAGCAAGAAAAATTGAATACCTTCCAGACAGAAATGAAATCAATGTTCCAATTACTACAAGAAGCCATAATCAAAAATCAGGATGACATGACAGAAAGAATGCGAAAGATAGAGGGTAAAATGAATAATATCCAGCAAATAATTACTAAAAAGAAACAACAGATTCAGAAAGTAGAAAATGGAATGAACAGATAAGAAGGTGGAAGAGATGGACTATTGACTTACCGAGGTAGACAACAACCTTGAGTGATCCATAATTATGCTGGAGATGAATAGAGCAGAATACCTTTTGAGATTTCAGAATATTGAGGAGGAAAAAGGGGAAGATCTTGCTGAAAAAATGGCAGAGTTGTTGGCAGATGCGTTGGAGGTGAGCAAACAGGAAATGCTTGCTGGGGTGGACGAAATATTTAGAATACACACAAGCTACGCGACAAGGAATAAACTCCCCAGAGAAGTGCATGTGAGATTCTTCCACTCCAAGAGTGGAAATACTTCAAAGAGCAAAAGATGACCCATTGAAATATAAAGGGAGAGGACTTCTGGTGGTGACGTGATGTCGTGGTGGCATAGGGGAACAGCGCTCTGTTCTCGGTGCCAAAATTAATGCAATTGGTGGCCTTCTAAGGCAAAGTTTGGTCCTGGGGGGGACCAACAGTAGAGAGGGGAAACTTTTGGAAATGAAGTGGAGAGGTGTGATCTCCCCTGCGTTAAGAAGGGACCCTCGAATCTGTTGCAGAAGAAGCCAGCCTTTATGGCGGACCTGGGGGCTTGACATCCTGTTCCAAAGAAGAAGGAAGGAGAGAGTGAGAACAGTGCAAAAGTGGCGGTGTGAGCAGCAGAGAATATTGTGAATGTTGAATATTGAGATTTGAACTTTGGCCTTTGGTGAAGACTGATCTGGAGGAGCAACAAGAAAACAGAGTGAGTCTCCAAACGGTGAACTGGTGGCAACTTGAAGGGGAGAGTGGAATAACAGGAGGTTGGAATACTGAGCCAGCTACGGAGCTACAAGGAGCGAAGAAGGGAGGATTGAAACGAAAAGCATTGAAAAGTGCTCTGAGAGGCTGGGGGAGAACTGTGTGTTTTGAACTGAACCACCAGTGTTTTGTGCTCCAACGGACAACAGAACAAGACAACGGTATCACACTCCTCCCCTACATCAAAGGCACCACAGACAAAATCAGCAAAATTCTCCACAAACACAATATCAGGACAGCCTTCGGCACTGACCAAAAAATAGCCAACATCCTAAGAAACCCCAAAGACAAGATCCACCTAGAAAACCAAGGAGTTTATGAAATACCATGCAACAATTGCCCAGCCACATACATTGGACAAACCAACAGGAGAATAAATGCACACATCACAGAACACAAAAACACAGTCAGAAAAGAAGAAAATACTTCCTCCCTCTTCCAGCACCTTAAAGCCACAGGACATGAAATTAATTTCGAAGGAACCAAATTAATATCCAACACTGAACACTCCAGCAAGAGAATAATTAGGGAAGCCATCAAAATAGAGAAACACCCCCATAACATGAATAAACGGGATGATTCCTCCCACCTACCAGACATCTGGAAACTAGCCCTCACCAACAAATGAGTCCCAGCCACGAAAACCAACACCAGACCCAAAACAACACAGGACACCACCACCAATCCCCCTCATCAGACCCAGGCCCAAACCCATCCTATAAACGAAGGACAACCACCGTCCAGAAACCAGACCATGACTGCTTCGCCAGCTGTCGCACCTCCCAACCCCAAAACCAAACAAGCTGACACACGCCAAGAACACACACCCAGACCCCAAACTCAAAGCCAGACCAAAACCCAGAATGCTACATCACAGCCACCCGCTCAGGATATCACATCAGAAAACTCCGGAAATTACACCACAAGAACTCAAGAAGTTGCAACTCAGCAAACGACCCAGGAAATCACAGCACAAGACCAAGGATAGCACAGCAATAAAACTCACAAGGTCATCACACAACCCATTACCCAAGCCATTACAACACAGGAGGCTAATGGAAAAGAGATCAAAACACAAACGACCCAGGAGATCACAACGCAGGACCCAGGATACCACAACAAAAGAACTCGCAAGGCCATCATACAATCCATTACCCAAGCTGTTAAACACAGATTACAGTACAAGATCCAGGATATCTCCACAACAAAACTCAAAAGGCCATCACACAGCCCATTATACCAACATCAACTCCATCAACCAAACAAGAGGCAGCAGCGCAGCCAGCCAGCCCAGCACGCCAGCACCCCCAACAGTATTTATAGAGAGGCGGCAGCTTCAATCATACACTGCTTGCACTGGCACAAAGCAGAAAGCACCAGCCTGAGGATGGCGAGTGGGACCTCGGTGAAACATTGCCAAGATACTCTTAATCTTACATGGGAAAAGACCCGAACACACCTAGACCTACACACACACACACATACATACACACACACATATACAGGTGAAACTCAAAAAATTAGAATATCGTGCAAAAGTTCATTTATTTCAGTAATGCAACTTAAAAGGTGAAACTAATATATGAGATAGACTCATTGCATGCAAAGCAAGATAGTTCAAGCCGTGATTTGTCATAATTGAGATGATTATGGCTTACAGCTCATGAGCGATATCCAGAAACTAGATGAAAGAATGGGTTCGATACAAGATGCAATCCAGAAGAACGACCAAAGAATAAAATCAACTGAAACAAGAACGGAACAAACAGGAAAAAAATAGATCTAGTATTCCAGAGAATGATAGGATGAAATAAGGACTTAGAAGATTCCTTGATTCATTAAGAGATGGACTGGGCCTTGTTCTACCTAAGGTTCCAAAATGTAATAGAGACCAAGGAGGAAGATCTGGCGATGATAATGGCAGAACTGATAGCGGAGGCTCATCAGCAGGAGAAGCAAGAAATAATTAATGAGTTAGATGAAGTGTACAGAGTCTATACTAACTACGCTAGATGCCACAGGTTATCAAAGGAAGTCCATATACGTTTTGCCCGA
Organism: Pseudonaja textilis; assembly: GCF_900518735.1. The sequence goes on from NW_020769548.1 coordinate 385,891, forward strand.
AAGAAAGTAAGAGATATCATCTACAAAATTACCAGCAATGAACCGATGACATACAAGGGCAAAGAAATAACAAATTTGAAACAAATCCCAAGGAGAGTCTGGGAACAAAGAAAGGACTATCGGTTTCTGGCAAATCTACTCAACAAGCGAAATATACTATTCCGATGGATAACGCCAGAAGGAATGCTAGTATCCTGGCAAGAAAAGAAAATTAAGGTGTCAGCTTTGAAATTCAGCTGCCACATTTTTTTTTAGAGAGAGTTAGAGGAGTTGAAAATTTCAAGGTTATTCTGTGTGTCGTATTAAGAATTTGCAGTTGCAGTTAATTGTTTCTCGTGATTTATGAAGTGTAGAAGTGGGAGGAGAGAAGGTGGATTCTGTGTAACGCACGAAAAAGCTTTCACTTGGGAAATTGCTTTCGAACGTGTCAGATCTGTTCCTAATAAATCAATTGGAGAGATAATGTCTCGGAGTGATTGATATCATGGATACTGTCTGGATGCTTGACATTTATTTCCCAAGTGTAACTTTTATTTTTTGAATGGGCTTGGCTGATGTCCCGAAGTTCTTTTCCCAGAAATGGACAAAGAGCAGCAATCAGCCAAAGTTGGAAATGTGCAGGGGGGAGCGTGTGGGGGCCCTCCCTCTGGAGCATTAATTGAACCTGCCAGCCCTTGTTGGGAGGAGATGATGGATGCTTTCAGGATGGCAGTAGGAAAGAAGCGTTTCAACTCAAGAAGTTGTTATAACCCAGAGGTAACCCAGCTGTCTGAAGAGAAATCTTTCTCTAGCCCCAGGCACATGGCTATTCTGTCGGGTTGGAGGGAAGAGAGACAATTGGGGTCAGATTTCTCTCAAGAAGACACCCCCCAGATTTATCCTGGAAGTCCATCAAGGGCAGATTTACATCAACAGTTCCAGAATTTAAAGTTGACAGGTTTGGTTTCACAGTCTGTTTGGATGGGTGGAAGCTTGAGACCACCCATATTCACTTACCCAAGTATCGTGAGGAACGAGGAGACTATACAGATGCCAGTTGGAGGAAGCTATAAAGAAGCATCAACTGACAGAGGTATGTTGCAGCCTCCGAGGCAATCCCCTCATTTCCCAGAAGGAATTTTGCCCCCTGCAGAGAGTATCCCTCCAGGGTGGGGATTTTATCCAGGCCAGGGGTGGATTCAATGCCAATGGCAGCCAGCACCAACACAGCCCTGGTCTGAAGGGGGGTTGCCCAGACAGCAGAAAGCAGCCACACCCCCTCCACCCGACCAGGGAACCAGGCCACACCCATCTTCCTCCTGGCAACCACATTTGCAGCTCCAACCAGAAGTGATGCCACAGGGACCCCTATTCCAGAGAGGCACCACCCAGCCAGGATTCAGGGGGCCTACCCAGCCTACGTACGCCACCCAGCCGGTTCCTTCCATTCCAGTACAACCTGCAGGAGCCTGGCATTTGCTACCTCCACAACCACAACCCAGGCCGGACCGAAAACCCTTTGAGGCCATGTTCGATGGCTGCCACGAACATTTCAATTACTTCCTCACTCGAATCCGATCCCATATAGAACAATTTGGAGATCAATACGCCACAGAGAGCGATTTGGTTACGGCCGTAAAAAACAGGATGAATGAAGGGGATGCTTCAGACTGGGTGGCCCAACTACACAACGAACAAGCCCCCAAATTACATGATGTAAATGGATTTATTCAATTATTAAGACTCAGATTTGAAAATCCAGACAGGGTAGCAGAGAATGAAGAGAAGTTAATGGAAATGAGGCAAGGCAAATGACCATTGTCAGAATTCATTTGGGACTTTAGAAGGGTCACAAGCCACCTCATGGATTGGCCTGAAAGAATGACTTTACACTATTTAAAAAAGCCATTGATCCAGAAGTAAAGAAGGCCTGTGAAATTAGGGGAATCCCAGAGACCTTACAGTCGTGATATACCGCCTCCCTCAGCTTAGATCGCAGCATCAAGCCACACAGGAAACCCCTTCCGGCAGCCCCAACTAAGAGAATTGTGGCAAGGAGATCGCCAACCGGACCAGCCGAACCTGCTCGTACCCAACCCACCAGGGTGCTGAAATGTTACCGATGTGGCCAAGCTGGTCATAGGGCAGCAGACTGTCTAGCTCCTGCTTCTGTGCCACAAACTCCACAGTTGAAGCCTAATCCAGCTGTTAGAGGTTGGAAGAATCAAGGAAGACCTCCGGGCAGGGACAAGTTTGCCAAACACAGCTGGGAAAGCTCCCTCTGTGCAGATGGGAGCAACGGACCACCAGACCGACACCACGTCCCTGAAAACCCAACCTGCGAAGACGACCCAATGGTGAGTGATCCCATCATACCTTTTACAGTCAAGGTCAAGTTAGTGGTACCAAACATGGGAGGCTGGTGAGTTAGAAGCTGTCATTGATACTGGGTGTTCCAGATGTCTTATCGGACTCCCCATCATTGAACAATTGGGCATAAAGACTAACCCACTAAAACACCCAATCAGATTTGAGCAAGTGGATGGAACCTTAATTGGGGGGGGGCAGCCACTCAATTGACATAATTAATGAAGATGGAATTAGGGCCCAATTGCAAGCTCATACACTTCATAGTGGCCCCCAAGATGTCAGAATCAATCATACTGGGACTTGCTTGGTTAGACAAATGGGCCCCGACGATCAAATGGGAGGATGAATTCAGAAAAATCCTAATTGGACCAGGCCCATTGCCCCCTTTTCCACCCACTACAAAGCCACCAGTCAGCTCGAACCCAGAGCCTGAGCCAGTATTCATGGCATCCCACCTTCTCCCAGATAACCACCAGGTACCCAACCAATACAATGATTTGGCTAAAGCATTCAGTGAAGAAGAGTGTAATGTTTTACCTCCCCATCGAGCCATTGATTCCGCCATAGAATTAGAGCCCAAGGCGAAATCACCAAAACCAAAGATTTATTCCATGACGCCTGCTGAAATGGCTGAATTAAGGAAATACATCGACAACAATTTGGAACAAGGTTTTATTGAGCCTGCCAAATCAAGATTAGCTGCCCCCATGTTGCTCAAGGTGAAGAAAGAGGGCGGACTGAGATTGTTTGTTGACTTTAGAGGCGTGAACACTGTATGTGTCAAAAACATGTATCCTCTCCCTCTTATGAAGGACTTATTGAACCACCTGTCGAAGGGCAAAGTATTCACCAAACTAGATCTCAGGGAAGCTTACTACCAGGTCTGCATCAAAGAGGGAGCTGAGTTGAAAACTGCTTTTAACTGCCCTCTGGGTAGCTTCCAATTCAAAGTCATGCCTTTTGAACTTCAAGGGGCTCCTGCAATGTTTATGCAGCTCATCCATGAGGTGCTACACCTGCACCTTTACCAGGGGTCCTCGTGTACCTGGGTGACATCCTTATCTTCAGCGAAACCATGGAAGAACATGTTCAATTGGTCTGACAAGTTCTAGAAAAACTTCTAGCCGCCAAATTATATGTGAAACTCTCAAAATGCGAATTCCACAAAGAGTCACTGGACTACTTAGGCTACTGAATATCCAACCTGGGGATTGAAATGGACCTCGGAAAGGTGAAAGCGGTGTTGGACTGGCAACCCCCCAGAACCCCAAAACAACTTCAAAGTTTCTTGGCGTTTGCCAACTTCTATAGACAATTCATTCTGTCCTTTGCTAAAGTTGCCCTCCCGTTGACAGAGCTATTAAAAATGGGCCTGTCACCCACCAAATCAAAGCCGAGTCAACCCCTGGTTTGGACTATGGACTGTCAGAAAGCTTTCAAGACATTAAAACGCCTCTTTGCAATGGAGCCTATCCTCAAACACCCAGGCGCAACCAAGACTTTTATTGTCCAAACAGATGCAAGTGATGTAGCAGTGGCAGCCGTTTTGCTGCAGAAAGACTTTCAAGGCCGACTGATGCCTTGCGTTTATGTGTCCAAAAAGCTGACAGACGCAGAGCGAAGGTGGGTGGTCTGGGAGAAAGAAGCATTCACCGTATGATGGGCTTTGTTGACTTTGAAGCATTTTCTAGAAGGGGTGCCAGAGGCCTTTGAGGTATGGACTGATCATAAGAACCTCAAGGCTCTAAAGACCCCTTGGAGATTATTGCCAAAACAAGTCCGCTGGGCCCAATATTTCAAGCAATTCAATTTCAACACTAAATCTATCCCCAGAGGGAAAAACGTACTGGCAGATGCTCTGTCCAGAAAACCTCAGTTTGACAGCCACCGAGAGGAAATAGTACAAGCCTTAATTTCAGATGCTCAGTTGGCTGGCCAAGTAACCACTAGAACCCAAGCTAACCACAACCCCAAACACCTGGAAGATAAGCTGACTGCAGAATTGAAAATGGCCGTATTGACTGATCATTGGTTCCTGGACCATCAAACCGAGTTGACAATGAATGATGGACTAGCTTGGAAAGGGACTAAGCTTTATGTACCCACAACTGTAAGACTACTGGTACTAAAGCGTAGCCACGACTCATGGCTGGGAGGCCACTTTGGATTTCTGAAAACCCTACATTTACTAAGAAGACAGTTCTGGTGGCCAAAAATGAAACCTGATGTCAAGGATTATGTAAAAAGTTGTTCAATTTGTGCCACGATGAAGCACAGAACTGGAAAGCCCCCTGGCCTCCTGCAACAAGTTGCTGAACCAACCCAACCTTGGGAAGAGATCGCAACGGACTTTATTGTTGAATTACCTAAGAGTGAAGGGAATATGGTCATTTGGACTATAATTGGCTTATTCTCTAAACAGGCCCATTATATAGTCTGCAAAGGGCTTCCATCTGCAAAAAAAACTTCCAAGCTGTTCGTGAAACATATCTATAGACTACATATGGTATACCTCACAGAGTAATATCAGACAGAGGGGTACAATTTACTACTAAGTTTTGGAGGGAATTTCTGAAATCCATTGGCTCCTCTCAAGGGTTATCCTCAGCTTTCCACCCTGCTTGTAACGGAGCAGTGGAGAGGGCTAACACCATGATTGAACAATACATTAGATGCTATGTAAATTATCAACAAGACAATTGGACTGAGTTATTACCTTTTGCAGAGGTTGCTTACAATCATGCAGTACATAGCAGCATGGGATTGACTCCATTCCAAATCAGCACTGGAATGGACTTTGTCCCAATGCCAGAGTTACCTAGACAACCTCCCTCATCCATGTCCCTGACAGAATGGATGAACTCATTAAAGAAAGGATGGGAAGATACAAAAAAAGGTTTGAACGAAGCTGCAAAAATTTATAACAACCAGGCGGATAAACATAGATCCCTTCAATCACCTTTTAAAGTAGGGGACAAAGTATATTTGTTGACCAAGAATCTTAGGTTGAAACTGCCCAGTAAGAAGCTGGGTCCAAAATTCTTGATAATCAATCCGGTCACTGTCCAATTACGTCTTCCTCGACTATTAGGGAAAATTCATCCAGTGTTCCATTGTAGTTTACTAAAACCAGCTACTACATCAATGATAAGACCACTACCACTCGCTCCCCCTAAACCGTTGATGGTACATCAGGAAACACATTATGAGATTCAAAAAAATTCTCGATTCTCGATTACAACGTGGCTGATTGCAATATTTGGTCTTTTGGAAAGGATATCCCCTCTCAGATGCTAGTTGGGTAAAGAGTTGGGATGTTCATGCTGATCAATTGGTTAACCAATTCCATGAGGATTTTCCCCACAAACCGAAGGGTCCTCGTGGGTGGGGGAGGGGGGGTTATGGACAATGTATTAACCCCTATATGTGTGTTTTTTTCCTTTTCTTTTAGGAGGAGTTTTCAAGGGGGGATGCCTGTCAGCTTTGAAATTCAGCTGCCATGTTGTTGTTTTTTTAGAGAGTTAGAGGAGTTGAAAATTTCAAGGTTATTCTGTGTGTCGTATTAAGAATTTGCAGTTGCAGTTGATTTGTTCTCGTGATTTATGAAGTGTAGAAGTGGGAGGAGAGAAGGTGGATTCTGTGTAATGCGCGAAAAAGCTTTCACTTGGGAAATTGCTTTTGAATGTGCCAGATCTGTTCCTAATAAATCAATTGGAGAGATAACGTCTCGGAGTGATTGATATCATGGATACTGTCTGGATGCTTGACTTTTGGTAGATACACTGGACAAGGCACAAGAACTCCACGATCAACTCGTTGGACCAGAAGAAGAGTACAGTAGCAGAGAGGAATTAGAACAGACAAGCCAGGAAGATAAAAGACCGGAAAGGAAAGGAAAAGAAAAGAATAGGAGGAAGAGAATAAAGAGGAGAGAGAATCCCAAGAAGAAGAAGGAGTAAGAACAAGAGCCC
>NW_020769549.1:26782-41857 GCF_900518735.1 Pseudonaja textilis
AGAGAAGAGAAGAGAAGAGAAGAGAAGAGAAGAGAAGAGAAGAGAAGGAGACCACACTTGTAATACTGCATACAGTTTTGGTTGCCATGATATAAAAAAGATGTTGAGACTCTAGCAAAAGTGCAGAGAAGGACAACCAGGATGATGAGGGGACTGAAGGCTAAAAGATACGAAGAACGGTTGCAGGAACTGGGCCTGGCTCATCTAGTGAAAAAAAGAACCAGGGGAGACACGATAGCAGCCTTCCAGTATCTGAGGGGCTGCCCCAAAGAAGAGGAGGAAGGGGTCAAGCTCTTCTCCAAGGCACCTGAAGGCAGGAGAAGAAGCAACAGGTGGAAACGAATCAAGGAGAGAAGCAACGTGGAGCTAAGCAGAATCACCAGTGGAGGAGCTTGGCTCCAGAAGTAATGAGAAGCCAAATTTGGACAGTAGTACCATCAAGGTTAAAGGGACACGGTGGCTCAGTGGCTAAGATGCTGAGCTTGTAGATCAGAAAGGTCAGCCTTCCGGTTTGAGTCTCTTCGGCGAAAAACAAAACAATATTGCATCCAGTTTTGTTTGCCACAATACATAAAAAAGATGTGGAGACTCTACAAAGAGTGCAGAGAAGAGCAACCAGGAGGATGAGGGGATTGGAGACTAAAACATATGAAGAACGGTTACAGGAACTGGGCCTGGCTAGTCTAGGGAAGAGAAGGACCAGGGGAGACAGGAGAGCAGTCTTCCGATATTTGAGGGGCTGCCCCAGAGAGGAGGAGGAAGGGGGTCAAGCTATTCTCCAAAGCACCTGAAGGTAGGACAAGAACCAATGGATGGAAGCTAATCGAGCAGAGAAGCAACCTAGAATTAAGGAGAACTATTAACCAGTGGAACAGAAATTGCCTCCAGAAGTTGTCGGTGCTCTAAGCACTGGAGGATTTTAAGAAGAGACTGGACAAGCTTTTGTTTCAAATGGTGTAAGGTTTCCAGGGGGCTGGACTACAGGATCTCCAAGGTCCCTTCCAACTCAGTTATTCTGTTGAAACATTTCATTATGTTGCCTTCCACCATCGGGGAAAAAAAAAGAAAGAAAAAAGAATTCATTTCCTTTTGGCTGAGACGCACGTCGCTAAAATGCAACCCCAAACTTTTTCTCAATACATTTGAATTAATTCCATGCCGTTTCTGATGATGGAATGAGTTCCCGGCCTTGCCTTCTCTTGTTTCAGCAGGGGGGAAAATGCAGCCAACAGCACACTTGCAATTGTTACACAGTTCCAATGCACGGTAGCCAATAAATATCAAAGCACAATTCAAGTTGATGTATAATTCTTCTTTGAGAAAGAGGAATGGTAGGCTTAGAAATTAGAATAACTTTATTGTCAGTTTGAATGTACTCTAATCCAGTGGCCCCCAACCTTTTTGTGCCATGGCCCGGTACCGGCATCACAAAATGATCCGCGGCCCGGTACTGGCATCAGCACGCATGGCAAGGCAAGGCGAGCCAAGCGACCGTCCCCCGCTTCTCCCCGCCACCTTCAACTCCTCCTTTGTACCTTTGTCGATGGGCTTCGCTTTGGGACGGCCGCTTGGCTCGCCTTGCCTTGGGTGCTGAAAGAATCCTCGTGCCTTAGTTTCATTCGAAGCCACCCCCCCCTTCGATGAAACTAAGGCGCGAGGATTCCTTCAGGACCCAAATGCCGCTTTCCAACCAGAAAAGCTCACCCGGAAGCACTTTCTCATCAAACAAGATGGCGGTGCCCAGCAAACCGGCGGCCCGGTAGGAAATGTTCCACGGACTGGTACCGGTCTGCGGACTGGTGGTTGGGGACCCCTGCTCTAATCAGCATACATTAAAATGAAATTTCATTGCATTCAGCTAGCTCTCAAAGGGTCCCCACCTCCAATATAGACTATGTCAGGATTCCGGCAGTTCCCCCCAGTTTAAATCATGAGTCTTGAGCCAAACTTCCAAAACTTAAAAAGGATTTATTGGGAGTTAACATGACCGGCACTGCCTGGATGTAGCCGACTCTGAGTCACATCGTTCATTGTCACCCTCGACCCTGGTTTTCCCCTCCATCCCCTCGGTGTATTGTAATTCATATTCTCCAATGGGACACCTCCATAGCCCAGAGTCATCAATCATGCTCTCCAGTTAGAATTTTGCCCGGCTGAAACTTCAGTCACCTAGTTACTATCTTTGAAAACATTTATGGAATGCACTTTCGATTTCCAAACTGACACTCCGCTCTCTCAAACCCCTTTCCCCCGTCCCTTTCTGTCTAAAAAGACCATAGAAATATTTTATGAGTTGACACGCTACTTGCACATTTATGCACATACCCACATATATTCTATGACACAGAGAAACAACACAATCTAGTTGGATGACCATAGCAAGGAAAACGAGTCTTGGGAGTTTACTGGACGGATCACTTAGGGAGCAAAGCTGTTCTAGAATCTGGAAGTCCTGCTAGGAATACTTGGAAACCTCCTCGCAGAGGGGAGCAACTGGGAGCATGCAGTGGGTGTGCAGGGACTCTAACAATACTTCGATTTCTTTCTTTCTTTCTTAAATATTTTTTATTGTTTTTATATCACAAGTTCCATTTCTATATTGAACAGTGTTTTGTAGGTATCCAGAGTGCTCAAATGTAAACATCGTCATAATCATTATAATCATATCAACAGACAAACATATATTAGATATAATATCGATCATTATTAAAAAGTATACCATCTACCGTATAAACATCAATTATATAACCATCCAAATATTTACTAATCAGTTTCTTTTTCCCATGTAGTCCTTATTTTCACATAAATCCACTCAACTAACACAGAGGTTAGATCAACTAGCCATTTGTAAAAAGATTCCCATGTCATAAAATATTCCGAGTCTTCTTTTTCTTTCATTTTTACGGTTAACCTGCCCATTTCTGCACATTCCAATATTTTTATTTTTTTGATTATAATTTCATCAGCAGGGCTTTCTTCATTTTTCCAATATTGGGCGTTTACAATCCCGTAGCGCTTATAAGCAGCATCCTGAATAAAGGGAAGTGAGCTTCGTATCATCTTCTTCACTGCCCTCACCACTCTCCATAGGGACTTTCTATCAGAGGCACTGCTTCCACCAAAGCAAACAGGGATGCAGTTTGTTAAAACGCTCTCCATCGTGCTTCTGTAGAAAGTGGCCAGGACAGAAGGGAGAAAGATGTGCTCTCCTCATTGGACACAGGACATGCAGACTCTGGTTTGCACGCTTGCCTAAGGACGATACAGTCGAGATCAAGGGAGGTACTGATAACCACTCTACAAAGCCTTAGTAAGGCCACACCTAGAGTCCTGAACCCAGTTTTGGTCACCAAACTATAAAAAAGATGTTGAGACTCTAGAAAAAGTACAGAGAAGAGCAGCTAGGGTGATGAGGGGTTTGGAAGCCAAAACATACGATGAACAGTTGCAGGAACTGGGCCTGGCTGGTCTAGGGAAGAGAAGGACCAGGGGAGACAGGAGAGCAGCCTTCCAATATTTGAGGGGCTGCCCCAGAGAGGAGGAGGAAGGGGGTCAAGCTATTTCCCAAAGCCCCCGAAGGCCAGATAAGGAACAATGGATGGAAACTGAACAAGGAGAGATTCAACCTGGAAAGAAGGAGGGATTTTCTGACAGGGAGAACAATCAACCCGTGGAACAGAAGTTGCCTTCAGAAGTTGTGGGAGTTTCATCCCTTGGAAGCTTCCAAGGAGAGACTGGACTGCCATTTGTCAGAAATGGTGTAGGGTCTCCTGCTTGGGGGGGGAGGGATTGGACTAGATGACCTACAAGGTCCCTTCCAACTCTGTCAATGTATCTGTATTTCTATTAAATAACAAAATAACTAAGTAAGTAAATAACTAACTAAATTCAAGGTAGAGAATTAACGAACTAACAAACTAACTAATTCAATGTAGAGAAAAGTAAAGTCTTACACTTAGGCAAGAAAAACCAAAAGGACACATCTAGACTGGGTGAAACCAGGCTCAATTGCAGTAACTGTGAAAGGGATCTTGGGGTCTTAGGGGACAACCAGCTAAATAGGAGCCATCCGTGTGCAGCAGCCGTAGCCAAAAAAGCCAATGCAATCCTAAGTAGCATTAGATCACGTGATGTGTTAATACCATTCTGTAAAGCCTTAGTAAGACCACACCTAGAGGAGAGCAGCCTTCCAATATTTGAGGGGCTGCCCTAGAGAGGAGGGGGTCCCTAAATGACTGACAAGGTCCCTTCCAACTCTGATTATCCGTTATCTGTTAAATAGCTAAATGACTTTCTTAAAAGGAGGCTGGTTTTCCCGCCGCCTCTCCCTTCTTCCTTGAGTCCACAGAGAAGGAGTCTCGGGCCTCTGAACGGGGTGCAGGAAGTACATTGGCAACTATGCAAATCGCTCAGAAATTCCTATTTTTGTCCATTTCCAGTAGCGTCCCATTTCCTTCGGGGACAGACAGATGCTCCTGCTTAAGGCAGTGCCGTCTGCCTGCAAGGGGCTCGTTCCGCTTCACAAGCATCATCGCGCTCGGTGTGGCCCGCACGAAGCGCCGACGGAGCAAGAGACAGCTGCAGCGATTTCTTCCTCTTTTTTATATTATATATATATATATATATTTTAAAAAGGAACATTTTCATAAAGCCACCTCCTTATCCCCGAATTTCAGCAGAAATTCAGGGAAAAGGGGCTCCCACCAACCTAGCTGGTTTCTTTTATCCACCAGCTGCTCGTAGCTGCAATTTTTTTTAAAAAAATTTCCCTCGCTGGAAAATTGGTGGGTTAGATGCAGATCTTTTTTTAAAAAAAGAAAAAACTCTTTTTGAGGGAAGAATGTGTGATTAAGGAATGTGTCCCTTGAAAGAGATGAGAGACGCACGAGGCAGTTTAGACTGGAATGGAACTTTAAATAGGATCTAATTTTGGCTACTTAGTTTGTAGAGAAGTTTCAGTTCTGTAAGAATCCCACCCCCACAAAAAAAATCTGCAGGAAAAATGGCTTCATTTGGTTAACCAAATGTCGGTTTTATTTTTGAATGTCGCAGGTGGCTCCAGCTCTGGTTTGGCTTAGTTTTCTTCTTTCCTTTTAAACAACCCAAAATGCTCCATTTTCTTACAGAATGATGGAGGTTTCCGTCAGTTCTGCTTTATATTTACGGAGCTTCCAACTTACAGGTTCTGTTCCTCTTCTTGCTAATGAGAAATGAATTCTAAGAGACGTTGTTCTATTTGGATTTATAGGCACTTCAAGAGGGGAAACTTGTCATATCTTCCCTTTTTTTGTTTCTAGAGCGTAAATTAAATTTGGAGTCCTTGAAGCAGGTTCTCCAACATGCAGTGGTTTTCAGCACTGCACCGTGTGAGAAAGCTATGGCGACTGCGTCCGGGTCCGATGTGCACGGAGACTACCCGATCCGTGTGAAAAAACGCAAGCGGGGAACAGAGGACTGCCAGACGCTCAAGGTGGCCACCTGGAACGTGGATTCGCTGACTGGACGCTCGACCGAGATCGTCAGGGCCATGCGGGACAGGAAGCTGGACATCTGCTGCCTCCAGGAAACTCGCTGGAAGGGCAACAAGGCTACGACTATAGATGGCTACAAGATCATATACACCAGCTGTAAGGAAAACCGCGGCGGTGTAGCTGTGGTTGTCAGTCCAAGCTGGCAAAGCTCCGTCGCAGAAGTTAAGCGCCTCACAGAACGACTGATGATAATCGTCGTAGCGACCAAGAGGCAGCGCCTACACATCTTGTCCGCCTACGCCCCTCAGACCGGATGTCACGAGGAGGAGAAGGATACCTTCTGGGAACTGCTCGACATCCAACTCAGGCAGATCCCACACGAAGACGACATCATCATCTCGGGCGACCTGAATGGTCATGTAGGGCGGGACAAAAACGGACACCAGTGCCACGGTGGGCACGGCACAGGCGATACGAATGAGAATGGCCAGAGGATCCTGGACTTTGCCGACTCCCATGATATGACCATCACAAATACCTGCTTCATTAGGCGAGAATCTCAACTCCTCACCTACCATAGCAGAAACGGGAGCCACCACACACAGATCGACTACATCATCGTATGACGAAGAGCCGCTAAAAACGTGCTCAACGCCAAGGTGTACCCGTACGAATCGAGCAGTCAGCACAGGCTGCTGATGGCGAAGATCAGGATCAGCAAGCCCAAGACCAGGATTGACAAAAGGAATGCAGACCAGCCACGAATCAAGTGGTGGAACCAGAAGAAGATGGCGGGACCCCTCATCAAACCGGAGCAGTTCCCGCAGATGGTCGACGGGCCACAGGAAGCATGGTCCATGCTGAAGAGCACTGTTCACACTGCCGGCTGCCAACAGCTTGGTTGCACCAAGCCAGGACGGAGACGCATCGAACGAGATACATGGCTCTGGACACCGGAAGTACAAGATGCCGTACACCTGAAGAAACGGCTCTACAAGGCCTTTCTTCAGGACAAGACCAGCGAGAAGCTCTGCGAATACAAGGCAGCCAAAAAGGCAGCCAAGAAAGCAGTAGCGACAGCCAGAAGCTCCCACTACGATGACATCTACGAGAAGCTGAACACGCGAGAAGGCGAGAATGAGATCTACCGCCTAGCCAAACACAGACACAGGAAGACCCTGGACATTGACCAGTTCCATGGGATCAACGACGAAAGGGGAAATTTGATCGTCAACCCCAGAGACGCTGCGGAGAGGTGGCGGCAATACTTCGAGAAGATCTCCACCGAGGAGTTCCCACACCCACGAACCCCGCGAGGTGACCCAGTTGAAGGCCCAGTCTCAGGCATTTATGCCAGCGAGGTCGCCGACGCCATCAAGGCCATGAAAAACGGTAAGGCAACAGGACCAGACGACATCCCTGCCGACTTCTGGAAAAAGGCACTACCGGGCTCGGCATTGTGGCTGTGCGAGCTGTTCAACAACATCGTCTCCACGGGAAAAGTGCCACACGACTGGTACCGCAGCACCACTGTTCCGATCTGGAAGGGAAAGGGCAGCCCAGCGGACTGCTCCAACTACAGACCGGTCAGGTTACTGTCACACACTATGAAGATCTTTGAACGCATCCTTGATAAGCGCATTCGGGACATCGTCGACATCAGCGTCAACCAGGCTGGATTCATCAAGAACTGCGGCACCACCGACGCCATCTTCGGTGTGCGGATGCTGATGGAGGCTCACAGAGAGAAGAAAATCCCGCTCCACACCGCCTTCCTAGACTTGGAAAAGGCCTTCGATCGAGTCCCGCACGATCTCATCTGGTACGCACTGCGAGATCACGGCGTGCCTGAGCTGCTCGTACAATGGGTCCAACTCCTATACAGATGTCACAAAAGCCGTGTAAAAGCGGCAGCTGGGATATCAGAGGAGTTTAATATTACCGTCGGCGTACACCAGGGCTCTGCTCTCTCACCACTGCTGTTCATTCTGGTGATGGACACAATTACACACGACCTGTACACGCCCGCCCCATGGACGCTGCTCTACGCCGATGATGTGTTCCTGGCCAACCTGTGCAAGGCTGAACTCGAGCACCGAGTCCAACAGTGGCACGACCGCCTCGAGCAGTTCGGGCTCCGGCTGAACCTAAAGAAGTCCAAATACTTGACCACTGATAATGAAATGACAGGCTCCATCCACGTGAACGGGCAGGAGCTACCGCGCGCCTCCACCTTCAAGTACCTGGGAACTACTCTTGGGGAAGAAGGCCTACTACAAACTGAGGTGGCAGCCAGGATCAATGCAGCGTGGGGCAAATGGAAGTCCGTCACGGGCGTCCTCTGTGACAAGAAGATGCCAATGCGCCTGAAGGCGAAAATCTATAACTCTGTGGTGCGCCCCGTGGCCATATACGGCGCAGAGTGCTGGCCGACGACCAAAGAAGCCGAAAGCAGACTCCAGATAATGGAGATGCGAATGCTCCGATGGTCGGTAGGCCTCACCCTACTCGATCGCGTCAGGAACGAAGAAGTGCGTAGACGGTTCAACGTCGTGCCCATCCCCATGGTCATGAGGCAGTCCCGGCTACGATGGTTCGGCCACGTGAGCCGCGCCAAGGAAGAATCCATCATCAAATCTGTAATGAAGGTGACTGTCGGAGGAGCGAGACCGCGTGGTAGACCTAAACAACGCTGGATGGACACGATCAAGGCCGATCTAGAGATCGCGAAGGCAGACCCGACACACGTGGCAGACAGAGAGGTGTGGAAGCAGTACTCAAGGACATTAGCGGACCTCGCCCGAGTGCGAGACAAACGCTGAAGAAAAAGAAGAAGAAGCGTAAATTAAATTTGGAGTCCTTGAAGCAGGTTCTCCAACATGCAGTGGTTTTCAGGTTTTTAAAATATTCCTACTCAACAGAACGGAATAACAGAGTTGGAAGGGACCTTGCAGGTCATCTAGTCCAACCCCCCACCCAAGCAGGAGACCCCATGCCATTTCTGACCGATGGCAGTCCAGCGTCTTCTTGAAAGCCTCCAGGGATGAAGCTCTCACAACTTCTGAAGGCAACTTCTGTTCCATGGGTGGATTTCTCTCATAAAGCTAAATTTTGGTGTCTTAGCAGTGGAGCGGCACTTAAATATGAGCCAACTTCCTCATCCAAATTTTTCATAAAAATACTGAACGGCACAAGTCCCGGAAGAGAGCCCTTGATCCTTCTCTCAGAGTCAGTCTAGAAGAGGGGACATGATAGCAGTCTTCTCATATTGGAGGGGTTGACACAAAAGAGAGGCAGTCAAGCGATTCTCCAAAGCCCCAGAGAAGGCAGGACAAGAAGCAACGGATGGAAACCCAACCGAGGAGAGAAGCAACTTAGAAGGAAGGCGAAACTTCCTGACAGTGAGAATCATTAACCAGAGGAACAGCTGAACTTCAGAAGTTGTGGGTGCTTCATCACTGGAGGCTTTTAAGAGGAGACTGGCAGCCACTTATCTAAAATTGTATATAGGTTCTCCTGCTTGAGGGGGGTGGGTGGGGTGGGTGGAAGAGTTCCAAGGTCCCTTGCAGCTCTTTCTATTCTATTCTATTCTATTCTATTCTATTCTATTCTATTCTGTTCTGTTCTGTTCTGTTCTGTTCTGTTCTGTTCTATTCTATTCTATTCTATTCTATTCCATTCCATTCCATTCCATTCCATTCCATTCCATTCCATTCCATATTCTACTCTACTTTATTCTAATGTTGCTCAGTATGGTGGCTGTTGTGGCTTTCAAGAAGAGATTGGGCAACCATTTGTCTGAAATGGAATGAACAGAGGGTTGGACTAGAAGACCTCCAAGGTCCCTTCCAACTCTTCTATTCTATTCTATTCTATTCTATTCTATTCTATTCTATTCTATCCCATCCCATCCCATCCCATCCCATCCCATCCCATCCCATCCCATCCCATTCCATTCCATTCTATTCTATTCTATTCTATTCTATTCTATTCTATTCTATTCTATTCTATTCTATTCTATTCTATTCCATCCCATCCCTATTCCTATTCCTATTCCATTCCATTCCATTCCATTCCATTCCATTCCATTCCATTCCATTCTATTCTATTCCATATTCTACTCTACTTTACTCTATTCTAATGTTGCTCAGTATTGTGACCGTTGTGGCTTTCAAGAAGAGATTGGGCAACCATTTGTCTGAAATTGAATGAACAGGGGGTTGGACTAGAAGACCTCCAAGGCCCCTTCCAATTCTACCCCAACTAAGTGGCTGTCCAGTCTCTTCCTAAAAACCTCCAGTGATGAAGCACCCACACTTTCTGGAGGCAACTCTATTATTCTGCTCTTGTGATGGTAAGAGCTATGCTGAACAGGTGCAATCAGATCAGACAGGTCTAAGCTGAAGAATGAGACTAAATCTGTTTCATAAAACACCCTCCCATTCAACAGGGTGAGAATATATAATCCAAATTTCATGCCCGATCAATTGTCCCCAGATTAACAAGGGATGGGTGGGTATTAGATGCCACGACTCCTGGGTACTTAAAAATGTGCTACAGGTGTCAGCTTCCTCTGCTGGACAGAAGGCCACAGAGCTAACAAGTTATGGATGGCAATCAAAGCAAAGAATTTTGGGCAAAGGAAAAAAAAATCACTCAATTATAAAAGGTTTTTACCAATCAAAATCCTGAAAATGCGGATTTCAAAACTGAATTTATCAGCTTTGGAAGGAAAGACAGCCAGATTTAGAGGTTAACAAGCAGAGATTTATGGCCCAAATGTGTGCAGTTTTAACACACATGCTCTTTATATGCATGGCTACATTCCCACTCATGCTAGTAATACTATTCCTAAATTTGCAGATGATACAACAATGGTGGGACTCATCTCCAGGGGGGATGAGTCTGCCTATCAAGATGAGGTGGACCAGTTGCTTTTGTGGTGTGGAGACAATAACTTGGTCCTCAACACCAATAAGACCAAGGAGTTTATAGTGGACTATAGAAGGAACAGATGAGACCTCCAACCCTTGCTTATCCATGGAGACCGAGAGGAGCAAGTGGCTGGTTTTAGGTTTCTGGGTGTTACCCTAAAAGAGGACCTGACCTGGGAGGCTTACATTGCAACCCTGGTCAAAAGGGCCCAGCAGAAATCATACTACCTGAGACTTCTCAGAAATGAACAACTGAATGGAAAACTGCTGGTGACCTTCTACCGCTGCACCATAGACAGCAATTTTAACATACTGAACCTCTGTCTGGTTTGCCAATTGCACAGGGGTAGATAGGAAAGCACTCCAGAGGGTTAATATCATTGCCCAGAAGATCATGGGTTGCCCTCTCCCCTCTTTGGAAGAGCTTTATAGCTCCCGCTGCCTTAAGAAAGTTCAAAACATCCTCAAAGATCCATCTCATCCTGGGCACCCTTTTTTTTGAACTATTACCATCTGGCAGATGGTACAGAATAATAAAAACAAGGACAAATAGGCTGAAAAACAGCTTCTATCCCAGGGCAGTAACTCTTTTGAATTCTGCTGTAGAGTGCAGTGTTGGTGCCTTGTTAGGGGGTTTTCGGTTCAATGTGTGGAGGGTGAAGGATGTGTGTTTGTGTCTATTTTCATGGTCACGATGTACACTGAAGATGGTGTTTGATTTCGTTGTATGAGGTGCAAGGACGATAAAGTAAAGTAAAGTAAACTTTACCAATGCTGACTGGGAAGCAATTGAAAAATTGCTGAAAATTCAGGTTTATTCAGAACTACCTATAATAATACTGATTTGCAGAGTGAGCAACCAACACTAGAAAATGAAGGACCTATTGATGTTAAAGAAGAACAACGAGGAGAAGAAATTGCAGGAGCTAAAGAACTCCAAATGCTACTGGTTAATCAAGATTAACCGAGGGACTCTAGACAGAAAGTGCAACCAGGATGATGAAAGAACTGGAGACTAAAATATATGATGAATGGTTGCAGGAACTGGGCCTGGCTAGTCTAGGGAAGAGAAGGATTAACTAAGGGAAACAGGATAGCAGTCTTCCAATATTTGAGGGGCTGCCCCAGAGAGGAGGAGGCGGTCAAGCTATTTTCCAAAGCAGCCGAAGGCCATTCAACCTTGATTCCACCACAGCCTATTCCAGGTCCTTGGAAAGGATGCAATGGTTGGACAAATCCAGCCTGAATATTTGGCCGACTGTACTACAAACCATAATAATAATCTCTTGAAAGAAAAAATAAGGAAGTCTAGTTGCCTCCGGAAAAAGCAACAGGGACAAGCATGACCTGGATGACTGAGAATCTCTGCAGACTTTTAGCTACACAATTTCAGATGAATGCACTTTGAATGGTGTGGGAGTAGGTATTGATTTTCAGAGGGAAAAAATTGCAGACTGCAGGGACCATTTGCAACTACTCAGGTGACCCGGAGGACACAGATAAACCTCCAAGTGGCCTCAGTGACCCTCTAAAAGGATGCAAATAACTAGCTGTCTGCAAGGAATATAAATCATTCCATTTCCCCACAATCCAGTCAGAGCTTAAGAAGCTTCTAGGATGAGAAGCGAAACGTCCTCAAAGAAAAAACAAGAAAGTCCAGTTGACTCCTGAAAAAAAAAACTCCTTTGGGACAACCATCACCTGGAGGACTGAGAATCTCTGCAGACATACTAATAACAATACTTCTGGAACTAGTTATGGCCTTCACACCTTGTCATCCCAGGTTTTCAGTTCTCGAAGGCAGTGAGCCATGATCAGATACAGATACAGATAATCGGAGTTGGAAGGGACCTTGTAGGTCATCTAGTCCAACCCCCCACTCAAGCAGGAGGCCCTACACCATTTCTGACAAATGGCAGTCCAATCTCATCTTGAAAGTCTCAAGTGATGGCGCTCCCACAACTTCCGAAGGCAACTTCTGTTCCATGGGTTGATTGTTCTCCCTGTCAGAAAGTTTCTCCTTATTTCCAGGTTAAATCTCTCCTGGTTCAGTTTCCATCCATTATTCCTTGTGGGTGCTTTGAAAATAGATTGACTCCCCCCCCTCCTCACTCCTCGCAGCCCCTCAAATATTGGAAGACCTCTATCATGTCTCCCCTGGTCCTTCTCTTTACTAAACTAGCCAGGCCCAGTTCCTGCATCCGTTCATTGTATGTTTTAGCCTCCAGTCCCCTCATCATCCTGGTTGCTCTTCTCTGCACTTTTTCTAGAGACTCAACATCTCTTTTATAGCGTGGTGACCAAAACTGGATGCAGTATTCTAGGCGTGGTCTTACTAAGGCTTTACAGAGTGGTATTAGTACTCCCTTGATCTTGACTGTATCCTTCTGTTAATACAATTTAGGATTGCATTGGCTTTTTTGGCTGCTGCTGCACACGGCTGGCTCCTATTTAGCTGGTTGTCCACTAAGACTTCAGGATCCCTCTCACAGTTCCTGTTATTGAGCCTGGTTTCACCCAGTCTAGATGTGTCCTTTGGGTTTTTCTTGCCTAAGTGTAGGACTTCACTTTTCTCTACACTGAATTTCATTTTGTTAGGTACAGCCGCTGTTCTAGTCTGTCAAGATCCCTCTGGATCCTGAGCCCATCTTCTTGGGTGTTAGCTATTCCTGCCAGCTTAGTATCATCTGCAAATTTGGTAAGTTCCCCTTCTATTCCCTCATCTAAGTTGTTAATGAAGATATTGAAGAGTCCTGGGCCTAAAACGGAACCTTGTGGCACCCCACTGCTTACTTCCCTCCATGTGGACTTAGACCCATTAAGGACTACTCGTTGAGTACGGTTTGCCAGCCAGTTGCGAGTCCATCTAATCGTGGTGCTATTTATTCCACTTTTTTCTAGCTTACTAAGAAGTAGGTTGTGGTCTACTTTGTCGAATGCCTTGCTGAAATCTAAATATATTATGTCCACAGTATTTTGCTGGTCTACTAATTTAGTCACTTTGTTGAAGCATGAAATAAGATTGATTTGGCATGATCTGTTCTTACCAAACCCGTGCTGACTGCTAGTTGTTACTTTACTTGTTTCTAGATGTTGGCAGATCTGTTTTTTTATTATCTTTTCCAGTACCTTCCCGGGTATCGATGTTAGGCTGATTGGTCTGCAGTTTCCTGGGTCTGTTTTTCTTTTTTTCCTTTTTTGAAGATGGGAACCACATCAGCTCTTTTCCAGTCCTCTGGTAGTTCCCCAGTGCTCCAGTATTTTTGAAAGATAATGGTTCAGTGGTTCCGACATTACTTCTGCCAGCTCCTTTAAAACTCTGGGATGAAATCCATCAGGCCCCAGTGATTTGTTTTCATCAAGATCAGACAGGTGTTCTCTTACTAATTTTGTTTTGCTTATTTTAACTTTTATTTCTGGCCCGTCTTTTACAGTTATGTTTTTGCTGGGTTGAGCTATAGTTTCTTTTTGCGTGAAGACAGATGCAAAGAATGAGTTAAGCAGTTCTGCTTTTTCACTATTGCCTGTTATTTCCTTGCCATCTTCTCTCTTTAGTGGACCGACTGTTTCCTTGATTTTTTTTTCTTGTTATTTATATGTTGGAAGAAACTTTTTTTTATTATCTTTGACTTTTGTTGCAAGTCTTTGTTCGTTCTGAGCCTTTGCTATCCCGACTTCTTCGTCTTTGCAGATTCTGGCTATCTGCTGATATTCTGCCTTAAATGTATGTCCTTCTTTCCATTTTTTGTACTTGTCCTTTTTTTCTTTCAATTTGCCAGAGAGATCTTTGTGCAGCCATGCTGGTTTCTTCTTGGATTTCTTGTTTTTCTTTCTCAGTGATATTGTGCTAGTCTGGGCTTCTACGATCATACTTTTTAGAGTTTCCCAAGATTCTTGAGTTGTTTTCCCCTTTAGGAGTTTCATCCATGGAATCTTTTCCCAAGTTTTCTCTGAATTTCAATTTGAATCTCTCAGTTTCAGACCTGGCTTGTTGATGATGGCTGTTGTATCAGGGAGTTAATTCTCACTGTGGAGGTGAGAAGACAACACAATTTTCTCCAATGGAGAGGCGTTTGATGCCATTTTGTCTGCCTCAATGTCCTACCACAAAAGCTGGACAAGGCTGCCACCCGTAGTTCCTGCGGCTAGGCGGAAACCTCTCCTGGGTCCCACAAAGGTCCCTTGTGGCAGGTGAAGTGAGGTGTCTCAGGTGCTTTGCTATCCTCTCAGAGACCAGGGCACCAGTAAAGCACTCTGCTAGAGGCTGCCCCGCCAGGGCACATCCTGGAGGAGCTCCACACAAGTGCCTCCTCTCTCTTGTAGCCAACTAGATGAGGCGGTCTTCCTTCTTAGGAAAGCCACAAGATTATTATTTTTTGCTGCACAAAGTGTTTAGATACAGTAGGTAGAGATGATAGATGATAGACAGACAGGGGAGAGAGAAAGAGAGAGAGAGAGAGAGAGAGAGAGAGAGAGAGAGAGAGAGAGAGAGAGAAGATAGGAAGAGAGAGAAGATAGAATAGTATAACAGAGCTGGAAGGGATCTTGTAGGTCTTCTACTCCAACCCCTTGCTTAGGCAGGAAATCCTACACCATTTCAGACAGATAGATATACATGAAAGATAATAGATAGATAGATAGATAGATAGATAGATAGATAGATAGATAGA
>NW_020769549.1:53047-67626 GCF_900518735.1 Pseudonaja textilis
CACTTCTTGAAGTTCTGCAGTTCTTAAGGTTTCCCATCCAAGAAGCTTCTTCAGTTCTGAGATTTGGAGAAACTTCTTGGATGAAAAGCAAACACCTTCAAGGAAAAACCAAGAAAGCCCATTTACCTCTTGAAAACGCACCTTTGGGACGATATAAAAATTAAAACTATAAAACTGAAACCAAGACTGAAACCAAGACGTGGCACAAAATCAGCCTTCTCATGTGCTGTCATCCAATCTTCTCTAAGTGCTTGGGGTGAGGGGACCTGGTCTCCAAAGCTTTAGAGAAGTCAAGGAAAGTGGAGGCCCGGTGGACTTCAGGTGGAAGGGTTTTCCATGGGGCAGGGGCTTCCAGGGGAAAGACAGGCTGCCTAACTCTACCAGATAGCCGTATTTAGAGGAAGGGACCAGGAATGGGCCCCCTTTGACATGTTAGTGTTAAAGATGATTGGCCAGTACTTTGAATTGTTCCCAGTGGTCTTCAAGGGCAGCCCCCTGTAGAGTGTATCACGGTAATCCAGATGGGAGGGGTCCAAGGCATTAATTTGATCAAGGTCAAATCAGTCGATTCTAAAAGAAATCAACCCTGATTGTCCTTTGGAAGGACAGATCCTGAAGCTCAGATACTTTGGCCACCTAAAGAGAAGAGAAGGCCTCTTTGGAAAAAATCTTGATGTTGGGAAGGATGGAAGAAGGCAAAACAGAGATGAGGAGGGCAGAAGATGAGATAGTTAGATAGTCATAAAAAAATATGAACATGAATTTGGATAAACCAGGGGAGACATGATAGCACTCTTCCAGTATTTGAGGGGCTGCCCCAGAGAGGAGGAAGGGGGTCAAGCTATTCTCCAAAGCACCCTTGAAGGCCAGACAAGGAACAATGGATGGAAACTGATCAAGGAGAGATTCAACCTGGAAATAAGGAGGAATTTTCTGACAGGGAGAACAATCAACCCATGGAACAGAAGTTGCCTTCAGAAGTTGTGGGAGCTTCATCACTGGAGGCTTTCAAGAAGAGAATGGACTGTCATCTGCCAGAAATAGTGTAGCGTCTCCTGCTTGGGAAGGGGGTTGGACTAGATGACCCCCAAGTTCCCTTCCAACTCTATTAATTTGTATCCCTCTGTAAGCTGATGATGGGGTCATGAAGAGTTGGACACCACTTACCTCAACTGAATAACAGCAAAGTCTCTCTAGGCGTCTAGTCCTTCCACTCTTCTGCTGTCTGGAAGACTTTGTGAAGGTTGCTCAAAAGACACCCCTCCTCTTCCTTGTCCTCTCCATCTTCCACTTGTTAGTATTTTTTTTTCCAAGAATGAGTAAAGAGACAATGATTAATGGACTCGCCAGAGGTTTCTTCCCACAGCTGGC
Source organism: Pseudonaja textilis (assembly GCF_900518735.1). Next base: position 54,419 of record NW_020769549.1, read on the forward strand.
ATCTCCTGATGCTGGAAAAACAATCAGAAACGTCCCTCCAAACGTGTCCTTCATAATTCTTCTAGAGTAATAACAGATGCACAAACGGAGACCCCCAGATGTTGCGAAGCCCCTACAGCTCGGGCTGCGGCCCCTGGGGCTTTGCAGAAAGCAGAGCTTCAACTTGTAATGCTTCATGTGCTAGAAGGGCAAACATTCTCAGGTGTGTGGGAAAGCAAGCATTTCCATACAGGTGATTCATCTAATTTAAATATAGTGAAATGGACAGGTACTGTCTTTCACTGCCTACCGAGGCAAGGTATGTCTGGTCTATCAAAGAGGAGGACTAGGAGTGACATGATAGCTGTCTCCAAGCCCCGGAGGAGCTCTCACATAGAGGGAAGGGTCAACTCGTAAAATATTCCTACGCCTGTTTTTGAGTTGCCATAAACAAGGGAGGGGAAGAAACTGAAGGTGTAGTATGGCAGTTGAAAACCAGAAGTACATTCCACGCTTATCTTATAAAGATTGTCACTAGGCTACCAGATCTTCTGCCCTCGAAAACCCTTCATTGGAGAATGTGATTGATGACACTCAGCCCATGACGTCTTGGAGAATCTGATTTAGGATATACCCAGAGGGGAGGGTGGGAACAGGGCAGGGGTGGGATTCAACCGATGCTACTACTGGTTAGGTGACTACGAAGAAATCACCTTCCAACAGCCTTTTGTTTTTCCCACCTTATGGGGTTAATCCTGTCAGGAAGACAGGAAGAAGGTGTTCTGATGGATGTCAACAGGTAACTGATAATCAGAGTTGGAAGGGACCTTGTAGGTCATCCAGTCCAACCCCCCCGCCCAAGCAGGAGACCCTACACCATTTCTGACAGAGGGCAGTCCGGTCTCTTCTTTGAAAGCCTCCAGGGATGAACCTCCCACAACTTCTGGTGGCAAGCTGTTCCACTGAATATAGAATACCAGTGTTGGAAGGGACCTTGTAGGCCATCTAGTCCAACCCCCCTCCGCCCAAGCAGGAGACCCTACACCATTTCTGACAGAGGGCAGTCCATTCTCTTCTTGAAAGCCTCCAGGGATGAAGCTCCCACAACTTCCGAGGGCAACTTCTGTTCCATGAGTGGATTGTTCTCACTGTTGGTAAATTTCTCCTTATTTCCAGGTTGAATCTCTCCTTGATCAGTTTCCATCCATTGTTCCTTGTGTGGCCTTTAGGTGCCTTGGAGAATAACTTGACCCCTCCCTCCTCTCTGGGGCAGCCCCTCAAATATTGGAAGGCTGTTGTCCTGTCTCCCCTGGTCCTTCTCTTCCCTAGACTAGCCAAACCCAGTTCCTGCAACCGTTCCTTGTATATTTGAGCCTCCAGTCCCCCAATCATCTTGGTTGCTCTTCTCTGCACTTTTTCTAGAGTCTCAACCTCTTTTTTTATAGTGTGGTGACCAAAACCGGATGCAGGGCTCTAGGTGTGGCCTTACTAAGGCTTTGTAGTAGAGTGGTATCAGTACCTCCCTTGATCTTGACTGTATCCTTCTGTTAATGCAGCTTAGGATTGCATTGACTTTTTTGGCTGCTGCTGCACACGGCTGGCTCCTATTTAACTGGTTGTCCCCTAAGATTGTAAGTGAAAGAGAGCGGGTTAGATTCCTAGCTGAAAATGGGATTAAATCCACCATTCCAAGAGGTATTTCTGCCGGAGGCCGGATGACATAATTAAGCTACGAAATGCATTTCCCAGAGAGGGCGATGACCGTCAAGGGCTCAGAAGCAGAAAGTGAAGGATGCATTTGGCAGCAATTGTGGCTTTGAGGGACGCCCGTCCCTGGAACAGATCACCTGCAGATATCGGGGTCCTGCCCCTGTCTGTAGATCCAGTTTCCCAGGCTCATCTAAATGGCCTCTTGTGGGAAGCAGGAAGTGGGTGCTATTAGAAGAATAATTGGCGGTTCCAACTCGAGCTGCGCAAGAATCAATAAAAATGAGATCCGGAGAGAAAAGAAGAAATATTTATTCCCGAAAGCAAAATAGTTTGCATTAGTGGGGTACAGCAGCAGAGTTTTACAGGGGGAGCTTGAAGTGTCTATGTGCTGATTCTAGGGGGATACTTAAGGTGTGTGTGTGTGTGTGTGCGTGTGTGTTTAGGTATGTTTATTCTAGGGAACATGCAATTCCTCTAGGAAGCTGAATTCAATTAACTCCATTTGTGTTTGCAGACCTTATCCTTTGATATGTGGATTGGGTCCAGGTAAATTAATTGAGGGGGTGTAGGGTTGAGGAAGTTGGCTCATTTTAGTTGATTGACTTGACTGACCATTATCGAGGGAAAACACTAATTCTCAGACCATTGTGGATTCGGTTAATATTTTAAGGGAAGATGGAAGCATTGTAAGGAATAAAATTTAGTTGGATGTAAAACTTCTCAAAGTGGGGTGCATTTATACAGGGTCTCAGCTTTGCTGGGGGGAGGGGAGACGGAAAGCTATTATCCCACATCCTTGTTCTTCTGGCTCAGTAATAGGGCCTGTGAGGGGGTTCTAGGTGCCTTGGCTTACACATGAGCCAGCAACGTGCTGCAGCTTCCACAAAAGCAAATGCAATACTTTAACAGAATAACAGAGTTGGAAGGGACCTCGTAGGTCCTCTAGTCCAACCCCCCTCCACCCAAGCAGGAGACTCTACCCCATTTCTGACAGATGGCAGTCCAGTCTCTTCTTGAGAGCTTCCACGGATGAAGCTCCCACAAATTCTGAAGGTTGCATCAACAAAAGGATGGTATCAAGGTCATGTAAAGTGATAGTAACACTTTATAAAGCTGTGATCGGGCCATATCTAGAATACTGCATCCAGTTTTGGTCACCACACTATAAAAAAGAGGTTGAGACTCTAGAAAAAGTGCAGAGAAGAGCAACCAGGATGATGAGGGGACTGGAGGCTCAAATATACGATGAACGATTGCAGGAACTGGGCCTGGCTGGTCTAGGGAAGAGAAGGACCAGCGGAGACAGGAGAGCAGCCTTCCAATAGTTGAGGGGCTGCCCCAGAGAGGAGGAAGGGGGTCAAGCTATTCTCCAAGACACCCCAAGGCCAGACAAGGAACAGTGGATGGAAACTGATCAAGGAGAGATTCAAACTAGAAATAAGGAGGAATTTTCTGACAGTGAGAACAATCAACCCATGGAACAGAAGTTGCCTTCAGAAGTTGTGGGAGCTTCATCCCTGGAGGTTTCCAAGAAGAGACTGGACTGCCCTCTGTCAGAAACTGTGTAGGGTCTTCTGCTTAGTCAGGGGGTTGGACTAGATGACCTTCAAGTTCCCTTCCAACTTTGCTAATCTGTTAAATAAACTCTGTAAAGAAGCAACGGATGGAAACTAATCAAGGAGAGAAGCAACCTAGAACTAAGGAGAAATTTCCTATGGTGGAAACAATTAACCAGTGGAACAGCTGGACTCCAGGAGTTATGGGCGCCCAGGTTTTCAAGAAGAGAATGGATAACCATTTATCCAGGTTAGTATATAAGCTCTCCTGCTTTGGACGGGGGGTTAGACTAGAAGACCTCCAAGGTCCCTCCTAGAATCCCTACGATTCTATGATTCTCTCTGGCTTTCCACTGTAACTCCATCTCCCTCCAGCTGGCATCACCCACCTTCCATTAGCCCCCCCCTTTCTCTCCTCCAGCCGCCTCGACCCCCCCTTGCCCAGCACGTAAACTCCCCTATCATTTGCAGGCTGGTCTCCTCTTCCATATAATTTACACGGCAATTATATTTAAAGCAAAAAAGGCAATAAAAGTACAAGTTACCGCCAGGTTGCTACCAAGCCATAATTATGCTTGGAACAATTTGGTGATTACCGTTTACGGTGCAGGTGGAGAACTGGCCCCAGCTTCGGAGTGGGCTGGATGGGAAGGGTTTGGGAGAGAGCCAGGATGCAGGGAAATGGGGGTCTTGAATAATGCTCCCCCCACCCCCCCAAGGAGAAAGGCCTGGTTCTAGCCAAGTTAGGAGAGAGGAAGCTGGAACGTGTTGGATAATTGAGGCAATTTGCAAAGTATGTTTAGATAATAGTTTCCTGGCCGTTTAATTTTATTTTGGGTGCCCTTAAGGGTGGAGTCAATGCAGAGCTTTAAAAAAAATTTTTTTTACTGCTGCTTCTGTGGGCATGGCTTGGTGGATGTGGCAGGGGAAGGATATACGGCCAAATCCCCCTTCCCTTCCCTCCTTACCCCACTAACCTGCTTTCCAGCTCCGTTCTCCTGAGCAGGGCAACCAAAGGAGACCCAGCCGATCAGCTGGGACTCAACGGGTAGGCAGAGAAGAGATGGGATTGCGGGCCAGTCAGAGGCGGAATTTACCGATTCTCCCAACGACTGGAAATTTCCGCTACCGGTTCTCCAGAACCGGTCAGAATTGGTTGAAGACCACCTCTGGGTGGAGCGATGATGCAAAGAGCTCAGATCCTGCAAAGGTGCTCCCACGACCCTCCGCAAGCCCATCACCACTGTTGCCGGTTCTTCCATCCTTCTCTTTCCTTCTTCTACCTTTTCAAGCCTCATCCACTTCTCCAGAAAGCAGCGTCTTCATGTCGGTTGACTGTACGCCATCAAGTCATTGTCAACTCTTAACAACGTATGTATTATTTTTTCTAGGATGACCTCCCCTCCAATTGGTCCTTCCAGTCTTCCTGTAGTGGGCCCATCACCAACAAGTTATGGAACCCTAGAGCTGGAAGGGACCTTGGAGGTCTTCTAGTCCAACCCCCTGCCCGAGACCTACCCACCTCTCTGCTGGTCCTTCGCTTTTTCCTCTTCTTCCACCTTTCCCCGCTAGATCATCTTCTCCAGAGGGCTGGGCTTTCGTGTGGATGGATTGACTTCCTGTCATGAAATCATTGTTGACTCTTCACAAGAACATAGATTTCCCACCCACCCAAAATGACATGTCTGAAACGGGGTCAATGTGTCTTTCAACCACTCCGTCGGAGTCATAGAATCACAGGGCTGGAAGCAGGAGTGGGATACCAAAATCCCAGGCACCGGTTCTCTGCTCGGTTGTTGGGTGGGCGTGGCCATGCTGGGCGTGACCTACCGGAATTTCCAGGAGGGGCTTTTTTTTTTGCCTTCCCCAGAGTCCGGAGGCTTCCCTCAGGCCTCTGGGAGGGCGAAAACGGCCTCCTTGGGCTTCGGAGGCCCTTTGGAAAGCCAGAAACAGGCCCGTTTCTGGACTTCCAGAACTTCCGGGACGGCCATCTTTTGCCCTCTCAGAGCCTCCATGGGGAGCCTGCACTTACCTGCACCCAAAACAGGCCGTGTGGAGATTCCTGGGTGGGAGGGAAGGGGTGGGAGGGGCCAGCCGGTCCATTCAACTACCGGTCCGATGAACCGGATGTAAATTTAACGTCCGGTTCTTCCAAACCAACCCAAACCAGCTTAATCCCACCTCCGGCTGGAAGGGACATAGGAGGGGGTTCTAGTCCAACCCCCTGCCCCAAAACCACCCCCTGTCTGCTGGGCCTCCTTTTCTTCTCTTTCTTTCCACCTTTCCCTGCAGTATCGACTTCTCCAGAGAGCTGAATCTTCATGATGATTGATTATATGCCCTTCAAATCATCGTTGACTCTTAGCTAGAACATAAATAAGATTCTTTCCCCAAGATGATCTGTCCTGAATCTGGTCTTCAGGGCTTCCAATAGTGGACTCATCACCACTCCAACTGAGTCCATCCATCTTTGGCTGATCCTCCTCTTAAAAAATAACAGATAATCAGAGTTGGAAGGGACCTTGTAGGTCATCTAGTCCAACCCCCCCGCCCAAGCAGGAGACCCTACACCATGTCTACAAATGGCAGTCCAGTCTCTCATTGGAAGCCTCCAGGGATGAAGCTCCCACAACTTCTGAAGGCAACTGCTGTTCCATGGGTTCTCACTGTCAGGAAATTCCTCCTTATTTCCAGGTTGAATCTCTCCTTGGTCAGTTTCCATCCAGTATTCCTTGTCTGGCCTTTGGGTGCTTTAGAAAATAGCTTGACCCCTTCCTCCTCCCTATGGCAGCCCCTCAAATATTGGAAGACCGCTATCATGTCTTCCCTGGTCCTTCTCTTTATTACACTAGCCAAGCCCAGTTCCTGCAACTGTTCATTGTATGGTTCAGCCTCCAGTCCCCTCATCATCCTGGTTGCTCTTCTCTGTACTTTTTCTAGAATCTCAACATCTTTTTTATAATGTGGTGACCAAAACTGGATGCAGTACTCTAGGCGTGGCCTTACTAAGGCTTTATAGAGTGGTATTCATACCTCCCTTGATCTTGATTGTATCCCTCTGTTAATGCAATTTAGGATTGCATTGGCTTTTTTGGCTACGGCTGCTGCACACTGCTGGCTCCTATTTAGCTGGTTGTCCACTAAGACTCCAAGATCTCCCAGTTCCTGCTACTGAGCCTGGTTTCACCCAGTCTAGATGGGTCCTTCTGGCTTCATCTCCATCACTCCACCTTCTCCAGCATTATCAACTTCTCCAGAGAACTGGATCATCATGTTGATTGATTGACTCTACAGCGGTGAGGGCTGCCTCTGTCTGTCGTTGCAATGAAAACCTCTCCACTCATCCCTCCCCTCTTTTCTATGGCAGACAGCTGGCTGACATTCCCCCCCTCCTCATAACAGAGGCTTTAGTCACACAGAGAAAATTTATACAAGTGAACCAACCCAGGGGTGGGATTCTCCCAGTTTGGACCAGTTTAGGCGAACCCCTTGTTCCTGGCTCCCAGCTGGCTCTGAACCAGTTGGCTTGACGAGCCTTTGGGCCCACCTACCTGTTAGATCTGGTCGATCGGTTCACGTTTCGAGGCGAGACTCCAAAGTGTGCATTCAGCTCTTTATTGCATGTATAGAATGGAACAGTTGGAAGATTTGCGAGCCGCTTGGCTTTCTACAGCCGGCCGGTGGCTCGGCGGCCGATGGCAGCGCTTCGAATCTCCCGCGATCGGCTCGGCCAATCGCAGTAGGTTCTTAGCGCACCAATCACAGGAGTTCAGTTAGCCAATCCCGTCGCGGTCCGTGCGGACCAGTATAGAATGCGAGTTTACAAGAATGTTAATATAGAACACTACCCACCCTGGTTCTTTCCTGTGCTTTGTGTCTTTCGGTTGGATTGCTTCGTGCGGCGGAGTGTCGTTTGTTTTCTTCAGTTGCAGTCCAAGGTAAGTATAAGCTTTGTAAAACACGGTGCGCACACACACACGCGCCCCGAACCAGTTGTTATACCGGCTGAATCGCATCCCCGAAGTAAACCACACCATACATCACAGCAAGAGCGTCAACGCCTTCGGGGCCTGTCAGAGTGTTTTCTGTGCAAACTCTGGAGGACGTTAGGTGCTAGAACCTGTTTAGCATCTACTACTTCGGACGGCATGGATGTTTCCAGGGAACGAGGTATGGGACCTTCCCTCTTTGTTTCCTGGAATCTGGAATTTCTTTACCTTCAAAACGCTCCTCTCCTTCATTTAGAGTAGGTACGGGAGGAGAGTCAGGGGCAGGGAGAAGGCGTGACGAAGTTTCAGGCCGTAGTTGCAAAGCGACAATGAAAAATTCTCCACGATCTTTCCCCGCTTTTCTGTGGCAGCCAGCAGCAGGCTAGCTGACATTTGTCCCCCCCCGTAACAGAGCTTTTAGCTGACAATAGCATCAAGCCATGTTTGACTCTTAACAACAACATAGATAGATTTATTTCCAGGAGATCCGTCCCCGACCTGGTCCTTCAGATCTTCCAACAGTGGACCTATTTCCGTTGTTGTCCACTTCTCCTTCTTCCTTCGTCATTCACAGCACTAAAGCCTCCTCCAGAAATTAGCTAATAGCTTGCTGACCTCTTGATGCTCTTTTGGGGTGCCATTAGTGGTAGAGTGATTGTGCGAAGGGGGTACAAGGTACAGAGCTTTGCTTCACTCCAGGATTTGGGGAATATCCTGTGCTTTTCCATTGATTCGTGCAGCGGAGTGTAGTTTGTTTTCTTCAGCTGCAGTCCAAGGTAAGTATAAGCTTTTTAAAACACGGTGCACACACGCACGCGCCCTGAACCAGTTGTTATACCGGCTGAATCGCACCCCCGAAGTAAACCACACAATACATCACAGCAAGAGCAGCAAATCCTGGAGCGAAGCAAAGCTCTGTACCTTGTACCCCCTTTGCACAATCACTCTACCACTAATGGCACCCCAAAAGAACATCGAGAGGTCAGCAATGTAGTACTTTTCTAAATCTGCTATTCATTTTAAGAGATTTTTTTTGGGGGGGTGGGCAGGACTGTCCACAGGTTGCGGTCCAAAGCATCATTGGGCCATTGCTGCTACCATCTTGATTTTTTCACCACACCCCGCGGGTCTTCCTGTTTCCTCTTTTCAAAACAGGAATCACGGGCAGCCCCGATTTTCAGCCAAACGTGGTCAGAGCAATTCCAGGGGTGGCCCCAAAGTGGACCGAAGCCACTTACATTCTAAAAGCAGATCTGTGGGTTTAGCGGTGGTATCGGCAGGTAGCAAAATGCAAAAAAAAAAAGAGAGAGAGAGAGAGAGAGAGAGAGAAACAGCCAGGTGATAAAAGACATATAATAAATTGCCGTTGTCAGGATTCCAGCAGTCGCCCTAATTAAATCACGATTCTCGAGCCAAACTTCAAAAAGCTTCCAAGGATTTATTAGAGGCGACTTACTGGCACTGCCCTGCGTGAAGCCAACTCTGGTCTACGTCATTTACAGTCCCCCGTGACCCCGTTCCCCCCCTCCCCCCTGGTGTGTCATCCATCAGATTCTCCAATTGAGCACATTCACAGGCCGGGTGTCGTCAATCACGTTCTCCAATTGAATATATTCACAGGCAAAAACTCCTGTATTTGAGTTACAATCTTTTAAAGATAAGAGTTGGAATGTACTTTCGCTTCCAAACTACTGCACTGCTCTTCCAAATTGCCTTCCTCCCCCCAGCCTTTTTTTTATGGCAACTACTAAAACAGGCATAGGAATGGTTCATGAGTTGACAGCCAGGCAATAAAGGACATATCACACAGCATATCACACACACTTCTTACTGGAATTGATAATATCGGGTCAGGCTGCTTTGAACCTGGCCCCCGATCGTTGTTGTAGGTCGAAGACAATCTGTCACTCCAAGCTGAATTTCTCTTAGAGCTGGGAATATAATTTGGGGTGTGTGTGTGTGAGAGAGAGAGAGAGCAAGGCTGAGCGATTCTTTACAACAGCATTCAGATGTTTTTCCAGACGTATTTTTAGCAAAATGCTGGGTGGATGCAGGAGACCATCATTGGTGGTTTCTTTTTCTTGTCTTTCCCTACCTGAGCCCTGACAGGTAAGGCTGAGACCTTCCCTGATCATGAGTGCGGCCTCTGTTATAGAATAACAGGAGGACAGAGTCGGAAGGGACCTTGGAGGTCTTCTAGTCCAACCCCCTGCTCGAGCAGGAGAACCTACACCGGTGAATGGCAAACCTTTTAGAGACCCGAGGGCCCAAACTGCAACCCAAAACCCACTTATTTATCGCAAAGTGCCAAGATGGCAACCGAACCTGAATAATGAGGTTTTACTACCTAAAATAATGATAAACAAGGCAGAGTTCAACTAATTATTCTGAGAAAAAACATGATAAATGCCCCTTTATGCCCCCCCCCCGTTTTTTCCTGCTTTTGAAATATTACATTTAGCAACAATAAACAAGAAAAACGTTTTGTAATATCATTTCTCTTTCCCTCTCTGTTTCTCTCTCCCCCTCCCTCTCTTTTTCTCTTTCCTTCCCCCTCTCTCTACCTCTTTCTCTCTCTCTCTTTCCCTCCCTCTCTCTTTCTGTCTCCTCCTCTCTGCCTCTCTCTGTTTCTTTCTTTCTCTCCCTCACTCTTTTTCCTCTCTCTTTCTCTCTCTCTCCTTTCCTTCCCCCTCTCTTTCTGCCTCTGTTTCTTTCTTTCCCTCCCTCTCTTTCCTCCTCACTTTCTCTCTATCTCTCCTTTCCTCCCTCCCTCCCTCCCCCTTTCTTTCTGCTTCTGTTTCTTTCTTTCCCTCCCTCCCTCTCTTTCTCCTTCACTCTCCCTCTCTCTGTTTCTTTCTTTCCCTCCCTCCCTCTCTCTTTCCCCCTCTCTTTCTCTCTCTCTCTCTCCTTTCCTCCCTCCCTCCCCCCTCTCTCTTTCTGCCTGTTTCTTTCTTTCTTTCCTTCCCTCCCTCTCTGTCTCCCTCCCTCCCTCTCCCTCTCCCTCTCTCTGTTTCTTTCTTTCCCTCCCTCTCTCCTTCCCCCTCTCTTTCTCTCTATCTCTCCTTTCCTCCCTCCCTCCCCCTCTCTCTTTCTGCCTCTGTTTCTTTCTTTCTTTCCCTCCCTCCCTCTCTGTCTCCCTCCCTCTCTCTCCCTCTCCCTCTCTCTGTTTCTTTCTTTCCCTCCCTCTCTCTTTCCTCCTCTCTTTCTCTCTATCTCTCCTTTCCTCCCTCCTCTCTCTTTCTGCCTCTATTTCTTTCTTTCCCTCCCTCCCTCCCTCCCTCCCTCTCTTTCTCACCCTTTCTCCTCCCTGGAGGGGGATAAAGGAACCCCTGGACTGGTGCTGGGTGATGTCCAGAGGTCGACAAGGCCAGGAGCATCACGCTGAAGCTCAGCCGGCCGGCGGGGCGGTGTGGCATCACAACATTGGCAGCTCTGCAGGAAAAGCCACTGACCTCCGGGGGGGGGGGGGAGAGAGAGCAAACAGGGTGACCTTGTGGCTCTGCGATGTAATGGGCTCCGGGAGGAGGGGATCCCCCCACCATTGTCAAGAACGCTAAATTTCACTGCGCTGCGCAAGGTGCTGTGAGAGCAGAGGGCAGACCAGGGAGGCAAATGTGCCACGTCGAAGGTGGAATGCTGTTTCGCAACTTTCTTTGTCCCGCAAACTTTTATATCCCTGCAAATGACGGCGAGAAACATGATGGAGCTGAGGTCATTTAGTCCAACCCACCCACCCTGCATAAGGTGGCAGTCCAGTCTCTTCTTGGAAGCCTCCAGGGATGAAGCTCCCACAACTTCCAAAGCAAAGGTGGTTCTGCAGCAGGTTCTGACCAGTTCTGGAGAACCGGTAGTGGACATTTCGAGTAGTTGGGGGAACCGGCCAATCCCACCTCTGACTGACCCCGCCAACCCCGTCTCTTCTCCGCCTCCCATAGAGTCCCAGCTGATCGGCTGGATCTCCTTTGGTTGCCCTACACAGGAGAACGGGGCTGGAAAGCAGGTTAGTGGAGTGGGGAGGGAAGGGGGATTTTGCAGTGTCCTTCCCCTGCCACGCCCACCAAGCCACACCACACCCACCAAGCCACGCCCACAGAACACCACTCCCACCAAGCCATGCACACAACTGATCAGCTGGGTCTTCTTGGGTTGCCCTGCACAGGAGAACGGGTCTGGAAAGCAGGTTAGTGGCGTGGGGAGGGAAGGGGTTTTTTGCTGTATCCTTCCCCTGCCACGCCCACCAAGCCACCAAGCCACGCCCACAGAACCCGTAGTAAAAAAAATTGAATCCCACCACTGCAGCTTACAGTTCTAAAACCATAAAACAGTTAAAAGCAATTTTTAAACCTTGGACGGTCCAAAAAAATGCATAAACACAGCAGCCAAGATAGTTATTATAGTGATTGTATATTTAAAATTATTGCTATTGTTTCACTGGTTGGCAATCTATAGGATACTGTTCGGGGTTTGGGGGCTATTTTGCAGCCTGCTTTGCAGAAGTAGGTTTTTGATCAGCCCCAAAGCAAATCACGTCCAGGCAGAGGTGGGATTCAGCCGGTTCTGACCAGTTCTGGAGAACCAGCAGCGGAAATTCTGAGTAGTTGGGAGAACCTGCCAATCCCACCTCTGACTGGCCCCACCCCCATCTATTCTCTGCCTCCCATTGAGTCCCAGTTGATTGGCTGGGTCTTCTTTGGCTGCCCTGCACAGGAGAACGGAGCTGGAAAGCAGGTTAGTGGGGTGGGAAGGGAATGGGGATTTTGCAGTATATCCTTCCCCTGCCACACCCACCAAGCCACGCCCACCAAGCCACACCCACAGAAGTGGTAGTAAAAAAATTTGAATCCCACCACTGTTCTGAAGGCAACTTCAGTTCCATTGGTTGATTGTTCTCATTGTCAGAAAATTCCTCCTTATTTCCAGGTTGAATCTCTCCTTGGTCAGTTTCCATCCATTGTTCCTTGTCTGGCCTTGGGGTGCCTCTGAGAATAGCTTGACCCCCTTCCACCTCTCTGTGGCAGCCACTCAAATATTGGAAGAATGCTATCATGTCTCCCCTGGTCCTTCACATGATGGTGGACAATTCTCTTCTTTTCTTTACTACAGGCTGAGTCACAACATCACCCTTCCAGGAGTTGGGGAAATATTAAACAACGGCTCCATTGCAAAACCTCTAAAATGCAAATTGCAAAAAAAAAAATATTTCTATCTTAGAAGCTGAATTATAAGCAAGTGACATTCTGGGGGGCAGGTGTTGAAAAACGAAGCTTTTGTGTGCCTTTTTGCCACACGTGCTTGGATGGATGACCTCGAGGCTCCTTTCCAACTCTGGGATCCCGTGTTTCGAAATTAAATTGGGTGCAACCGGGGCCGAGCTTCTCGGTGGCCAATAAGGTCATCCTTAATATTAAATTGCATAAGGAGGCTGAAAAGAATAAGAAAAGCCATAATAAAAGGAGAGGAAGAACGCAGGAACTATTTTAAGGGCTTTTCAGATTTACATGCAAATGAACGAGAAGGGAGCCGCCGGCCCCATTTCACCCCGCCGATTTTGTCTTTGGAGTGGCGCAAGGAGGGTCAGGCGCTCATCCCAAGAAAATTAGCTGCCTCCTTAGATGGGAAATGACTGCCAGGAGAAGGAAAAGGCCGAGAAGGCTGTGGGCTTGGCCACCGAGGTCTCGGTGCGTTCTTCTCCGCTGGCCATGCAAAGCAAAAATCGTCTCACAACAGGATTAAACAGCAGCAAAAAAACCCCAGAACAATAGAGTGGGGAGGGGCTTTGGAGGTCTTCCAAAGGTGGAGGGGTAAGTGCTCCATCACTGGAGGCCTTCAAGAAAAGATAGGATAGCCGTTTGTCCAGGATGATATAACGTTCTTCTGCTCGATGTATCATCCATCTATCTATCATCTATCTATCTATCTATCTATCTATCTATCTATCTATCTATCTATCTATCTATCTATCATCTCTCCATCC
>NW_020769549.1:151483-166900 GCF_900518735.1 Pseudonaja textilis
TTGACAAGATGGAGTAAGTTCAGAGAAAGGGTAACAAGATAGAGAGAAGGTCCTTTGAGGCACAGTAGATAATGCGGGCCTGTTTAGCCTGCGGAAGCGAAGACTTGGGGGAGATGTCAGATACTTGTCAAAGGAGAGGGGAGCGGACTTTCTCTTGGGCCCCCAGAGGGCAGGAGCAGAAACAGCTGGAAATAGGCTCAAGTTGGATATTGGGAAGCATTTCACGATCTGGAAAGTTCTGGTTGTATCATGTCATAAAGTGGTGGGTTTGTCTTCTGCCCAAATCATAGAATCGTAGAATCATAGGATTTGGAAGGGACCTTGGAGGTCTTCTAGTCCAACCCCGCAGCTCAAGGCAGGAATACATCCTTGACCAATGGGTGTCCAATCTTTTCTTATAAACCTCCAGGGATGGAGTACCTGCAACCTCTGGAGGGCAGCTGTCCCATCAATTCATTGCTGTCACTGTCAGGAAATTCCTCCCTACTTCTAGGTTAACGGAGTAACAGAGTTGGAAGGGACCTTGGAGGTCATCCAGTCCAACTTCCTGCTTAAGCAGGAAAGTTTATACCATTTCAGACAAATGGTTGTCCAATCTCTTCTTAGAAACCTCCAAGATTGGAGCGCCCAAAATTTCTGGAGGCAAATTGTTCCACTGATGAATTGTTTTCACTGTATAGAAATTTCTCCCTAATTCCAGGTTGCTTCTCTGCTTGATGACTTTCCACATCTGTTTCTTCTTGTCCTACCTTCAGGGGCTTTGGAGAAGAGCTTGACTGCCTCTTCTTTGGGGCAGCCCCTGAGATATTGGAACACAATTCTCGTGTCGCCCCTCGTCCTTCTTTTCATTAAACTAGACATACCCAATACCAGCAATCGTTCTTCATATGTTTCAGCCTCCAGTCCCCTCATCATCCTGGTTGCTCTTCTCTGAACCCTTTCCAGAGTCTCCACATTTTTTTTACAGCCTGGTGACCAAATGGACGCAGTCTTCCAAGTGTGGCCTTACCAAGGCCTTATAAAGTGGTATTTTCACGTGAACTTGGAAATTCCTCCTTAGTTCCAGGTTGATTCTCTCCTTGATTACTTTCCATCCATTGCTTCTTCTCCTGCCTTTGGGTGTTTTATAGAATAGCGTGAGCCGTTCTTCTTTGTATTGGATCTCTCTTTAGTTCTTTTTACCAAGAAGTAGATCTAACTTCCAGGTAAGACCTCTTCTTCTTAACAGCTGGATGGAAGTCTGTCCAAAATGCCCCATTGGGCAGCTGTTAGATTAGATGACATCTGAGGTCCCTTTGAACCTTCTGCCATTTGGGGGTTCCATAGCATTTCCCATTTGAGCTTTCTGCAAATCAGGACTTCCTGCTCAAAGGGCCTTTACTCCCAAAGATAAATTAGCAATGTCGCATTTATTTAATAACTGACTAAACCAATTTTTCCCTGATCTCATTAGGAGGTCTCAATTAGCACATGGTTTTAACTACACGGGCCTGAAATGTGTAAATTAACCAGGTTTAATTAGCAAATATGTGTAGGTGCCTAAAAAAATACTCCTTTTATGATGAGATGTTTTCTAAGCATCAAATGCCATGGATTGGGAGAACCAAATTTGACAGATAAATCAAAATAGTACATGGGAACGAATGCACACCTTGGAAAGTCAGATTAACAGAGTTGGAAGGTACCTTGTAGGTCATCTAGTCCAACCCCCATCCACCCAAGAGGAGACCCTACACCATTTCTGACAGATGGCATTTCTTGAAAGTGTCCAGGAATGAAGCTCCCACAACTTCTAAAGGCAACTTCTGTTCCATAGGTTGATTGTTCTCACTGTCAGAAAGTTTCTCCTTATTTCCAGGTTGAATCTCTCCTTGGTCAGTTTCCATCCATGATTCCTTGTCTGGTCTTCGGGGGCTTTGGAAAATAGCTCGACCCTTTTCTCTCTGTGGCAGCCCCTCAAATATTGGAAGACCGCTATCGTGTAATCCCCTGGTCCTTCTCTTCCCTAGACTAGCCAGGCCCAGTTCCTGCAACCGTTCCTCGTATGCTTTAGCCTCCAGTCCCTTCATCATCCTGGTTGCTCTTCTCTGTACTTTTTCTAGAGTCTCAACATCCTTTTTTATAGTGTGGGGACCAAAACTGGAGGCAGTACTCTAGGTGTGGCCTTCCTAAGGCTTTATAGAGTGGCATTAGTACCTCCCTTGATCTTGATTGTATCCCTCTGTTAATGCAATTTAATAGGATTGCATTGGCTTATTTGGTGGCGGCTGGACACTGCTGGCTCCTATTTAGCTGGTTGTCCACTAAGACTCCAAGATTCCTTTCCCAGTTCCTGCTATTGAGCCTGGTTTCACCCAGTCCAGATGTGCCCTTTTGGTCTTTCTTGCCTCAGTGTAGGACTTTACTTTTCTCAACATTGATTTTCATTTTGTTAGATCGAGTTAAGATAGTCAAGATTGGTGCCTTATTAAAAATAGCCTGACCTGTAGCAAGAAAATGGTTTCAGAGCTTGAACGGATGAGTTCCATTCGTCAGCCCATCGAGTTTGAATATTTATAGGAAAGGTTTACTCCTAGGTGATTGCCCCTTTTCTCTACGCCCCCCAGCACCCAGAATAGCCTACTCTGAGTTGCTCCTCACACTCCTAAATCCATTCCTGCCATGGGAGCCCTTGAGAAGGTTCTGGCTCTCCACATACTCCTTAGCACTTCTACGACTAGATAAATACTTGGCTTAATTTGTGGCTAATGGGGTGGACCACCTCCAAGTTCATTGAGCAAAGTCAATGGTGAAGTTAAGGTTCTTTGCTGATTAAGCAGGCCCACTGATCTGTGATCTTGCACCGTTAACTCTGTTACCTTCAACTGCCAGCATATTTCATCCCTCGGGCAGAGTCCCAAGAGGGAGCTGGTCGGAAGGTTGAGTAAAGCAAGAGGCAGCAGAATCTACACATGGCTCACTCTCTTTTGTTGGGAAAAGACAGACCAGGGAACGAGATGTAAAACTGTCCTGTGAAGCAACGAAAGACCCACAAACTAGCCAAGCATTACAATATTTGGGGGGCGGGAGGCTTGGGGCTCTCTGAACTTGGTAGTTTCCCTGAAGATGTTTCATGACCCAAACTACATAATGGTCGCCCACCAGTGTACTGGGGACCACTGGTGGTCTGCAAGAAAATTTCGGTGGTCTGCAGAGAAATATCAACCCCAAAGCACCCTCCAAAGCAATCGATGTGGAGTGTGAAGGAGGTGTGTTTGTGTTTATTTTCATGGTCATGATGTGCACTGAAGATGGTGTTTTGATTTTGTAGTACGAGGTGCAAGGACAATAAAGAAAACTAACTCACTCATCCAAGCTGCGGGAGAACACAAGGCTGCGCCACCCACATGGCCCGCGGGAACACAAGGCTTGCGTCGCTTGCATTGTGAACAACACGAGGGAGTGAGGGGAGGGAGGAAAGTGCTGAGGGGGAACTTGCCCCACTCACCCCACGCACCTCACCTGGCCACCGGGCTGCTTTTTTCCGCTTCTTTCTTCTTCTACTTTTGGCTGCATGCAAGGAAAGCAGCCAAAGTTTTTCTTTCTCTCCCCCAAACTCCACCAGAAATGAGTCTTGGGGACCCTGCAGGGCCTCCTGCTCCAAGAGGCTGAGCCGGCAAAGACTCGTTTCTGGCAGAGTTTGGGGGAGAGAAAGGAAGACTTCTGCGGCTTCTGCTGCTTTCCTTGCATGAAGCCAAAAGTCTCTCTCCCCCCCACCCACTCTGAGAATGGAGCTGGAGACGGTATCCTGCAATCCCAGATAAAGAACGATCGATCGATCGGTAGGAAAACTGGGTGGGGGATTTTCCTGCAGACTTTTTTGGGGATTTTCCCAGGGTCTCTGGTCCCTGGGATTTAAAATTATGAGTTTGGTGGTCCCCGAGGTCCCAAAGGTTGGCAACCCCTGGACTAGGTGACATCATCAATAAAAGAAGGGAATGTGGTTGGAGGAGGAAGAGGAGAAGTCTGTGGGCTCCTTGATGGTGACTGGGCTTGATCTTTTCTTGCAGACATTTCAGGACCCAAGTATTTTCATGCTAGCAACATAGTTGGGTCGTGAAATGTCTGCAAAAAGTAACCAAGCTCAGAGGCTACCAAGGCCCCCACAAACTTCCTCCTCCTCCTCCTCTTCCCCCTCCATTCACAAAAGGGGATCACATGACCCAGGACACTGCAGCCATCCTAAATAAATGTCCAAATTTTGATCCCATCCCCAGAGGGATCCTGTTAGTGTGAAAAATGGTCATAATCGCTTTTTTTCAGTGCCATTGCAACTTTGAATTGTCATTAAACAAACTGTTCTAGGTTGAAGGCTACCTGTAATATAAGAACAAAACCATTTTGAAAGCAATATCTATCTACCTACCTACCTATCTACCTATCTATATCTGTCTATCATCTATCTATCTATCATCTATCTATCTATCTATCTATCTATCTATCTATCTATCTCTATCATCTATTTATCTATCTATCAGCTAAGCTTCTTCTTGTGGTTCAAAAGAGTCACCTGAGTTGAATCCCTGGAGATACAACCTTCTCCTGCATATAAGAACTGCGATTGAAGCGCCATTTCTGAGCACAAGAAATGGACTTTGTCAGCAATGACAAGAGACCCAGGCAGAGAAATCAATTCTCATGCGTTGCCTTTTCGCTAACCTAAAAGAGGAAAGATGAATTCCTGGGAGCTTTGAGGCGCTGCTCCATCAAGGACCCGCTGGCTTAAAATTTGGGTCTGTGCTTTCATTTGCATTGGAAATATGTGATTCCGACCTCAGTGGGAGCCTTTTAGAATAGATGAAACCCTAGAAAATATTAATAAAAATGATCGCGACCACTAGCATTGTAAGATGCTCCCGCTGGAACAATGTTCTAAAAGGGCTGTCTGTCTTCATCATTTTTCTCAAGGAGATCAGAGGAAGGCCCAGAGATCCAGAGGGGTTGAAAAAAAGTCCAAAAGGGCAGATGCGGTCATGGAATCCAAGGCCTGCCTCCTTTTTAGGTGCTTTTAGGGGGTTTGAATGCAGAGTTGGGGACAGGAGGTCTGCGGTGTTTGTTTTTTTAAATTAGGGCTGACGCATCAAAATGGCCCTTTTTTTATTCTCCAAAGCCCCCGAAAGGCAGGACAAGGAGCAACCTGAACAAAGACAGAAGCAACCTGGAAATAAGCAGGAAATTCCTGACAGTGAGAACACTGAACCAGGGGAACACCTTGCTTCCAGAACGCGTGGGTGCTCCATCACTGGAGATTTTCAAGAAGGGAGTGGTCGGCTATTTGCCCAGGATGGTAGGAGGGCTCTTGCCTTGACCAGTGGTTGGAGTAGAAGACCTCCAAGGTCCCTTCCAGCCATAGGAGTCCACGTTCTCTCTCTCTCTCTCTCTCTCTCTCTCTCTCTCTCTCTTCTGATTTAACAGTTAATCAGAGTTGGAAGGGACCTTGTAGTCATCTAGTCCAACCCCCCGCCCAAGCAGGAGACCCTACACCATTTCTGAAAGGAGTTTTTCTCATATGTATATCTATCGATCTATATCTATCTTTCTATCTATAATCTATCTATCTATCTATCTATCTATCTATCTATCTATCTATCTACCTATCTCTACATCTATTTATCTATCTTTCTATCATCTACCTTTCTGTCTGTCTATCCTTATCTCTCTACTTACTTTAGCTCTCTGTCCATTTATCTATTTCTATCTCTATCTTTCTATCTATCTATCTATCTATCTATCTATCTATCTATCTATCATCTGTCTGTCTGTCTGTCTGTCTATCTATCTTTTTATCTTTATATCTATCATCTATCATCTATCTAATCTATCTCTATCTCCATTATCAACTGTATCTCTATCATATTTATCATCTATCATCTCTCTCTATCATCTATCTATCTTCTCTCTATCATCTCTCTATCTCTATCTTCATCATCATTATCTATCTATCATCATCATCATCTCTATACCTATCATCTAGCTAATCTATCTTTCTATCATCTCTTTATCATATCTATCTTTCATCTATATCTCTATCTTCATCTTTATCTATCTATCTATCTCTCTATCATCGATCATCTCTATACCTATCATCCACCTAGCTCAATCTATCTCTATTTCTTTCTATCTATCATCTCTCTCTATCTATCTTCATCATTATCTATCTATCATCTATCTATTTTTAGGTTTTTAAAAAAACGTTGGACAACCATTTGTCCAAGATGGTCTAATCAGCGAAGAGAATGCAGTTGCTCTTGATATGATCACAGAGGTCATTTATGTAGAGTATGGAGAGAGTTGGTCCTAAAACACTGCCTTGGGGGACACCACTATTGACAGGTACAGAATTTGATAGGATACTCCCATTTTTGACCATTTTTTGTCTGTTTGACAGGAATGCTTCTATCCAGTTATGCAGGTGTCCAGAGATACCATAGGATTTTATTTTTAGGAGTAGTTTGTCATGTACCACTGAATCAAAGGCTTTACAGAAGTCTGTGTAGATTGCGTCTATTGCTTTGCCCCGATCGAGTTGTGTAGTCCATATGTTTTTGCAGTATAAGAGTTGCAGATTACAGGATAGTTTTTTCCTGAAACCAAATTGTTTATTAGAGAGTAGGTTGTTTGTCTCTAAGTGGAGGAAGATGGATTGGTTAATAATTGATTCCATGACTTTACAGGTGACGCAGCATAAGGAGATTGGTCTGTACTTTTCAATTAGGCTGGGGTCTCCCTTTTGGAAGATGGGGATGACCGTGGATTGTGACCATAGTTTTGGCAAGGAGCTGGTCCTGAAAGATTTTTCAAAGATAATGTTAGAGGTTCAGCTATGGCAGTGTTAGACTAGAAGACCTCCAGGGCCCCTTCCAGACCAAGGACTCTATGTCCTGAAGGAGGAGAAGAGTAGTGATAGAATCCCCTCCTCTTATCCAGGCCTTATCCTACCTTCCTCTGAAGATGGTGAGGTGGTTTAGCTCTCTTCCTCCTCTCTGGCAGCCTAACTCCCTAACCTCCAGTTCTGGGTCTATTTATAAAACCAAATGTTTGTGCCAAGAAGAAATGTAAGCCTCCTATTCCTGGAGTGGACAATAGAGTTTGCAGTGCTTTCATCCCGACGAGAAACCCTGTCCTGCTTTTAGCTAGAAATATCCTTTTGGATGGCAACCTCGATTCAAGATGTTTTTATAAAAATAAAAAGAAATGCTTCATTTTGAATAACGGAAAGGTCAGCACACATACAAAAAAAGAACCCGCTGAATGGATCCAATGTTCTTCCAAATCACTTCAGAGAGAAAATTTCCTTTCATTTGGCAAGGAAAAAAAACAGAAGGAACATGGAGAGCAGTTATCAACCTCTGAGCTGTTTGGAGAACTTCCCATTTTTGCAGACCGATATTACCTGAGGAAGAACGAGAGCCAAAATCTTTCCTTTTTCTGAACAATTTTTCCCCTCATGAAAGGGATTTTCCGTTTTGTTTTTTTTCCTGCTTCCTCCAGAAGGCGTGCAAGAATGACTGAATATCAGAACAACGGGGTTGGAAGGGATCTTGGAGGTCATCTAGTCCAACCTCCTGCTCAAGCAGGAAAGACCGCACCATTTCAGACAAATAGTTGCTTTGAATTTTTAAGTGAATTGCCTTAAAAAAAACAAAATTCCTTGCTTTCACTTAAAAAAAATCAATCAATCCTTACTTTCTAGTTGGAAGATGACCAGGTTTTCTGCTCTGTTGCGTACCACTCTGTTTTTATGTGTCAGAGAGTAACAGAGTTGGAAGGGACCTTGTAGGTCATCTAGTCCAACCCCCTGCCCAAGCAGGAGACCCTTCACCATTTTAGGACAAATGGTGGTCCCGTCTCTTCTTAAAAACCTCCAGTGATGGAGGATCCACAACTTCTGAGGGAAGTTATTCCAATCGTTAATTACCAGAGTAACAGAATCACAGATTTTGAAGGGGCCTTGGAGGTCTTCTAGTCTAACCTTCTACTCAACCTTACACTATTTCAGACCAATAGTTACTTTAAGTTAATTGCCTTAACCTTTCACTTTTTTTAAAAAAAAAAAAGATTCCTCACTTTGTAGTTGGAAGGTGACCAAGATTTCTGCTCTATTTCATACCTCTCTGTTTTTGGTTATAAGAGAGTAACAGAGTTGGAAGGAACCTTGGAGGTCTTCTAGTCCAACCCCTTGCTGAAATAGAAAACACCACTCCATTCCAGAAAATGGTTGTCAATCTTTTCTTGAAAACTTCTACAGTTAGAGCAGCAACAACTTCTGGTGGCAAGCGGTTCCACTGATTAATCCACAGAGTAACAGAGTTGGAAGGGACCTTGGAGGTCTTCTAGTCCAACCCCCTGCTCAGGCAGGAGACCCTAGACCATTTTAGACAAATTTTCCTCCAATATCTTCTTCAAAAACGTCCAGTATTGGAGCATTCACAACTTCTGGTGGCAGGTTGTTCCACTGGTTAATTGTCCTCGCTGTCAGGAAATTCCTCCTTAGTTCTAGGTCGCTTCTCTCCTTGATTCGTTTGAACCTGTTGCTTCTTCTCCTGCCTTCAGGTGCTTTGGAGAAGAGCTTGAGCCTTTCCTGCCTCTTCTTTGGGGCGGCCCCTCAAATATTGGAACAACAATTCCGCCCTCCCTATCTCATTGCCTGGCCAGTAAATCACCCTGGTGAGGTTTTGCCTCATTAAGACTTATTTCAGGATATAATTAAAGTACAACTGCAAAATGAAGAAGGGACTGCAACACAATAAAGATGAAAGCACGCATGTATCTTTCATTCGGCTTGTCCGTCCCGGAGAGACCCCTTTCCGTTGGAAAAAGAAAAGGATTCAAAAGCAATTTTTGTTCGAAATGACCCTACATGGTCCTGCCCTAGAATTGCGCCGCTGTGATTTGGGATTGGGATTTACTTCTGGAGCATCAACAAAAGTTATATTATTAGGACACCACGTGGTTACTTGTTCTGAGCTTCTTTCTCGCCGGAGTCTCCCCTGCTATATTGCTAAGAAGAATGGCGGGAATGGGAAAGAGGGGCAGAAGGAGGAATGCATCCAATATGGGCTGCCGTGATAGAAAGAGAGGTTGAAACTCTGGAAAGACGGGGCAGGGAAGAGCAACGACGAGGATGAAGGGATTGGAGGATAAACCATACAAACCCTACGGTTGCAGGAATTGAGTATGTCTACTCTAGTGAAAAGGACCGGGGGGGGGGGTAGAAGCCTTGTCATATTTGAGGGGCTGCCCCAAAGAAGAAGGAGCCAAGCTATTCTCCAAAGCAGCCATTTGTGATGGCACGCGAGCCGCAGGCAAACTTACCTCACTGCGCACGCCTGCGCCTCACAGCTGGTTTTTTGGCTGGTTTCAGGCCTTTTTTGGCCTCCCGCAGGCTTGGAAAAAGCCTTTGGCAAGGATTTTCAGGCCAAATAGGCCCGTTTCGTCACTTCCTGTAACACCAGAAGTGATGACACAGGCATATTATTCGGCCTGAAAAGCCTTGCGGAGGCTTTCTCCAGGTTTCTGGGAGGCCGAAAAAGGCCTCAAACCAGCCGAAACATCAGCTGTGAGGCACAGTGCAGGTAAGGGGCTCAGGGGGGGGGGGGGAATTGCTTGCACGTGTGCAGGGGTCAGGGGGCATTGCATTGTGGGTGCTGGCCCGCGAGTGTGTGCATGCTAATGCGTGCACAATTTTTGGCCCAGGAGCCCAAAAAGGTTAGCCACCACTGGACTAGAAGATCTCTCGGTCCCTTCCTACTTTCTTATTCTGTTAATTAATCCATGGAGCCTCCAGAAGTTGTGGGTGTTGCATCACTGGGATGCTTTTAAGAAAAGACTGGACAGACGATTGTCTGAAATGATCTGGGGTTTCTCACATGGGCAGAGGGTTGGAATAGAAGACCTCCAAGGTCCCTTCCAAACCTATCATTCTATGTTTGCAGAAGAGTCCCTTTGCTGAAATGCAGGAAGCAGCTGAAAGCTCTTTTCGGAGGAGAAGTCCAGAGAAGTCGTTGAAGTGTCGGGGATGCCAGTCGCTCCTGATTTACAGTCTTGTCTCCATGAACGAAACGCTTTCCGTATACTCCTTTCCCCTCCCCTGCGATTCTGCTCCTGGCGGGAGTGGGGCGGGGGCGTGGAGGCAGTGTGAATTTTCTTCCCTGAATTTTCTTCCTTTCTCTTCTCGGCTTCTGAAGACCCAGCGATATCTCAGCAGGGGACTGGTTTCAGAGGAAAAAAAGAAGAAGAAGAGAAATGAAAACAGGTTTGGCTTCTTTTCTTGCATGCCAAACCTTTGAGAGATCCCAGCTGGGCTGAAATTGTGGCAGTTTTGTGAGGCCACTGCAAAACAGGAGAAGAGGAAAACAGGAAGGATCTTCCTGAAAAAGTCTTAGCCAAGCCTTGTGCACCTGGCTGTTTTGAGACCAGGCTGCCCACCCAGGTCTGTTGCCCGTTGATTCCAGGTCTCCATCTCCGTCAGGGCCACTGTCTGTGCCCCAGGTCCCTTCCACACACCATGGAAGTCAGTGTAGGCGAAGGAGCATGATGTGCCTTGAAATGCACTTCACATCCTTTGATGAGAACAGAGCTGGATGTCAACCCTGAAGCGAATCTGGCTGAAGCCATTTTTCTCCTGCCTCAGAGTTGCCACAAACATTGGTAAGGGGAAAGGGAGCAGGGAAGTAGATGGATCGGCTACCAGTCAAAGCAAAAAGTTTTCTTGTGGGAACCAAGGTCATCCCAACAGGTGGCAAGTGAAAGAGGAGAGGGGTGACCAAGCAGCCTCCCAGCTACTTTCATTGGACAATGTGGCTGATGACTGTCTTATGATAGTTTGTTAAAAAACCTCCAGGGATGGAGCACGCACAACTTATGGTGGCAAGCGGTTCCACTGGTTAATTGTTCTCAAGGCCAGAAAATCCCTCCTTAATTCCAGGTTGCTTCTTTCCTTGATGAGTTTTCCTCCATTGCTTCTGGTCCTGCCTTCAGGTGCTTTGGAGAATAGATTGACTCCCTCTTCTTTGGGGCAGCCCCTCAAATACTGGAAGACTGCTATTATATCACCTCATCAAATTTGCAGTCAACACCAAGCTGGCAAGAATAGCCAACAGTTCAGAAGATAGTAAGATACAAATGGATCTCAACAGATTTGAACATTGGGTGTTCTCTAACTAAATGAAATTCAATTGTGAGGAAACTGAGGTTCTACATTTAGGCAAGAAAAAATAATAATTGTACAGGTACGGAATAGGTGGTACCTGGCTCGATAGCAGTAACTGTGAGAGGGATCTTAGAGCCCTAGGGGACAATCATTTAAATATGAGCCAGCCGTGTGCTGCTGTAGCCAAAAAACCCAACACAATCCTAGGTTGCGTTAATAGAGGGATAGAATCAAGATCCCATGAAGAGTTAATACAAGTATATAAGGCCTTGGTGAGACTACACTTGGAAGACTGCATCCAGTTTTGGTCCCTATGACAGAAAAAAAGATATTGAGACTCTAGAAAGGGTGCAGAGAAGAGCAACCAAGAGGATTGGGTTTCTGAAATCTAAAACATATGAAGAATGGATGTGTCTAGTCTAGTGAAAAGAAGGACCAGGAGAGGCATGATAGCGGTGTCCCAATATTTGAGGGGCTTCCCCAAAGAAGAGAGAGTCAATCTATTCTCCAAAGCACCAGAAGGCAGGAGAAGAATGGAAACTAATGAATGAAAGAAGCAACCTAGAACGAAGGAGAAACTTCTTAACTGTGAGGACAATTAACCGGTGGAACAGCTTGCAACTGCAGCTTGCAACAACTTGGAAGTTGTGGATGCTCCATCAATGAAGGTTTTCAAGAAGAGACTGGCCAGTCGTTGGTCTGCAATGGTCTGAGGTCTCCTGCCTCGAGCGGGGGTTGGACTAGAAGACCTCCAAGGTCCCTTCCAGTCCTAGGATTCTATGATCTATCTATCCTGGGCATCAGAGAAGCTTCGTACTAGTTGAGAGTTCTCCAGATATTGACTGCAGCTTCCTCCCAAATTCTGGTGGGACTTAATCACAGATCTCCAGTGGAGTGTGAAGCTTGGCAGATCAAAAGTGAAGCTCATTCTCAACCTGATAGCTGTCCGGTGGATTTCTCTCATCTCAAAGCGAAGCTGCAATTAAGGGATAGATAACCTGACATTATGCAGCTCAAAGGAGAGGCGTGAGGACAGAAAAATAACAAGGATAGAAATTTCGACTGGTTAAGGGGAGGGAAGCGCCCATCCATGAACTGACATGAAATCTGTGGGTCGGGGCACGAGTGAGGTCATTGCATTAACCCCGGGAGATCTTTTAAAATTCATCCCTTCGTAAGAGAGAGGCTCTCGCGGATGGAGAACTGCAGTGTGAAAATAAATAAAGAGAAACAGAATCTCCTCCTACAACTGATGGAGTCAGTTACTCTCCAAGCAGCCAGCACTGCATTTGCTCCATCTATTTATTTGCAGGGAGCCATTAGTCATTTTTCAACCGACTCGGAATATAAATTTTGGCAGCGGGAAAACAAATGGAAGAAAGACAGCAAGAAACATCTTTAGCAAAAAGAGACAAGGAGACCTGCAATAAAACGGTGAAGCAGACTGTGATCTCCTAACAGGAACGTGTATTTTGGAGAGGTTCCTATTGTTCTCGAGCATTGAATAAAAGCAACAGCCGAGCTTTAATAATAAAATGCGTACCTATTTATTGTCTCTTTCCTCCCCCATCTCTTTTTCTCTAAGTGTCAGGTAAATTTGCAGGCAGAATTGCTCTTTTAAAAAGTGTCTATGCTTAAGTTGTCTCAGGAATGTTTTTTGGGAAGAAGACTAGGGGGAAGTTTTTTTGCAAGGCATTCAATCAACAAATTCAGCTTTGCTTTTTTTTTTTTTTACCAGAAGTTCATTTTTGCTACAATCCCGTTGTAGTCAAGGGGATCGACTGGTTTTGCTATTTAGTGTAATAAATAACCATGGAGGAAAATCCCTCTGCTCTGAGTTATTTGCTGTTCTCATAGAATCATAGTGGAACTGACAAAGACTGTCAAGAGTTTGCAGCAATCCAGCCAGCACACGAGTAAATTATTCAACAGGATTCATTTATAGAAGAAACTTGTTTATATACAATAATATAAAATATGATGCATGTATACAATACCCATGCAGCTCTTGCAACATGGTAGCAAGTACAAGGGCAAGAAGCAGAAGCAATCAAAACCACCAGAATTGAAGCACAGAAAGACAGAAGCTACATATTACTGAGGCTATATTGCCAGGACAAAGCAAAAATGTGTTCTTATATACAAAAATCAGTCAAGTTAAGCCACGCCCAGGCTCTGAGCTCCCCATTGGCTGACCTGTTACCATGTCTATTCCAATTCATGAACTCTTGCACACTGACAAAAACCATCAACCAACCTTCTGCGACCAGTTAAACAATCAAAGTTGGCTGTCCAGCCTTTTCTTAAAAACTTCCAAAGACGGAGTATCCACAATCTCCATAGGTAGACTCTCCCATGGTCAGGAATCTCCTCCTTAAGTGAAATCTAGAATCAATTCATCCTGGTTCTTTTCTTGAGTTACTTTCTGTAGCCATGGGAGACCATTCATGAATATCTTGTCTTCAGCTTCTCTTCAGGTACCCGAAGATGGGTATCCAACCTTCTTTTCTCAGAGGGAACATCTCCAGTTCTTCAGGTCATAGGACAGGATTCCTCAAGGTTGATAACTTCAAGAAATGTGGACCTCAACTCCCAGAATTCCACAGCCAGCAATTCTGAGAGTTGAAGTCCAGACATCTTAAAGTTGTTAAGATTAAAAAAGCCAAGTCATAAGGGTGTGTCTTCACATTTCTGCATCATCTGTGTCCCTCTCAAGCCCACCAATATCCTTCTAGAAATATGGTGGCCAAGATCATCCAGAGGACTCCAGGTGTGGTTCACCAACACAAAGAAAAAAGAATAATGACCACATGTATCTTTAATACGGATCTTCTAATTCAGGAGTCCCCAAACTTGGCAACTTTCAGACTTGTGGACTTCAACTCCCAGAATTCACCAGCCAGCTGGCTGGAGAATTCTGGGAGTTGAAGTCCACAAGTCTTAAAGTTGCCAAGTTTGGAGACCTCTGTTCTATTGTAACCCAGAGCTGCATTACCCTTGCTGGTTCTTATGTTCACTTATAGTTTTTTTTTGTCAATGACCACATCCAAATTCTTCTCAAATGTAGCATTTCCCAGCCAGGAACCCCACATATTGTACGTGTGTCTCTACATTTTTCCTTCCTAAATGTGATATGTTCTATTCCTTCCTTTTCCAAAAAAAAAAAAAAAAGGTCTTGATTTTTTCCACTCAGTTTTACAAACTTCTCAGCTTAGACTTTTTTTCTCATTGTGTCATCTTGGTTGTTGGCTAGATCTCCCAGTTTTGTGTCATTCACAACTATGAGAAGCAACCCAACAACTCCATTATCTATGTTATTGGTAAACAGGTTGGATAATACTGACTCAAAAAGAAATCCCTGGAGGACTCTGCTGGGAAATGCAGCCCCAGAAGAAAATAGAAGCAAAAACAGGACTCATTGACAACATATAATGTGTCCGATCACACTTGGCCAATAAAGAATTATATTCTATTCTATATAGTTTAAGGACTGTATCAGTCACGATGTAGGACAGAAAGAAGACTAGCAGAGCACGTCCATGTACAACAACTGTCAGAAGACAGGATGAAAACTCCTTAATTGCACAGCAACTGGACAGACTTCAACCATCCTTTCACTGGCAACCTATAAGCATCCCAGACTAAGCTAAATCCAAAAATTCCGGAGAATTCCTGGAAGCCTGGCACTCAGACAAATCGGCAATCAACAGGCACATAGAGATAAACACGATCCACATCACATTCAAAGGAGACAATCAAGAAACTGAAAAAGACACAAAACATCAGCTCCCCAGCAATCAACATTCAGCTAAAGAGTGGTTAACACCAGGATTAACACCGCACCCATCAATCAAACAGCAAACAACACCCCAATCAAGCAGCTACCAACTCAGACAAACAAGCAAACAGCCTAATCAAGAAGAAGGAACAAGAAGAAAACTACACTCCTACCAAAACTGACAGGGGGAGATACTAGAATATAAATTGAGAGCAAACCCCACTGCCTTTCAGCACTGATAATGTTACCTAGTTTGGATCATGTGATATCTGCAAGAAATCCAAACTCAGAGGTCACCCAGGACTCCACTGTCCTCCCCTTCCCCTTCCCTCCCCTTCTCCCCTTCCTCCTCCTTTTCCTCTCTTCTCCTTTACTGATGGTGTTACCTAGTTCAGTAATGAAATATCTGCAAGAAACCAACCAAGCACAAGGACCCCCTCAGCCGCCT
>NW_020769549.1:205484-220154 GCF_900518735.1 Pseudonaja textilis
TTTTTCTTCTTTTTTCTTCTCTCTCTTCTCTATTATTCCCTTCTCTTCTCTTCTCAATTATTTTCTTCTCTATTCTTCTCTTCTACATTTTCTTCTCTTCTCTTCTTTAATTCTCTATTCTAGCCTAATCTAGTCTATTCCCCTTATCACCAAAGTTATGGATGAGAGCTTAACGTTGCTGATCTGGAGAAATACAGATAAGTAAATATCAAATGGAACAATTCTCCATGGTGGTACAGCCAAGAGACTCCCCCCCCCCCCCCCCCCCAAAAATTTGAGTTTATCTTGAATTCATAAAATAGGCAGCCTGAAATCCCCAGGGATTTTGGAAACCATTGCCTGACTTTGTCACCAAGAATTAGCAATTGCTCCATCACCAGATAATTAATCACTTCTTTTCTTATCAGTAATAATGATGATGATAATAATAATAATAATAGGAGCCATAGCAACTGGTAGCATAGAAAGTCCTCAGCTTACGAGCATCACTGAGCTCTAAATTTCTACTGTTGCGAAGTGCATTTTGTCCCATTTAACGACCTTCCTTGCCACAGTTGTTAAGGGAACCACTGCTGTTGTTCAGTAAGTGACACAACTGTTAAGCAAATCTGGCTTCCCCATTGTCAGAAAGTCACAAAAGGGACAATGAAACCATCATAAATACGAACCAATTGCCAAGTATCTGAATTTTGATCATGGGGTATTGCAATGAATTTATTTTTTTTCAGTGCCCTTGTAACTCTGAACAGCCACTAAATGAATTGATGTAAGTTGAGGATTCCCTGTAACTTGAAGGAATGTTTCGAATGTTGCTTTTTGCAAAAGTTTGAAGTCCGCTGATTGGCTGTTCATCGAAAAAGTCTACACTGGGGGGAGGGATTCCCATTCCCCGATTGCAAAGGTTAATCCTCCGAACTCCTCATTGAAATCTGGTTTATTTTCCCCCATTCCTTTGATGATATTGTGTATTTCGTTTGCCTCAGCGCTTCCACAGTGTTTGTCCTCAAAGCGGCAAGCATTAAAATAATTGGTGATAAGCACAAAATAATTAAAGCAGGAAACAAATAAAAGGACAATCTTTAAAATGTTAAGCTATCGAATTAAACTTAAAGATGGGAAAGCGTTAGGCTTTTCTAAAAAATCTATAATCGCCAATAGAAGAGAATCTCTATAGTTCAGGGTTGAACTGTGGGGTCTTTGGTGACCTCCGAGCTTGGTGGGTTTCTCACAGATGTTTCATGACCCAACTAGGGAACATCATCAGTGCTGGAAGGGGAGAGGAGGAGGAGGAGTTGGAGGAGGAAGAGGAGGAGGAAGAATGGATTGTGGGGTCCTTGGTGACCTCTGAGCTTGGTGGGTTTCTTGCAGATGTTTCATGACCCAACTAGGGAACATCATCAGTGCTGGAAGGGGGGAGGAGAAGGAGGAGAGGAGGAAGAGGAAGAGGAAGAGAAAGGATGGATTGTGGGGTCCTTGGTGACCTCTAAGCTTGGTGGGTTTCTTGCAGATGTTTCATGACCCAACTAGGGAACATCATCAGTGCTAGAAGGGAATGAGGTGGGAGAAGGAGGAGGAAGGAAGGAAGGAAGGAAGGAAGGAAGGAAGGAAGGAAGGAAGGAAGGAAGGAAGGAAGGAAGGACTGTGGGGTCCTCGGTGCTCTCTGAGCTTGGCGGTTTTCTTGCAGATGTTTCATGACCCAACTAGGGAATATCATCAGTGCTAGAAGGGAATGGGGATTGTGAAGAGGAAGAAGAGGAGGAGGGAGGGGGGGAGGGGGAGGATTGTGAGGTCCATGGTGCTCTCTGACCTTGGTTCTTTTATTGTAGACATTTCATTACCCATCTAGGGAACATCCTCAGTGCCAGAATGGAGTAGGATTTGGGAAAAGAGGGAGGGAGGGGAGAAAGAGAAGATGACTGTGAGGTCCTTGGTGCTCTCTGAGCTTTGGTGATTTTTTTTTTTTAAGTGAATCATTGAAGTTGCTAAATTAGTAACCTGATTGTTAAGTGAATTTGGCTTCCCCCGTTGGCTTTGCATATCAAAAAGTCACAAAAGGGGAATCGTATGACCCCGGAACACTTCAACTGCCATAAATATGAGTCAGTTGCCATGTGTTTGAATTTTGATCAGCATGGGGATGCTGCAAAGCTCGTAAGCAGGGGTGGGCTTCAAAAAAAATTAGCAACAGGTTCTCTGCCCGGTTGCTGGCGGGGGTGTGTGGCCTAGTCAGCCTCCTGCACCATAGTGGGGGGTGGCGTTTCACCCTCCCCTGGTTCCGGTGGTTCGGTGAACCAGATATAAAATTAACACCCGGTTCTTCCAAACCGGTGTGAACCGGTAGCATCCCACCTCTGGGATTTGTAAGCCTGAAAAACGATCATTTTTCATCATTTTCTTCAGTGCCGTTGAACCACTGAACAGTCACTAAATGAACTGTTGAGGGCCGCATGCCCTGTTCCGCCACCCCCGTATCTCTTCGGGCCTTTAAAAATCAATATCTGCTCTAATTTCGAAGGCGGCAGGACTGGAAAAAAAATATATTCAACCGTTGTTGTTGGGTTTTTTTGGTCCCTGATTTCAAACTTAAAAAGCAGAAAATACATGTCGCTCGGAGCAAGTTCAGACTAAGGGCATCCTTTTCACATTTTTATTTACTTTTTCCCCAAAAGCCAAAATAAATGGCTGCTCGGGAGAGAGAAGACAGGACCGATGGGTTCATTCTGCGCCCCCCCCCCCAAAAAAACAAATTCATCCAGATGGATAGGTTTTCAACTGGAAGCTGTGGCCAAAATGAGCAAACCAAGCTTTTTCCTCCATGTGGAGGGCAGCGAGCTATTAAGTTGTCCCCAAGAAACGTGCTGCTTTACTCCTTATTTATGTGCTATTGACATCTTGTTGATGATTAAAAGGCAGCTCAGGGTAGCTTCTTTCCCAAAGGAGATTATAGTCTTCAACTCTTTGAAAGGGAATAAAAAGAAGAAAGGCAGGAAAGTTAAGGGTGGAGGGGAACCAGGGATGAAATCACACAAATTTGGGTGTATAGGCGGGGGAGGGGATATTAAAGCCACCCACAAAACTCACTTCCGGGGCCAGTTCAAAATCTGCAGTTTCCTCGTAAAATCGTGGCGAGTTTTCATCCAACAATTTCTGCCGGTGCTTGCAGGGTCAGAAGAAAAAAAGAAGGAAAGTCCAGAGAAAATATTTATAGCTCGGGGTTGGGAGGGGTGGGGAAAACTGTGGGGGTCCTGTCTGATCTTGGTTGTTTTCTTGCAGATGTTTCATGATCCAACTAGGTAACATCATCAGTGCTAGAAGGGAGAGGAGGAGGAAGTAAAGGGGGAGGAGGAGGAGGGGGAGGAGGGGGAGAACCGTGTGGTTCTGGGTGGTCTCTGAGGTTGGTGGTTTCCTTGTAGATGTTTCATGACCCAACTAGATAACAACATCAGTGCGGGAAGGAAGGAAGGAAGGAAGGAAGGAGGAAGAGGAGGACGAGAATAATTTTGGAAATTCTCCTAAAGCACTTCATAAGTTGATGAGACACCCTGATAAATGGAATCCAGGTTTGTTTCCCTAAAAACATCTTATAGAAGCCCATTTATAAGGGTTGCCTCTTTTTCAATTCACCAGAAGTCATTCAGAGTGAGATGTAATGGAATAACAGAGTTGGAAAGAACCTTGGAGGGTGAAAACCAATCAAGGAGAGAAGCGACTTAGATCTAAGGAGAAACGTCCTGACAGGGAGGCTAATTAATCAATGGAACTGCCCCCCACCAGAAGTTGTGGGTGCTCCAACACTGGAGGCTTTTAAAAAGAGACCGGAGAGCCAATTATCTGAAATGGTAGAGTCTTCTGCTTGACTAGGGGCTGGACTAGAAGACCTCCAAGGTCCCTTCGCACACTGTTGCTCTATTGTTCTGCTACATCCCACTCCTGGGTCTTGAGGAAGGGGTAGCTTTCCCTCCTAGCCCCCTCTCCCTTTTGTCAAATGGAAAGCGAGATCTGCATGAACAAAGCATTAGTCAACTGTTCCTAACAATAGCACAAAGTAATGAAAAAAGGCCCAGCTCAGACAATAGTCCCTGAATTTTAATGTCTTGCTTAATGTTCTCCATTAAAACAGATCTATATTCATTTTCCAAATTCATTCACATGCAGGCAGAGAGAGAGAGGGAGAGAGAGAGAGAGAGAGAGAGAGATCTCGAAAGAGCAGCCACCCTGAATGTCACCTGTGGGATGCGTATTGGAAGAACAAGTAGTTCTGAAGGATGTGTAGCCTCTGAGCACAGGCAGAGCGTCTCCGAATACCAACAAACAGGAAGAAATGAGCTTTTGTTCCATTCGTGTCTTCTAGTTTAGCCCAGTGCTTTGTTTCTATGAAAATCCTTGGCAAAACTATGAGGTTTGCCTAAAGAGATCTTTGTGGTTTAATTCTGGATTTGGCCAACTGGAGAATCCAACCGGCTGGAGATCAAGCTCTTTTTGTGGTGAGCTCTACTTTTTGTATCTGGTGGATCCCAGATGTCTTTCCTAAGAAGAAGGTAAGATCAGGAGCCACTGGGGCCCACTGAATTCTATGAAAGCTGGATCTGATCCCGGAGGGATCTACAGGATCCTTTACTAACACCACCGTGGCCCTTTGAAGACACAGGCAGGGGGATCTGTTTTCGGAGGCACTCTCCGCCAGCCTCAAGGAGCTCAGAGGAATCGTGGATTCTGCAGATTGAAGATTCTGACTCAGAAATCTGAGGATGGAGTCCCAGCGCATCTGGAGAACATCCGTTTGAATCAGGGCGTCATGGATTCCTAGACAGTGAAATAACCGGACGGCCAGCTCCTCCATTTTGAGGCAGAATTCAGAAAGAAAAGATCCCTACCAAAGTTGACTTTCCAACTTTGAGACCTCTTCAGCACAGGAACACCCAGTCTCAGAGTCATCGGTTCTCTTAACAGAATAACAGAGTTGGAAGGGACCTTGAAGGTCATCTAGTCCAACCCCCACTGCCCAAGCAGGAAACTCTACACCATTTCTGACAGATGGGCAGTCTGGTCTCTTCTTGAAAGTCTCAAGTGATGAAGCTCCCACAACTTCCAAAGGCAACTTCTGTTCCGTGGGTTGATGGTTCTCCCTGTCAGAAAGTTTCTCCCTATTTCCAGGTTGAATCTCTCCTGGTTCAGTTTCCATCCATTGGAAATCCCAAGTCAAAAAATATTCTGCCTCTTCTCTAGCCTCCATCTTTAGTGTTAACCTATCCATTTCCGCACAATCGTGGTTTTTTAAATTATATTTTCATCAAAGTCTTCTTGAGTCACCAGCTCACCTGGTAGCTGCCATTTGGCCCAAGTTCCTTCCACCTGGCCAGTATCCAGCCAGCCTTGGCTGACCTCTAAAATCTGAGTAAGATCTGGTCTGGATAGGACTTACCATGTTTCCCCCAAAATAAGACCCTGTCTTATATACTTTTGCCACCAAAAAAGGCAGCAGGTCTTATTTTCGGGAGGTGCCAGCCACTGACTAACCTCACTTGTGTGTATCACCCCTGGCCTCCTTTTCGCTGTCAGAGGCCTTCAGGAACTTCTGCGGCCGGCAAGGCTTCCCTAAAGGCCTCTGCAGTTGATAACAGAGTTCTGGATCGATCCAGAGCTTTGTTATCAGCTCCAGAGGCCTTCAGGAAAGTCTTGCCAGCCTTGCCAACTGCAGAAGAAATGGGCCGGCAAGGCAGGTGTCGGGGTGTGAGAGGCCTGGCTACAGATGTTCAAAGGTAAGAAGTAGGGCAGCTCCACCACCCTGCATTCCCACCCTAGTTTAATTTTCACCCGTGCACCCTGGAGTGGGCAGGATCTTAATTAGGGCTTATTTTGGGGGGTAGGGCTTATATTGGGTGCATGTGTGAAATGTCAGGCGGGGCAGGGACCTGTTGCTGCACCACGGCGACAACTGGGGTGCAGTTGGCAGCTGAGCTGGAATGGGTTGCTGGGCCAGAACTGGAATGCTGACATAAAAATCAAGCTAGGGCTTACTTTCAGGTTGGGTCATATTTTCAGGGAAACAGGATAGGACTCCAGGCTAGACTGGAAAGGACACAGATACAAAGAAGCGCCTTCCGATATTCTTCCCAGCATGGAGAAGTAGGATTATATTTTAATTTCTCTCTCCTTCTCTCTCTCTCTCAATATGCATCATTTTGCTCTTCTTTCTATAATCTCTCCTGTTCAATCATCCGATCCATAAATCACCCGTTCATTTTCTTCGTGTTTATGCAAAAAGTCCATAAGAGGTTTTGCAGTCGATAATGGATGCGTATAATGTCTCCTCACTAATCAGAGAAGTCAGTGCATTCATCCCTGGTGCAAAAGGTTTGCAAATTGGCCGGGATGGAAGCTGCTTTGGCCAGGTGGGGCTACCTGAGGCTGGTAAAAGCTGGCTGCCCAGGAAAAGGTGGCTCCCCAACCTGCTTGGCCTTCTGAAAGAGCCTGAAAAGCCGGCACTGCCAGCTGGCCTGGGGACAAAGTGGGGACACTCTATGTTGGGGGTGGGGGCAGAACTTTCCTAACCCCCCTGTCTCCTATTCTTGGGGTTTTTAGCTTCTTACTTAATCCTCTTGAGGAAGAATTCAATGCCCTCCCACCTCACCGACCCACTGCCTTGTTCCAAACAGTGGTTCAATTGGTTGCTTGCTGAGATATTAACCCCTGATTATTTCTCTTTCCGGGATGTGATTTTTTTTTCTAAGGGGGGAAGCCTGTCAGCCTTGGAAGCAGAGGTGGTCTTAAGCAGGTTCTGACCAGTTCTGGAGAACCAGTAGCAGAAATTTTGAGGAATTGGGAGAACCAGCATAAATCCCGCCTCTGACTGGCCCCGCCAACCCCATCTCTTCTCTCTGTCCCCCATCGAGTCTCAGCTGATCGGCTGGGTCTCCTTGGGTTGCCCTGCACAGGAGAACGGAGCTGGAAAGCAGGTTAGTGGGGTGGGAAGGGAAGGGGGATTGTGCAGTAACCTTCCCCTGCCACGCCCACCAAGCCACGCTACCAAGCCACGCCCACAGAACTGGTAGTAAAAAAATTTGAATCCCACCACTACTTGGAAGCTATTTTTCTTCTTGGAAGCTTCGAGGCTGCCACATTCGGTGCCTGGAAATTTGGGAGCGGGGAATTTCATAGTGAGGTAGAAAGATGAGACTCAACAACGTTCTTTCTCGGAGTGTAAAGGACAGGTTGCCCTGCACCCGGAGGGGAGTGACTGAGGGAAGGTCTTCAGTTGGGACAAAGATTTGATTGGGCCAGATGTTGGACTTATGGGTGCAAGGGATGGATCTTTGGATTTCTCTTTCGGGAAGGGAAAACCCAGAAGTCTCAGATTCGGGTTTTTCCAGATGTACTAATATGACAATTCTAATAAAATGGATCTTGGAGGAACTGCTCATTTTGGAGTTTATTGGGTTGGAGTTGGTTTATTGGAATGTTGACCTGGGGCTGGCTAGGGGGCTGTGTCTGGTTAGCTAACTTCTGGCAGAGGAAAAGGCCGTCATCGATACGGGGTGTACCCGTTGCCTAACCAGCCTCACTAAACGTTTCCGCCAGGTCTCGGTATTCATCTCGGAAGCCATCTTGGAGCCTCAGTGTTGACATCTTCAGCAATTTTTTCTCTTCCCACTTGCACAAAGTAGGGAATTGCTGTGCCATCTCTTTGGCCCTTGGCCAGGGCTCCCTCACAGCAGCCAACTTTCTGACACCTGCCATCTGTCCCACTGCTGCGTTTGGTCAGAGCACCAGTGACCTGCAACGTCCGTGGGGAAATCAGCTCTTAATGTACCCACAGTCCTCGGCCCGCCTTCCCCAGCTGCAGCGGTTGCGTTTGTGTTGCCGTCCAAGCCAACCGTGCTCCCTGTGCAATGGGCACAACTGTGAGCTTGTTGCGATCCGTCGGCAGCCTGTGCAGACGGCAGCGGAATCGGACAGTGGGGAAGAAGAGGGACCAGTCTGGGAATCTGAGAAGGACTCAGATGAGGATCCTGCATCCGATGCAGAGATGGGGCCAGGACTATCTGAGAGTGGGGTGCTGACTCCGGAGCCTCCAGAATCTGACAGCAGTGAGGCAGAGGAACAAGGGGAGCCTGTTCCCAGCGTGCACTTGCGCAGAGCTGCCAGAAGGCAAAAGCAGCTAAGACAAAAGGGGCGACTCGGGAGTAAGCCTTGGAGATTATTAGCCCCTCCCATAAGACATAAAGGAGGAGCAAAGGAACAGGAGCCTTTGCAGGAAGCAATGTTGTTCACTCTATTCAGATTAAACCTTGAAGAGCTCTGGTGGACTTGGTACTGCGTTTGGCTTTTTACAGTTCATTTGGCACTTTAGTTGTTGGCAGCAATTCAAAGGAGAGAAAGGTGGGTGCTTATCTCGAGGGACTATTTGGGACTCATTACAGGCTGGGAATGAACATAATTCCCAGCACTGAAATAAAACAAGAGTTATTTGGACTAAGCATGTGCTTAATTATGGTCTCAGGAAGCTTTGGTCAGAACAGAGCTTCTTGATCCCATATCCACCTTTGGCTTTGCAGGGGACCCAGGTGTACATTAGGAGGGACTCAGATACAGGTGCAATGGCAATACAGGTTGAACTCGACTTATGTCCACAATCCAAAAATTTGGACCACAATCCCAATTTCCCACTTCAATGGTCACAGGTCTCCATCTCATCAAGCCCAAAGTAAGTCCAAAATGGCATAGGATCTCCTTCCACAGGGTTGGACTAGAAGACCTCCAAGGTCCCTTCCAACCCTATTATTCTATGTTCTCTTGGCTTATTCCAAAAGGATGTTCTTAACTGGAGAGAAGGTCTTCTAAGAACCTATCCTCGTGTGTCCCAGGCAGCTAGGGATCCTGCCAAAATTTGTAATTACTTGGTTGGCCAGATTAAGCTATTCAGCAACTAAACCTTAAAAAAATATATATTCCAGAGCTGTTGACCTCAAAAATGATTCTACGGTTTGCACAAAACCTCCTTCAAGCTAAACTTTTCTCTCAACAAATCTTTCCTTCAAGAATTTGGAAGGGCACCTTAACATTTATGCAGATTTTAAAACGGAGGGGGGTGTAAAATTCATCCGATCCCCAAACTGGTATATATTCATACCCATGATGTGAATGGACATGTGTGTGTGTGTGTGTGTGTGTGTTTTCAGGGGAAGACACAAATTAGAAACAGCGACATCCAAACGACATAAATAGCACAAATGGCCATTCATTTTTTTTTTAAGGGAAGAAAAAAATGTCTCTTTGCACTGAATTGATTAATATTCTGCAGCTGCCTCTACACAACTTTCTGTGTACAGGGATGGCCCCACCCCTGCAGGCTGTTAGAAAAGCAGTCAAGACCTGGAGCTGTTCCTGGGTCAGCGTGAACAGAGACCCCAATTAATAAGTTATATTTTAGCTTTGGCTGCTGTTTCTCTTGCGAGTCAGTTTTAAATGCTCTGTGCTATTTGTGTTTTGCGTTTGTGCTGTTCAGGTTTTCACACGCTGACCAAAGTCACATTGTTTAAAAGAGGCAGCCGAATGAATGCTCTAAGTAAAATTAATGAATTCCCACCTGAGCTACTGAGAAATATTTGAGTTTGTACAAGGCACAACGCATTGAACCGTTAAACCGACCAAACAGCTAGATTTGGGAAAACATTTAAGCCATTATCCTCATCATAACCGCAAGTAGAGTTTGAGATTTGCACAGTTGATTAAAAAGCCGCAACGAGAGCAGAGAACAGAGAACATAAAATAATAGGGCTGTTGTTACCTTCTTGGCAGTTCCTGGTATTTGGTAGTTGAATTATCAAAAAGAGAACAAAACTTCCTTTCAATACTGATGGAGCAAGGCAGTTGTATATAAACAGAGAACAAGCCCTATTTCCTTCCAGCACTGATGATGTTAGCTAGTTGGGTCATGAAATGTCTGCAAGAAAACCACCAAGTTCGGAGAGCACCAAGAACTACACAGTCCTCCTCCTCCTCCTCCTCCTCCTCCTCCTCCTCCTCCCCCTCTTCTCTGTAAACCCTCTCCCTTCTAGCACTGAGGATGTTACCTAGTTGGGTCATGAAACATCTGCAAGAAAACCATCAAGCTCAGAGAGCACCAAGGACCCCACAGTCCTCCTCCTCTTCCTTCTCCTCCTCCTCCTCTTTTCTGTAAACCCTCTCCCTTCTAACACTGATGATGTTACCTAGTTGGGTCATGAAATGTCTCCAAGGAAACCCCCAGGCTCAGAGAGCACCAAATTCAACCTTGAGTTACCAACCGTCTCTCTTCTATCGGGGTTGCAACTTGGGATAGAATTAGGCACAATCACCATGGTTTTTACTCCAGAGCTGGGAAGATCTGCATTCCCAATGTCTGCTTCTCCTAGACTATTGCTTCCAGTACTTTCTATTCATTATTCTCTCTCCAGATGTCACATCAGAACCAGGTTTTGAACTTCCTCTTTGGATTTCTCCTGAGGACAAGGGCAGGCCAAGAGATCTTCAACCCCCCTTCCTCACAACCAGGCCTTCTTTCTGTTCAGATGGAGGCCTAAACATGGGAAGGAAAGGGAAAAACTCATGAAAGACATTGTACCAGCTGGTTTGTGAAGAAGGATGGGTGGGAAAAGCACGCCTGCAGTTGAGGGCATCTCCCACAAAACCAAAGAGGATTTTGGACCATTCCTTTCTCCTCCTAACAACCTGCCTTCCATGGAGGACCTGTATCCTGCACAAGTCAAAAAGAGGGCTGGGAAAATGTCTACAGACCCCTCACATCCCGGACATACACTGTTTCAACTCCTGCCAATAAAAGAATTCCATCTATCTTCTGTGAAAGCCCCTGAGATATTCAAGTGCACTGTGAAACTCACTCTGACAAGTTTGTCGAGACCCACACTGGGTCTTTGTGCAAATGGAATGCCAAGGGGCATTCTTGACCCCCCCACACCCCAAGCCAGGCTGGAAAATAGCAAGCCCGATAGGAGCTGGAAGACCCCATCGACGCCACCCTGAAGAATCATGGCTGTGTGCTTGGAGTCCTTTGCTTGACATTCTTCTCTTCCCTTTGTAGAGCAAGCAAGTCTGTCCCTTCCTGGCTGACCTCTGGCTCAGCAGATTTGTACAAACAATGCTCAGCAGTCATGAGTTTTGTCAAGGATGACAGACACGGGGGTGGAAGGAAGAGGCAAGACCGGCTGGAACAGCTGCCTTCTCAGCAGACTTCGAGCATCTTGTTAGGATCTGGCTGGGCTGCTCCATGGATACGACCATGGAATCACAGGGCTGGAATGGACCATGGAGATCTTCTAGTCCAGCCCTCTCTCCAGGAGATCTGATTCCAGCCCAGATACAGGGCTGTCCAATGTTTTCTCGAAAAGTCTTCAGTGATGGAGCACCCAAAACTTATGGAAGTGAGATGCTCCACTGGTTAATTGCTCTGTCTTAGTTCCCCTCTGAGGAGTTTCCACCCATTGCTTCTTGTCCTGGCTTCAGGTGCTTTGGAGAATAGATCACCCCCTTCTTCTCAGGTCTTCTGCCCAGGTCTCTTCTTGGACTTCCAGGATAAATGTCCGAGCCTCCAGTCCAAGCAGAAGAACTCACAATCTGGATGGACTGGAGCAACGTCTCCTAGAGTGACAGAATGGTGGGGTCCTTGGTGTTCTCTGAGCTTGGTTGTTTCCTTTTCAGACCTTTCGTCACCTGCCTTGGTAACTGTTGAAAGGTGTCAAAATGCCTTTCTTTCGAGGATTCGATTTTCCCGCTGGGAGAGCTCCGGCGCAAGGATACAGACAACTGCTTGAAAGCTGGATCTTTTTATTTTTCAGGAAGGCAGAGAACAGCGAGAAGTCTGTGTTCCTGGGCTAGCTAGCTAGCTTCCCATGGTAAGTCCCTGGTTTTTAATAGCCTTTTCTCCCTTTGTAAGTTGATTTTTGTGTGAGTGTTTGTATTTGTGCCTAATGTTTCAAATCCTGTTTGAGTCTTTATTTCTGCCGGAGGGCAAACTCTGCGGGTGGCCAGATTGTATTATTGGTTTTCTGTAATCTCTTTTAGCTTTAAGATAGTTTTTCATATTTGTTCTGTGGCAATCTCCTGTCTGTCCCTTTTGTAATTTATATTTTGTGTCTTTTATCTGTTTGTTTTGCTTATTTGGTATGTCCTGTATTTGTAAAGGTTTTCTAAATTATCTTTTGTTTCTTTTTCCTATTTGTCTAGTTTTCTTAATTACTTAGGCTTTTGTCTATAGGGATTCTTTAATACCTTTTTTATTGGATTCCTTTTCCTATGTAAGTTTGATTTCTGGCTGACCTGATGTTCCCCTTGGGCTTTTCCTGTCTTTTGTGACACTACTGTCTTCGTGAAGTTCCCTTTCCACATAACACATCAGTGCTAGAAGGGAGTGGTCTAATGAGTCATTTGACATAATTTTGGAGAAATTTGTAAGAATTCCACAATATAAACCATATGTCTCCTGTAAACTTGATCATCCATTCTGGCATGGTCCTCTCCAACCTAGGTACAAATACCACTCTATAAAGCCTTAGTAAGACCACACCTAGAGTCCTGCATCCAGTTTTGGTCACCACACTAGAAAAAAGATGTCGAGACTCCAGAAAGAGTGCAGAGAAGAGCAACCAGGATGATGAGGGAACTGGAGGCTGAAACATATGATGAACAATTGCAGGAACTGGGCCTGGCTAGTCTAGGGAAGAGAAGGACCAGGGGAGACAGGAGAGCATCTTCTAATATTTGAGGGGCTGCCCCAAAGAATAGAGAGGTCAATCTACTTTCCAAATAATATAAAATGTATTTTTTCTTTTATGTATACTGAGAGTATTTACACCAAGACAAATTCCAATCACACTTGGCCAATAAAGTATTCTATCTATTCTGGCTACCTTCTATCCAAAGTACCTTTGAAGGCCAGACAAGGAAGAATGGATGGAAACTGAACAAGGAGAGATTCAACCTGGAAATAAGGAGACATTTTCTGACAGGGAGAACAATCAACCCATGGAACAGAAGTTGCCTTCGGAAGTTGTGGGAGCTTCATCCCTGGAGGCTTTCAAGGGGAGATTGGACTGTCCTCTGTCAGAAATGGTGTAGGGTCTCCTGCTTGGGCCGGGGGTTGGACTAGATGACTTATAAAGTCCCTTCCAATTCTGATTATCTGTCTGTTAATCTCTGAGTCTTGCATCCATGTTGGATGTTCCCGCTTGGTTGTTCCTTGGGCTGGCTGTGAATTGTAGGGGAGGTTCAAACTTCTTAGAAAGTCTTGGAAAAATATAAAATATATTGTATTACACATCTTAACAGCTGCTAGAATAGCTTATGCTCAAGGCTGGAAGCACAACTGTGTACCCTCAGATGAACTGATGATTCAAAAAATAATGGGCACGTGCTAAAAGGGACAAATTGACCTAAATGGTACAAGAGAAAGAGGAGTCTAAATATTATAGAATTTTGGGGAAATGTTATAATTGGATCGAATTAAGACAGATAGAAAATGAAGGAATTAAAGATAAGCAACTTATAGATTAAATGTATATATTCGCACATTGTATATGTTTATAAATATGCACAAAAGATAGAAATGGATGGAATGGAGGTCACAGAACTGTTAAGGTCATGATATTTATTTTATGTTTTATTTTTAAAATACACAAATGACTAATAAAGTTTATTTAAAAAGGAAAAAAAGAAAGTCTTGGTTTAGGGGATATGCAGGCAGTTTTTGATTTGCAACAGTTCATTTAGTGACCACTTGAAGTCAGAACAGCCCTGGAAAAAAGTGACTTATGACTGTTTTTCACACTTACGACTGTTGCAACACACACACACCCTGGTCATGTGACCAGAATTCACACGCTTGGCAACTGGCTCACAGTTATGACAGTCGCAATGTCTTGGGATCACATGATCCCCTTTTGTGACCCTCTGATAAACAAAGTCCACGTGGGAAGCTGGATTCACTTAAAGACCGTGTACGTAACTTCACAACTGCAGGGATTCGCTTAACAACGGTGGCAATGGTGCAGAATGTGTAAACTGTGTAAAATGGGGTGAAACTCTCTGAATCTCCGTCTCGCTTAGCAACAGAAACGTTGGGCTTAATTTGGGTGGTAAGTTGAGGAATGACCGTATTTGCGAAGTGGTGGATCCCAGAATCTTGCTTCGGAAGGATGGCATTGGGGTGCCGTGTGACCCAGCACATGCTAAGGTTTCTTTTTACAATCCATCACTTTTGAAGGAATTATTCCAGCCCCCCCCCACCCCCCACCCCCCCATTGTCCCTGCAAGACAGATGGCCTCTCACGTTGGGGTTTGTACGTACACTGAGAGCTTCTGCACCAGAAATTCCTTGTGTGTCCAATCACACTTGGCCAGTAAAGAATTCTGTTCTGTTCTATTCTATTCTATTCTACTCTATTCTATTCTATCCTATCCTATCCTATCCTATTCTATTCTACTCTATCCTATTCTATCCTATCCTATTCTACCCTATTCTATCTTATCCTATCCTATCCTATCCTATCCTATCCTACTCTACTCTACTCTACTCTTCATTCCAATATTCCTATTCTATCCCATCCTATCCTATCCTATCCTATCCTATTTCCTATTCCTATTCCACTCTCTCTTCTGTTTTCTTCTCTTCTCTTC
>NW_020769549.1:220164-233755 GCF_900518735.1 Pseudonaja textilis
TTCTATCTCTATTGTTCGATCTATCTTTCTATCTCATCTATCTATCTCATCTATCTATCTATCATCTATCATCTTTATCTCTATTCTATTCTATTCTATTCTATTCTATTCTATTCTATTCTATTCTATTCTATTCTATTCTATTCTATTCTACTCTACTCTACTCTACTCTACTCTACTCCATTCCACTCCATTCCTCCTGTCCTCCTCTCCCCTCTTATCCTATCCTATCCTATCCTATCCTATCCTATCCTATCCTATCCTATCCTATCCTATCCTATGTTTTTCTGCTCTGACTTTCCAGGTCGAAACCTCAGCCAGCCTCAGCCCCAGAACCTCCTGGCCCCCACCGCAGAGGTGCCTCCCTCCCAGCTCTCACCTATTGTGCTGACTTCGCCCTCACCCCCCCCCCCCCCCCCCACTCCCCCCCTCCTCCCCCCCCCCCACCTTCTGATTAACGCCTTCTGGTGTTTCTCACGATCCCAGCCAGCTCGTGCCTCTCTCTGTTTTCCTCCGGTCCATTTTCAAAGGAAATCGCTCTCCGTTACGGGAAGAGATTTCATCACCTCTCCTGCCCTCCTCAGCTTTCCACATTGTTTATCAACAGGTTGATAAAGAGCCCGGCTTGGCTGAAGCCTTTGGGGTGCCCCTTCCTTCACCCCAATTATGGATTTGATCCATAGCAGGAGGCTGCCCCATTGGCCCACAGGCATTTATTTTCTTGTCTGAGGGGGGTGCGGGGGCGGGGGAGGAAGTCGTCCAGTAGCTTTGGAAACCCCCAATAAATGGTGCCCAAGTGGTTTTTCTGATTCCTTTTCTCCGTTAACTCTTTTCCAGGACAAAAAAGCTTTCATGCTTCCCACGGGTGGTTATACAGGCCAAGGAGCATCGGCACGGGTGGGATTCTACCAGTTTGCACCTATTCGCTAGAACCGGTTGTTAACAGTCTAAGCAGTCCGGAGAACCGGTTGTTCGAAGAAATTACTGGGCTAATCCTGTAAGGAGGCAGGAAGGAAACATTCTGGGGTTGCTTACAGAAACTGCCTCTCCGTTAACCCTTATTACGTTCTTGGCAGGACTAGACTTCCTGTCTCAGGAACTTCTCTGGAGTTTTTTCCCCCTCCTTTGCTGGTACTTTGCTTGTGTGGTGTCACCATTCAAAGTTACAATGGCACTGCAAAAAGTGACTTATGACCATTTTTCACACTTACGACTGTTGCAGCATCCCCACAGTCATGAGAGGTCAAGCGAGGAGATGCGTGCCTCGATGTGAGGGATGTTGAGGTGGCCACGCCCAGCCAGTCCCATGACCACCAAGCCAGTCCACCCAGTCACATGACCACCTAAGCCACGCCCACAGAACCAGTTGTTAAAAATTGGAATCCCACCTCTGAAGCATCAGTACTGTCTCTGTTCTGACCCAGGCTTCGTCCAACTTAATAAAACACAAACTTAATTTAAAAGTAAAACCTTTTTTAATGTGACACTGCAGCCAAAACCCATTAGACACAG
The DNA here is from genome assembly GCF_900518735.1 of Pseudonaja textilis. The sequence continues at coordinate 221,677 of NW_020769549.1, forward strand.
TTCTTCCAGATAAGAGCACGCTTTTCATTCCTGTCGAATGCTGCCAAAAAACAGAAGTCCAATTAAGGCTAAACATAAACCAACCCAAAAACCCAGAAAAAAACCTGACCAGAGTACAGAGTTTCACGAAGGACTTGGAGATTACTGAACTACTTTGCTTCCTGCAAAGCTCTTCGTCATTGAGGTCTGACTTTTATCCCTTATGGGAGGGGCAATCACCTCTCAGCCTTACTCCCGAGTCACCCCTTTTGTTTCAGCTGCTCTCGCCTTCTAGCAGCTCTGTGCACACGCGCACTGGGATCAGGCTCCCTTTGTTCCTCTGCCTCACTGCTGCCAGACTCCGGAGGCTCCGGAGGCAGCACCCCATTCCCAGATGGTCCTGGCCCCATCTCTGCATCACACGCAGGACCCTCGTCCGAGTCCTCCCCAGACTCCCAGACTGGTCCCCGTTCTTCCTCGCTGTCTGACTCCACTGCTGTCTGTACCGGCTGCCAGCAAACCCTAACAGTCTTCTGGATCCTGAAATCAAATGGGCTGAGCCTCTGTTGCAAAGAGTCAAAGGAAAAAAAAGAAAACAAAGGTACAAGTTTAAGGTGGCTCAGTGGCTAAGACGCTGAGCTTGTCGATCAGAAAAAGTCGGCAGTTTGGTGGTTCGAATCCCTCGCACCGCATCACGGAGCGAACTCCCGTTCCTTGTCCCAGCAGCTTCTGCCAACCTAGCAGTTCGAAAACACATAAAAAATGCAAGTTGGAAAATAGGGACCCCTTTGGTGGGAAGGGAACAGCGTTCAGTGCACCTTGGAAGGTGTTCACCTTGGAAGGTGTTCAGTCATGCCAGCCATATGACCACGGAGACGTCTTCGGACAGCGCTGGCTCTTCTTTGGGTTTGTAACAGAGATGAAAAACTGCCCCCTAGAGCTGGAAATGACTGGCGCAGATGCACCAGGGGAACCTTTCTCTTCCCCTAAAGTTAACTAATGAAGAGGACGACAAGGGGGCGACATGATAGCTGTCTTCCAGCACTTGATGGGCTGCCTCAGAGAAGAGGGGTCAACCTCCGTTCTGTGACCGAATGGCTTGTCTTCAAAGGTGCGGATGCTCCGTCGCTGGAGCTTTTGAAGAAGAAATTGGACAGCCATTTGTCCGGAATGATATAAAGTCACCTCCTCTTGGGGTAGGGGGTTCAGCTAGAAGACCTCCAAGGTCCCTTCCAATTCTGTAATTCTGTTACTCTTATCATTTAACGACCCCATCATCCCTTGAGGGTTGGAGTCTGGGCCACTGAATGGAGCTAGCAGAGCGTTTAATGGCCGGACGCTCGTCCTGTCGCCAGTGGGGAGCTTTGTGCTGCATTCTGTTGCTCTGCGACCCAGGAAGGTCAATCGGTTTCACCCCAGACAGACAAAATCAAGCCTGGATCTGAAAGTTGTCATGGGAAAATGGGAACGTTGTGTCTGGTGCCTTGAGCTCCGGAACGAAAGACGAAAGATGTTAATCTCCTAAATATATGAATACAGACCACGGAGACGTCCTCGGACAGCGCTGGCTCTTCTTCGGCTTTGTGACGGAGGTGAGCGGTGATCCCTAGAGCCAGAAACGACTAGCAGGGGTGTGCAAGGAGGGGAACCTTTTACCTTTACCTTACAAGTACAGGGCGCATAAACCTGACTCAAAAACAGCCACTGTGAGAGAGACCTTGGAGTCCTCGTGAACGATCCCTGAAACCCGAGCCGGCCGTGCGCAGCAGCAGCTAAAAAAAAGCTAATACGATCCTTGGTTGTATAAACAGAGGCATGGAATCAACCTCACATCAAGTATTAGTACTGTTTTATAAAACCTTGGTAAGGCCACACACCTGGAATACTGCATCCAGTTGTGGTCACCACATCACACACACACAAAAAAGGTGTTGAGACTTTGGAAAAAGTGCAGAGAAGAGCAACTATGATGATTAAAGACCCGGAGACTAAAACGTAAGACGACAGTTGCAGGATTTGAGTTTGGCTGGTCTAGAGAAAAGAAGAATTAGGGGGAATATGACAGTGGTATTCCAGTATTTGAGGGGCTGCCCCAAAGAAGAGGGAGTCAAGCTATTCTCCAAAGACCCTGAGAGCAAAACAAGAAGCAACGGATGGAAACTCATCAAGGAGAGAAGCAACCTGGAATTGAGGAGAAAATTCCTGACAGGGAAGACCATTCACCAGGGGAACTGCTTGCCACCAGAAGTTGTGGGTGCTTCATCACTGGAGGTTTTTAAGAAGAGCCTGGACAGTCACTTATCTGAAATAGTACACAGTCTCCTGCTTGAGCAGGGGGTTGGACTAGAAGACCTCCAAGGTCTCTTCCAGCTTTATTCTGATTGACTGATTGACCCAAATCACGGTCTAGTTCTGATCCTTCTATTATGTTCAGTGGTGCTTTCTAAATCATAAGCAGTAATCCAGTCCTGAGCGTTCTCCTCACAAGTCGGACCTTCTCCTCCTAATCCTCCCAACCTCCCAAGGAGCCGTGGGTGGAAGCTACTCAGAAGGAGGCCCACCCTGGAAACAAGGAGGAATTTCCTGACAGGGAGAACAATCAACCCGTGGAACAGAAGTTGCCTTCAGAAGTTGTGGGAGCTTCATCCCTGGAGGCTTTCAAGAAGAGACCAGACAGCCATCTTATGTGGGGGGTTGGAATAGATGACCTACATGGTACCTTCCAACTCTGTTAATCTCTGTATGAAGGAAGGGAGGGAGGGAGGGAGGAAGGAAGGAAGGAAGGAAGGAAGGAAGGAAGGAAGGAAGGAAGGAAGGGAGGGAGGGAGGGAGGAGGGAGGGAGGGAAGTTGGGAGGAAGGGAAGCAAGGAAAGAAGGAAAGAAGGAAGGAAGAGAGGGAGGGAGGGAGATGGGATGGAGGAAGGAAAGGAGGTGAGGGAGGGAGGGAGGGTGGAATGGAGGGAGGGAGGGAAGGAAGGAAGGAACGAAGGAAGGAAGGAAGGAAGGAAGGAAGGAAGGAAGGAAGGAAGGAAGGAAGGAAGGAAGGAAGGAAGGAAGGAAGGAAAGAAAGAAAGAAGGAAAGAAGAGAGGTAGGGAGGTAGGGAGGGAGATGGGATGGAGGAAGGAAAGGAAGTGAGTTAGGGAGGGAGGTAAGACATGGGACGGAGGGAGGAAGAGAGGAAGAGAGGAAGAGAGGAAGGGAGGAAGGAAATGTGAGTCAGGAAAGGAAGGAGGAAGGCCAGACAAGGAACAATGGATGGAAACTCATCCAGGAGAGATTCAACCTGGAAATAAGGAGAAACTTTCTGACAGGGAGAACAATCCACCCATAGAACAGAAGTTGCCTTTGGAAGTTGTGGGAGCTTCATCCCTGGAGGCTTTCAAGAAGAGACGGGACAACCATTTATGCAGAACGGTGAAAGGTGTCCTGCCTGGACAGGGGGCTGGACTAGAAGACCTCCGAGGTCCCTTCCAGCTCTATGATTGTATGACACTATGTCCTTCATCTTCTCAAGGATGCTACACCTTTGGGTTATCTGATCTATTTTTCCTTCCTCCACCTGTTGGACACATTTTGATGCAGCATCCTGATATTCCCAATCACAATGATTTGATAAATGTTTGCGACACCCCCGGGGGGCTTCTCTCTTCCAAGGTGGAGTAACCTGGCTGGATGCCAGCCTGAAACCCCCCCCCCCCCCCACCTCCAATCAGCACCTCAATGGAAAAGATTGAGAGAATCCAATTAGCTTCCTAACTGCTGGCACACTTTTATCTTTTTACTCTCTCAATCAAAGATCTGAGGAGCCCTCAGAGACAAAGCAACCATTTTTGATTATCTTCTTTCGAGGCAGAGCTGTAGACCCGAAAGAGAAGCAAGATCTGTGGGTTGAGCTCAACCCAATCTTTTTTATTTTTATTTTGTTTTGTTTTGTCAAGCAATTATAAGATAACAGGTGTAAGTATAAACATAGTTATGAATGCATGAAATGGATATGAATAAGAAAAAAAAGAAACAATAGGACAGGGACGGTAGGCACGTTGGTGCACTTATGCACACCCCCTACAGACCTCTTAGGAAAAGGGTGAGGTCAATAGTAGACAGTCTAAGGTTAAAGTTTTGGGGGTTTGGGGAAGAAACCACAGAGTCAGGTAGAGGATTCCAGACATTGACCACTCTCTTGCTGAAGTCGTATTTCCTGAAATCAAGTTTGGTGCGGTTTACCTTGAGTTTGTATCTATTGTGTGCTCTTTGTATTGTTATGGTTGAAGCTGAAGTATTCATTGACAGGTAAAACATTGCAATGGATGATTTTGTATACTATACTTAGATCGGACCGAAGGCAGCATTGTTCTAGGTTGTCTAAGTCTAGAATTTCGAGTCTGGTGGCATAAGGTCTTCTGCAACGAGTAGAGGAGTGGAGAATTCTTCTTGTGAAATATTTCTGGACTTCCCCAATGGTGTTAATATCAGATACGTAATGTGGGTTCCAGACTGATGAGCTGTATTCAAGTATTGGTCTAGCAAATGTTTTGTATGCTCTAGTTAGTAGTGTGATATTACCAGAGAAAAAGCTACATAAGATTAGGTTAACAACTCTTAACGCCTTTTTGGCTATGGAGTTACATTGGGCTCCAGCACTTAGGCCATTTGAGATGAGTACTCCAAGGTCCTTGACAGAGTTTGGATCATCAATAATGTCTTGATTATTCAGCTTGTATTTTATTTTCTGATTTTTTTTTTGCCAACATGTAAGACAGAGCATTTATTTGTTGAGATTTGAAGTTGCCATTTGTTTGACCATTCTGATACATAGTCAAGATCTTTTTGAAGGGTAGTAGCATTGTCTGTGGTATTGAACAGCTTTACATCATCAGCGAAGAGAATGCAGTTGCTCTTAATATGACCACAGAGGTCATTTATGTAGAGTATGAAGAGAGTTGGTCCTAAAACACTGACTTGGGGGACACCACTGTTGACAGGTACAGAATTTGATAGAACGCTCCCAATTTTGATGATTTGTTGTCTGTTTGACAGGAATGCTATCTAGTTATGCAGGTGTCCAGAGATACCATAAGATTTTAGTTTTAGGAGTAGTTTGTTGTGTACCACTGAATCAAAGGCTTTACAGAAGTCTATGTAGATTGCATCTATTGTTTTGCCCTGATCAAGTTGTGTAGTCCATATGTTTTTGCAGTTCAAGAGTTGCAGATTACAGGATAGTTTTTTTCTGAAACCAAGTTGTTTATTGGAGAGTAGGTTGTTTGTCTCTAAGTGGAGGATAATGGATTGGTTAATAATTGATTCCATGACTTTACAGGTGATGCAGCATAAAGAGATTGGTCTATAATTTTCAACTAGGCTGGGGTCTCCCTTTTTGAAGATGGGGATGACCGTGGCTTGTGACCATAGGTTAGGCAAGGAGCTGGTCCTGAAAGATTTTTCAAAGATTATGCTTAGAGGTTCAGCTATGGCAGTAGAAGCTTTTTAAAGAAGTAGGCACGTATTCCGTCTGGTCCATTAGATAGAGATGGTTTTAGATTGTGCAGTGCTTTTCAACATTTTCTTCTGTAAAATCGATATGTATTAGATCATTGTAGTTGTCTGTGGTTCGGCTAGGAAATCCTGGGCATGATCCATTGCTGTTTACAAATACTGAGCTGAAGAATGTGTTAAAGAGGTTGGCTTTAACAGTGTCGTCGTTGCAGTCTTTACCATTAGGTCCTTTCAGGGGTGGGATGGACCTTGAGTCTTTTAGTTTGTTGTTTACAAAATTGTAGAAAGCACGGGTGGAATTGGTGTGTGGAAGGTTTTCTTCTTGTTTAGTGTGATAATTGGTGCATTCAGTTTTTATCTGGCAACATAGATTTTTGTATCGGCTTTTGAAGTTGGCAACGTGACCAGATTTGAAGATCTTTTTCATCCAGGGATATGCATGACTTTCCTGCGGGGGGTTTGGGGCATCCCTTGGCTTGAGTTCACATTTTGATCAATGGTGGGGTTCAAAAAAATTTACTACTGGTTCCATGGGCGTGGCATGGTGGGTGTGGCAGGAGGAGGATACTGCAAAATCCCCATTCTCTCCCCCCACCCCCCACTAACCTGCTTTCCAGCTCCGTTCTCCTGTGCAGGGCAACCAAAGGAGCCCCAGCCAATCAGCTGAGACTCAATGGGAGGCGGAGAGTAGATGGGATTGGCGGGGCCAGTCAGAGGTGGGATTGGTTGGTTCTCCCAACTACTCAAAATTTCCACTACCGGTTCTCCAGAACCGGTCAGAACCAGCTGAATAACCACCTCTGATTTTGATGTTAACCAGGATGGTTACTCAATTTTGGCAACTCTAAGATGGATGGATATACGTGGCTGGGGAATTCTGGGAGTTGAAGTCCTCAAACGTCAGGATTGTCAAGGTGGAGAAGAACAATAATAAAGACGTTCAGTTCTTACCAAAAGAGGCTCTTTGCGGCTCTTGTCTTCTCCCTAGAAGAGTTCCTGGAGAAATACCATTTTTAAATCTATCTCCCTTCTCTCTTTGGCCTTCGTTCTGTGGACTCAAATTCTCCCCCCCAAAGCCTGGACACCCACAACTTTCCCAGTTGCACCAGTAATGCCTTTCACCTTGTGGGATCCCTGGTGGTGACTAAGCTGGGTTGTTTCCTTGCAGGCATTTCATGACCCAACAGCACTGATGATGTTACCTACTTCGGTCATGAAACGTCTGCGAGAAAACAATCAAGCTCAGAGAGCACCAAGGACCCCACAGTTGTCCCCCCTCCTCCTCTTCCTCTTCCTCCTCCTCTTCCTCTTCCTCCTCCTCCCTTCTATCACTGATGATGTTACCTAGTTGGGTTATGAAACATCTGCAAGAAACCAACCAAGCTCAGAGAGCACCAAGGACTCTGCAGTTGCCCCCCGTCCTCCTCCTCCTCCCTTTCAGCATTGATGATGTTACCTACTTGGGTCATGAAACATCTGCAAGAAAACAGCCAGCTTAGAGAGGATCAAGGACTCCACAGCCCTCTCCCTCCTCCTCCTCCTCCTCCTCCTCCTCCTCCTCCTCCTGCACTGACAATGCCCCCTAGTGAGGTCATGAAACGTCTGCAAGAAAAACCACCAAGTCCAGAAGGCACCAAGGACTCCAAAATTCTACCCTGAGTGACAGAGATTCTCTTCAGTTGTTACATTTCACCGTTTTTGTGCTGCTTACCTGACAATCCGCTATATTTTGGCGATCTCTTTCTCTCCTGCCTCCCCGAATCGTTCTCTTTTCTCCCAGCAATTCCCCCAGACTCACTCAATTGCTAAAACATGCCTTTCCAACCCATTTTTTACCTTTTCCCCCCTGTCCCTGGGGAAATTTTCATGCGCTCCTCTTCACCGAGACTCCACACGCACATTGCTCGAGTGTTAACGCGTTAGGGTCTGGAGGCTAAAGCCTACGAAGAACGGTTGCAGTAATTGTGTCTGTCTAGACTAGTGAAAAGAAGAGACAGGAGAGCAGCCTTCCAGGATTTGAGGGGCTGCCACAAAGAAGAGGCAGAACAAGAAACAACAGGTGAAAACTCGTAAAAGAGAGAACCAACCTAAAACAATTAACCAGTGAAACAACTGATTAACAAATTCACCAGTGGAACCGAAGTTTCCTCCAGAAGTCGTGGATGATCCATCACTGGAGGTTTTGGAGAAGAGACTGGACAGGCATTTGTCTAAAATGGTAGAGGATCTCCTGCTTGAGGTGGGGGTTGGTCTAGAAGGCCTCCAAGGTCTCTTTCCACCTCTGTTATTCTATTATTTGTATAGGATCTCCTGCCACGAGCTGGAGTTGGACTGGAATTATGACCTCCAAGGTCTCTTCCAACTCTTATTATTCTTTCTACGCTCAAATACATCCATCACATCAACCCCAGTCGGGAATCATAATAGCTCCTGCCAAGGGCAGGGCATTGGACTAGATGACCTCCAGGTTTCCTTCCCACCCCGTCATTCTAAGTTCTCTGTTTCTGTTCAGCTCTTCTTACATACGCTGGCAAAGATGATAGGCACCATCTGCAGTTTTTGTTTCAATGGCTCTTCCTCTGTGTAAAGGCTGCTTGTGTGTCAAGGCTTCCAAGAAGCCACGTGACTTTTTAATTTCTGGGAAGGATGATTTGCTATCCCTCGGTTTTCCTTCCCTTGTTTTCTTTGGAGAAAGTGCAGAACTGCCGGAGATCTTGCAAGCTGGAGACCCCCCCGAACCCCGTCTGCCTTGACATGTGCGACGCACGTAGCGTGTCGGATGACCTCTGAACCCAGCGTGGGGAACCTTCCTCCATACAAATTTCAAAATTGGCTCCGGAGACCATTTCTGAGCCTTCTGCATCCGCAATGAGATGCTCACCTGAAAGACAAGCTCAACTGTCATTTTGGGTGTCCGTACGGGGTGCAGAAATGGGCTGCCGCCATCCAAACCTCCTCTAACAACCCAAAAGCGTTCGTTTGTTTTTTTCCAAGAGGCCCCCGGACTTCCTTTGTTATTCCTTGAAGACGTTTCTCTTCTTATCCAAGAAGCTTCCTCGGTTCTTCAGTCAGAACTGAAGAAGCTTCCTGGGGGAGAAATTTCCTGACAGTAAAAACGATTGACCGGTGGAACTTCTTGCTTCCGGAAGTTGTGGGTGCTCCAACGCGGGAGGTTTTCAAGAAGAGACGGGACAACCGTTTGCCCAGAATGGTATATAGAGTCTCCAGCTTGAGAAGTAGAAAGTCCTTTCCAACTCTGTTCTTCTGAGAAGCGAAACCTCTTCAAGCAGGTTTTCTGCCCGGTTGCTGGGTGGGCGTGGCCACGGTGGGCGTGGCCTACCGTAACTTCCGGGAGGGTCATTTTTCACCTTCCCAAGGGCCATTTGCCCCCCCCCTTCCCAGAACCTCCAGGTGGACCCTGAACTTACCTTCACCGAAAATGGCCTGCGTGTAGATCCGGGGAGGGGAGGGGTGGGGGAGGGGTATAATGGGGGCCAGCTGGTCGGTTCAAATACTGATCTGGTGAACCAGATCCAGATTGAACATTCGGTTTGCCCCAACCAGTCCAAACCGGTCAAATCCCACCCGTCTTGAAGGAAAAACAAAGGAAGTCCAGTGGCCTCTTGAAAAGGCGCCTTTGAAACATCCCTGACCTGGATGACGGACGATCTCCACCGACATTTTCTAGCCACAGAATGACAGAGTTGGAGGTTTTCTAGCTCAATGGAGGTTGGAGGTTTTCTAGCTCAACCTCCTACCATTTCAAGCAACAGAGAGAGAGAGAGAGAGACAGAAGCCACGGTCTCCTTCTTATTTGGGAATGGGAATTCTGGGAGTCGAAATCAACAACGTCTTAAAGTTGCCAAGTTTGGAGACCCCTACTTTATAGAGTGGTACTCATACCTCCCTTGCATCTTGATTGCATCCCTCTGATAATGCAATAATAATCCATTCATCTTAAAGCTGCCACATTTCAGAAACATTGACCTAAATCTTCAAATGTTGGGGACACCAACCAGCAGAATTCTGGGAGTTGATGCCCAGACATGCTGGCTGGGGAATTCTGGGAATTGAAGTCCACCCATCTTAAAGGTGCCGAGCTTAAGAAACCTTTCTGCTCTGTATCAAAGGGGTTGTCGCCTTTGGCTAATGGTGGCCTGATGTTCATCGACAGGGAGAAGGCTCCTCCCGTCCCAAGAAAAGCACTTCTACAAATAACTGGGATGCAGGATGCAATGCAGCCCACTTGCTTCCTTTTCCAGCCTTGGGTTGTTTTTAATTCAAAAAGATTTTTAAATAAAGCAGGTGAGCAGGATGCCCAGTGGGTGTTCGGTTCTTAGACGTGCATTGTAATTGGTGTAAATGAGTAGATGAAAAGTGCCTGTTGGGTGTGCATGATGGCAGATGGCTCCGTAGTCCTTGAAGTCATCCTGGAACCACCACCTCCTCCTCCTCCTCCTCCTCCTTCTCCTCCTCCATCCTACCTGGATCTGAGCTTTGTCTTCCTTTCACTTCTACGTTCCTTGCGAGCCTGAGAAGATGTTTCACAGAATAGCAAGAGTTGGAAGGGACTCTTAGAGGTCTTCTAATCCAACCCGCGCTCAGGCAGCAAACTGTATACCAATTTAGACTTAGCATAACTTTATTGTCCCTTTGAATGTACCCTAATCGGCATAGATTAAAATGAAATTCCATTGCATAAATGTCCCAAAGGTGGTTTGTTTTTCAGGAGGCATCTGAACTATCTTAGAATACAATAATAGAGTCGGAAGGGATCTTGGAGGTCTTCTAGTCCAACCCCCTGCTTAGGCAGGAAGCCCTACACCACTTCAGACAAAGGGCTGTCCAATCTCTTCTTTAAACACTCCCAGTGTTGGAGCATTCACAACTTCTAGAGGAGGCAAGTTGTTCCACTGATTCTGACTGTCAGGAAATTCCTCCTTGGTTCTAAGTTGCTTCTCTCCTTGTTTCGTTTCCACCCGTTGCTTCTTGTCCTGCCTTCTGGTGCTTTGGAGAATCGCTTGACTGCCTCTTCTTTGGGGCAACCCCTCAAATATTGGAAGGCTGCTCTCAAGTCTCCCCTGGTCCTTCTTTTCATCAGACCAAACATACCCAGTTCCAGCAGCAACTGTTCTTTGTATGTTTTAGCCTCGGGCCCCTTAATCATTTCGGTTGCTCTTTTTTGCACTCTTTTTAAAGTCCCATCGTCTTTTTCACATCATGGAGACCAAAATTGGATGTACAAGTGTGGCCTTACCTTTGTTTTTCTCTTCGAAGACGTTTCGCTTCTCATCCAAGAAGCTTCTTCGGCTCTGACTGGACGGTGGGGAAAGGAAGGATTGATACCCCTGGCAGACAGCTGGTCATTTGCATCCTTTTAGAGGGTCCTTGAGGCCACTTGGAGGTTTGTCTGTGTCTTCAGGGTCACCTGAGGGGTGCAAATGGTTCCTGTCATCTGCAATTTTTCCTCTCTTTCTTGCTCCCACACCATTCAAAGGGTGTTCAACGGAAGAAGCTTCTTGGATGAGAAGCAAAACATCTTCAAAAAAACAAACAAACAAGGAAGTGAAGTTGCCTCCAGGAAAAACAACAACACACCTTTGGGACAACCATCACCTGGATGACGGAGAATCTCTCCAGACTTTCCATTGCATACAACTCTCAAAGGGTCTCTACCTCCAATATATATAGTACATGACAAAATAAATAAGTAAATAAATACAAAATGATGCATACACCCACATACGTTATATGACACCGAGAAACAACACAGTCTAGTTCAGACAAATTTCAGACCAGTCTCTTCTTAAAAGCTTCCAAGTGATGGAGGACCCACAACTTCTGGTGGCAGGCTGTTCCACTGATTAATTGTCCTCACTGTCTGGAAATTTCTCCTTAATTCCAGGTTGCTTCCCTCCTTGGTTAGTGTCCAACCCTTGTTTCTAGTCCTGCCTTCTGGTGTTTTGGAGAATAGATTGATCCCCCTTTTCTTCGTAGGAGCCCTCCAAATACTGGAAGGCTGATATCCTGTCACCCCTAGTCCTTCTTTTCTCAAAACTGGCCAACGGTTCCTGCAACCGTTCTCGGTGTGTTTTAGTCTCCGGGGCTTTAATCATCTCTGTTGCTCTTCTCTGCACTCTTTCCAGAGTCTGAGCATCTTTTTTGACACTGTGCTGACCAAAGCTAGATATAATATTCCAGGAACTATCTGGGATTACAGGCAGTGAGGCGTCCTTGGTGCTCTCTGAGCTGGGTGGTTTTCTTGCAGATGTTTCATGAGCCTAAAAAGGAAACATCATCAGTGCTAGTCAACTAGCATTGACGATGTTCCCTAGTTGGGTCATGAAACGTCTGCAAGAGAACCACCAAGCTCAGAGAGCACCAAGGACCCCACCTTCCTTCCTTCCTTCCTTCCTTCCTTCCTTCCTTCCTTCCTTCCTTCCTTCCTTCCTTTCCTCCCTCCTCCTCCTCCCACCTCATTCCTTTCTAGCCCTGATAATGTTCCCTAGTTGGGTCATGAAACGTTACAAGAAAACCACCGAGCTCAGAGAACACCAAGGACCCCACAGTCCTTCCTCCTCCTCCTCCTCCTCCTCCTCCTCC
>NW_020769549.1:260043-271778 GCF_900518735.1 Pseudonaja textilis
GTCCCCTCATCCTCCTGGTTGCTCTTCTCTGCATTCCCTCACCCGCCTGGCAACAGCGCCCTTACTCCTTCCTTATGTCATGGAGTGGAGGAAAGACCAATGAATCCTGCATTTGAAGGAAAGCCCATAAGTCAACAGGAAACACAGCAGCGCCTCCCCCTTGCAGGTTAGATGTTCAAAACAGTGTTAGAACAAACCATGTTCCAAAGGAGAACCGGTCGTGCATCACCCCAGGGCGTCTCAGCAGGTGCTGGCGCTCACAGGTGATTTATGGCTGCTGCCAGCTTTGGCTCACAGTTCAAGGAAGACGGTGCGGTGCGGCAGCCGCCAGAAAATGATTTTGTCATTCTGCTCTGAGCCCCCTCAAAGGGGTCTTCGGGGAGGAGAGAGGGGGGAGGGGTGCTGGCCCTCTTCCCCACCCCACCAGGTCTCTGGGGCTGACTGAGGGGAATGGGGATGGGGATGGAATAAGAATAGAATAGAATATAGAATAGAATAGAATAGAATAGAATAGAATAGAATAGAATATGGACTGGACTGGACTAGACTGGACTGGACTGGAATAGAATAGAATAGAATAGAATAGAATAGAATAGAATAGAATAGAATAGAATAGAATAGAATAGAATAGAATAGAATATGGACTGGACTGGACTGGACAGGAATGGAATGGAATAGAATAGAATAGAATAGAATAGAATAGAATAGAATAGAATAGAATAGAATAGAATAGAATAGAATAGAATATGGACTGGACTGGACTGGAATAGAATAGAATGAGAAAGAGAAAGAGAAAGAGAAAGAGAAAGAGAAAGAGAAATAAATAGAAATGGAATGGAATGGAATAGAAGCTGGAAGGGACCTTGGAGGTCTTCTAGTCCAGCCCCCTTCTCAAGCAGGAGAATCTTTGGAAGATTTATATGGAGGAACAGAACAGAACGGAACGGAACAGGAACAGGAACAGAAATGAATAGAAATGGAATGGAATGGAATGGAATAGAGGCTGGAAGGGTCCTTGGAGGTCTTCTAGTCCAACCCCGCTCTCCCAAGAGAGGATTCCTCACCCCATCCTGGACAAATGTTGTCCATTCTCTTCTTGAAGCCCCCCAGGAAGGAGCAACCGCTACTTCTAGAGGCCTCTCCGCGAATCCTTCTCCCTGTCAGGAAATCCCACCTTATTCCCAGGTTGGATCTCCCTCTGAAGAGCTCCCGCCCGTCGCTGCTCCGGCCCAGCTCTCAGATGAGGGCAAGAAGGCCTGTGAACCAAGGAGGGTCAAGGATGGTCGTCCAGAACCAAGGGTCCCGGGCTCGAGCGGAGGCAGGGATTGGCAGCTGCCCTCCAGGCTTAGCCCTCCTAGGGAAACCCAAAGGCCATCTAGGCGTCCCTCTAGCCAAAAACAGACAAGGAATTCCACAAGGGACACCACTTTAAAAAAGCAATCCGGGTAGCCCTCGACTTAAGCATCACAACGGTGCCTAAAATTTCAAAAAGGGAGATTTGCCCCATTTTATGACCTTCCTGGGCACCATTGCTAAGTGAATCACTGCAGTGGTTACATTAGTAACACGGTTGTCAAGTGAATCTGGCTTCCCCGTGGAGGTTTGCTTGTCAGAAGGTCGCAAAAAGGGATCACGTGACCCCAGGACACTGCAACCATCATAAATACGAGTCAGTTGCCAAGCGTCCGAATTTTGACCCCGTGGCCATGGGGATACTGCAACGGTCATAAGTGTGAAAAATGGCCTTAAGTCACTTTCTTCAGTGCCGTTGTACCTTCAAACGGTCATTAAATCATCATTTTCTTTTAACGAACCCCAAATCCCTTGCGGGGTAGAGTCTGGGCAACTAAATGGAACTAGCAGAGTATTTACTGGCCGGATGCCCAACCTGTCACCAGTACGGAGTTATATTCGGCAGATATATTTTCATTGTGCCCAGAGAGAGAAATACCTGCCTCTGCCTAGGATTGAACTCACAGCTTCCTGATTGTGAGGCCAGAGCTCCACCTCTAGGCCACCGCACCACTCCCTCAAACGGTCACTAAGTGAATGATTGTAAATCAAGGACTACCTGTAATCTGGTTTTGAATAGGAGGCCGACAGTTCTGTTGCTGCCCAGGCCTTCACTTGATATTCTGGGTGGTTATTCTGCAAATTCGGTTTGCAGAAACCCCTTTATTAGACGGGATCACATGGACGGACGGACAGGAAGTATCGCCGTCTCCGAATTCTCGCCACCCGAATCGCCTTTCTCCTCACCTGACGCCCTCACCGAAGGGCTCGTGATGTGACTTTCAGCCAGGCTCCCCGGCGTGAGAGAAAAGACCATGGAAGTAACGAGACCACCGTTGCCTGTGAGTCGAGCACCCAGGCGTGAAAACCGTTGGAGGCTTTTGGGGGAAGGAAAACAAGCCATTAAAATAGGAGGAAGAAATGGGACTCGATGCACCGCTGGTCACACAGGCTTTCTGTAGTTTTCTGCTACTTCAGGGTGCAAAAATCCTGAATTGGACTGGATAGGTCACCCTTGATTCCTGGGGGTTACGTGGACGGATCCTGGCGAAGGTACAGAAGTGATACAGAGCTCTGTTTTCTTCAAATATGCCTTTTATCGCCCAGGCTGGCTTAACAGCCCTGGGGTTCCCCGATTCTCTTCGCTCCAATTAAAAACCAGGAACAGCTCAGCTTAGCTTTTTGGGGGGGGGGGGGTAGGGGGGGGAATCTCCCAAAGACAGACAAGGGGTGGCTCCTTGTGGTGGTTTTCCAGCACCCTCACCAGACAGGGACAATCACCTGCCAGGTTCTCTTATCCTCATAACCAGAAATGCGGAATAACGGAGTGGCAAGGGACCTTGGAGGTCTTCTAGTCCAACCCCCTCTTGAAGCAGGAGATGCCATGCCTTCTGGACCGTCGGCTCTTCCAATCTCTTCTTAAAAACATCTGGGGTCGGAGCAACCACAATTTCTGAAGGCAAGTCGTTCCACTGGCAGGAAATGTCTTCTTAGTTCTGGGTTTCTTCTCTCCTTGATGAGTTTCCGCCTGTTACTTCTTGTCCTGCCCTCAGGGGCTCTGGAGAAGAGCTTGACTGCCTCTTCTTTGGGGCAGCCCCTCAAGTGTTGGAAGACTGCTCTCCTGTTTCCCCTAGTCCTTCTTTTCATTAGACTATCTGTCGTATCGGCTGATACGATCCCAAAAGACGCGAGGCAGTGACTGGTTTTAGCTCTTTTTATTCAGGTTTTAAAATCTGCCGCCGGCTGGGTATGCGGCGGCTTATATTGAACTGGTGCCGGGCGCCGTGGCCAATGACAGACGTTCGAATCGCCCGCGATCGGCTCGGCCAATCGCGGTCGCTTCGGAACGGCCAATCAGTGCCGCGCGCTCGACCAATCCGGTTGCTGTGCGCTTGTCCAATCAGGGGTGCAGGATTCCAAGAATGCTAATGTCCATACAGAACACTATCCATGTCCAGTTAATGCAACCGTCCATCATATGTTTGAGCCTCTTTGTTGCTCTTCTCTGCGCTTTTTCCAGAGTCTCAACATCTTTTTTTTGTATCGTGGTGACCAAAACTATGCGCAGTCTTCCAAGTGTCAATAAAAGGGAATGTTTGTAGCTCAGGGTTCACCTGTGGAGTCTTTGGTGGTCTCTGAGCTTGACTGTTTTCTCCCAGACATTTTGTGACCCAACCAGATAACATCATCAGTGCTAAGAAAGGAGTGGGATTTGTTTATGTATCTCTGTTTTATATACTACTGCTCAGCCAGTCCAGACCAAGAGATCGTCCAGTCCAGCAATCTGGATTGAATCCAGTTATCATTCCGAATTTGCACCACTTCTGCTTCTCCACGTCTGAATGGTCTCTGTTCGAGTTTTGCATGAAATGTGAGAGAGACTTATTTTTCTACACACATCCAAAAATAGAGAGAGGGGGGAGGAAGGGAGAGAGAGGGAGCTGGAGAGAGAGAGAGAGAGAGACAGGGGGAGGGGAGAGGGAGGGAGGGAGAGAGGAAGGGGGAGAGGGGGAGAGAGACAGAGGGACGGAGGGAGACAGAGGGAGGGGGAGAGGGAGGGAGAGAAAGGGAGAGAGAGGAGAAGAGTGGGAGGGAGAAAGAGAGAGGGAGAGGGAAGGAGAGAGAGAGAGGGAGGGAGAGAGGAAGGGGGAGAGGGGGAGAGAGACAGAGGGACGGAGGGAGACAGAGGGATAGAAAAGGAGAGAGAGGAGAAGAGTGGGAGGGAGAGAAAGAGAGAGAGGGGAGAGATAAGCTGAAAGAATTCTGAACGTTTTTCAGTCCCTGAGCAGAGATTTTATCATGGTGTTTCTTCTCCTAGCCAGTCCGCCTGATCTCGATGGGCATTTTCTGGATAAACCCGGCCATCTGAATTGCGGTTCTCCCCGCCTGCAATTCCCCAGCCGGGTTCTATTTCCAGGTAAACACCAATGATACTCTAATCTTCCCTGCAAGCAAAGGTTTTACGAGCCCTTCGCCTTGAATCCAGCCGGCTGATCTTCCTCGCGCTCTTCTTCCTCCCCCAATCAGCCAGGGTTTCTGTCGGGATTAGCCACGTATCACCGCCACGGAATTCAAGCTCCAAATTGGCCTTTGCTGGATGCTGGTAATGCTTTCTGTAATCTTCCCGTAATTATCCCCAATCCCCGAGGGGGCTCCCCTTTCTGCTCTCCTGCCTTCCGACGATGGGAGTTCACAAGGAAACGGCATTCTTGCCCCTCGATTGTTCCAGGTAGTTTGAATCGATGGAGACCCACCCACCCACCCGCCGATCGTTGGGGGTCCCGGCTTCTTCAAAGACACCACGCGGCCTGCTTGCATCCCACGTCTCTGGACTCCTTGGAGAGGATCTCAGAACTCGGTTCGACAACGTGGAAGCCACAGCATGATTGCCGATGGAGGTTTAACGCTTTTCGAGAAAAGGTTGGACAAGCCTTTGTCTTAAATGATGTAAGGCCTCCTGCATCAAGACTTGGAAGGGACCTTGGAGGTCTTGTAGTCCAACCACAAGGGATGTAGGGATGTTGGACTACAAGACCTCGAAGGTCCCTTCCAACTCTGTTATTCTATATTCTGGTTGAACGGGTGACCGGGACATCCCAAGGAAGATTCCACAGGACTCCTAGACGCCATCCTAGAAGGAACTGGGTAGGTCGAGTCCAGTGAAAAGAAGGACGAGGAAAGAGATGAGCGCAGACTTCCAAGATCCCAGGGGTTGCCCCCAAGAAGAGGGAGGGACCAAGCTCTTCTCCAAAGCACCCGAGGGCAGGAGAAGAAGCAACGGAGGGAAACTCATCCGGGAGAGAAGCGACCCGAGAACTGAGGAGGAATTTCCCGACAGGGAAGATAATCGATCGGTGGAAGAATTTGGCTTCAGGAGTGGTGAATGCTCCAACTCTGGAAGTTCGGATAACCCTTTGTCTGAAGTGGTGTAGGGGTTCCTGCCTAGGCAGGGGGTTGGACTAGAAGACCTCCAAGGACCCTTCCAACTCTGTTATTGTATTCTGTTCTGCTCTATTCTATTCCATTCCATTCCATTCCACTCCATGCTTTCTAGTCTAGTCTAGTCTAGTCTAGTCTAGTCTATTCCATTCCATATTCTATTCCATTTCATTCGACTCCATTCCACTCCATGCTTTCTATTCTATTCTATTCTATTCTATTCTATTCTATTCTATTCTATTCTATTCTATTCTATTCTATTCTATTCTACTCTACTCTACTCTACTCTACTCTACTCTACTCTACTCTACTCTACTCTATTCTATTCCATTCTATTCCATTCCATATTCTATTCCATTCAATTCCAGTCCAGTCCATATTCTATTCTATTCTATTCTATTCTATTCTAGTCTAGTCTAGTCTAGTCTAGTCTAATCTAGTCTAGTCCAGTCCAGTCCAGTCCATATTCTATTCTATTCTATTCTATTCTATTCTATTCTATTCCATTCCATTCCATATTCTATTCCATATTCCATTCCATTCCATTCTAACCCACACGGTCATTTCTGGACCCTTCAAGAGATTGCACCCTCCAGGTTGTCCGTAGATGTGAACGGTCCCACGTGGCTCCTTCACCCTCCTTCCTCCGCCCTGCCCCATTGGCTACCTTCTGCCTGAGAGATTTCTGGCTGTGCCAGTCAAAATGCTCGGAGCATTCCCAACCCCGCGGTCAAGTGCACGGAATCAGCAGCCAAGGCGGTTCAGATGAGTTGAGGTTTGTTGCAGGCTAAAGCTGCCTACAGGAAGCTCCACTCCAGGTGGTCAGAGCCAATTGGCTGGGGATAAGAGTCAGAGGCGCTCAAGATGGGCTGGACTTGGATCACTTCTGGACTCAATGGGACTCGAGGCTGATGACGCGCTTGAGCCCTCCCTCCAGCTTAGCCTGGTCCTCTCCTCCACCCACAGCAAACAATGGGCAACTCATAGAACATAGAATCATAGAGTTGGAAAGGGACCTTGGAGGTCTTCTAGTCCTACCCTCTGCTCGAGCAAGAGACCCTATACCCGTGATGGTGAAACCAAGGCATGCGTGCCAGAGGTGGCACGCATAGCCCCCTCTGTGGGAATGCGAACCCTCACCCCAGTTCAGCTCTGCCCTGCATGCGTGCACAGGCCTCCCGCTAGCCAGCTGCTCTTTGGGTCTCTGCCGTGCAGGTGTGGAGGTTGGGGTGCCTGCACAGGGATCCAGGGCACAGGCACATGTACAGGTGTGGGATACATGCGCAGTGGGAAGGTTGCATGCCCAGGGATGCATGGCAGAGCTGAGGCACTTGGTGCCGAAAAGGTTAGCCATCGCTGCCCTAGACCATTCCCGATAAGTGGTTGTCCGGTCTCTTTTGGAAAGCCTCCAGTGATGGAGCCGCCACAACTTCTGGAGTCCAGTTGTTCTAGATGTTTGACTGCTCAACTCAAGGAGTGGAACATGCAAAGGACCAATGCGCTTGATGGAAATGAGATCTTTCTTAGGACTCCTGGAGCCTGGAGATGCATATCATCCACAGAATCATGCAGCCTTGCGCCGCAAAATGCACACAAGGATGGACCAGAGTAACAGAACAACAGAATGACAGAGTTGGAAGGGACCTTAGAGGTCTTCTAGCCTACCCACCCCCTCCTCCAGCAGGAGACCTTGTACCATTTCAAACAAATGGCTGTTCCAGTCTCTTCTTAAACATCTCCACCGAAGGATCCTAACAGCACCATGGAATTTGTGAGCCATAAACTCCAAAGAACCCTTGAAAAGGCAGCTGCCTCCCCATCGAGCAACGCTTCCCGCTCTCTCTTTAATTTTGCACCTTCCCGTGTGCATAATGCGCAAATGCAGATGTGCCGTGGTTGGTCGCACCCCTGGCTTTCCACCTGCCTTGCTCCTCAGCCAGAAGAAGGGGCACGGCGGGTCCAAGGAAGAGCAGCCATTGAGGACAAACAGGTGGATGCACGGGGCATGGAAGTATTTGTGCACCAAAAATAATCCCCAGCTGACAGTTAAAGTTCGGATTATTTACAGCCCCTGTAAGCCCACCAAGATCTATGCCTTCGCCCCCGCATAAATCCTCCGCGGGAGACAAGTGGCAGAGCCTACCGACCGGTTATTTACGGCTGTTTCTGGGCAGGAGGAGGGAAAGTGAGAATTGTAAAATGCCCACCACACACCGAGGTGATTTACGCACCCCCTTCCGTTTAAACACTGCTTTGTGCGCACAGATAAACACACACATACATACACAGAGAGAGAGAGAGAGAGACAGAGAGAGACATTGTGGGCAGGCCTGGCTTGGCGAGAGAGCCTTTGCCTGTGGCGCAAAAGTGTCGTTTGGTACCAGCTGCAGTTTGAAATGACAAGACAACACAACACGGACCCCAGGCCAAGCATCGGAGGATGCCTCCAGTTGGATGAGGACCACAGTTCAAGAAGTGATGCTTCTGGCGGCAGGTGTCAAATGGGGAGACTTGAGCCAGGGAAGGAGGCTCTGGAAATGTGGAGGGAGGGAGGGAGAGCTGAGAAGAGGGCGAGCCAGGTCCCTGGCTAACAGATAACGGATAAACAGAGTTGGAAGGGACCTTGAAGGTCATCTAATCCAACCCCCTGCCCAAGCAGGACACCCTACCCCATTTCTGAGAGATGGGCAGTCCAGTCTCTTCTTGAAAGCCTCCAGGGATGAAGCTCCCACAACTTCTGAGGGCAACTTCTGTTCCAGGAGTTGATTGTTCTCCCTGTCAGAAAGTTTCTCCTTATTTCCAGGTTGAATCTCTCCTTGTTCAGTTTCCATCCTTGTTCCTTGTCTGGCCTTCGGGTGTCTTGGAGAATAGCTTGACCCCCTCCTCCTCCTCTCTGGGGAAGCCCCTCAAATATTGGAAGGCTGCTCTCCTGTCTCCCCTGGTCCTTCTCTTCACCAGACTAGCCAGGCCCGGTTCCTGCAACCGTTCTTCATCTGTTTTAGTCTCCAGTCGCCTAAAATCATCCTGGTTGCTCTTCTTGCACTTTTTCTAGAGTCTCAACATCTTTTTTATAGTGTGGTGACCAAAACTGGATGCAGGACTCTAGGTGTGGCCTTACTCAGGCTTTATAGAGTGGTATTAGTACCTCCCTTGATCTCAGTTGTATCCCTTTGTTAATGCAATTTAGGGTTGTGTTCGCTTTTTTGGCTGCCGCTGCACATGGCTGGCTCCTATTTAGCTGCAAATAAGCCGACTTAAAATCATAGACTCACAAGGCTGGAAGGAACCTTGGAGGTCTCCTGTTCAAGAACTTGCTTCATCCCAGACAAATCTTTTTCCATCTTTTCACCTCCAGCGATGAAACACCCACAACGTCGGGAAGCAACCCTCTCCAACTGGGTTGGTTGTTGTCACGTCAAGAAATGTTCATTCATTTCTAGATTGGTTCTCTTCCTTGATAAGATTCCATCTGTTTCTTCTCGTCCAGGTGCTTTGGAGAACAGAATAGAAAAGGAAAGTTAGAAGGGACCTTGGAGGTCTTCTAGTCCAACCCCCTGTTTAAGCAGGAGATCCTACATCGTTACAGACAAATGGCTGTGCAGTTTCTTCTTAAAAATCTCCAGGGATGGAGCTCCCACAACTTCTGAAGGCAACTTCTGTTTCACGGGTGGATCGTTCTCACTGTCAGAAAGTTTCTCCTTAATTCTAGGTTGCTTCTCTCCTTGTTTAGTTCTGGTCCTGCCTTCTGGTGCTTTGGAGAAGATGTTGACCTTGGAAGATGTATAAATAATAAGATGCAAAGATTAGTATTTAACAATGAAAGAAGACTAACCAAAGAGAAACATGTTCAGATATATCGAAAGAAGTAAGAATAAACAATGTAAGCCATACCACTATTGGATTGTATGTGAATATACTGTAGTTTAAAATGCACAAAAGGGTAAATGTAATAGCGTATTATGGTATAAATAAGAAAATAATAGTTATAATCATGACGTATCCCATTATGTAGTCAAAAGAGATTATACTGTATGATAGTTTTAATTAGGATGTATACTATGATGTAAAAAAAATGACTTGATATAATCAGTACAGATCGACGTTGTAAAATTGGAACTGTGATGAATATTAAGGACCAATGCACAACAAAAAAAAAAATTTTTTTAATTGGAAAATGCTATCATATCCTTCTTTTCACCAGACTAGACGTAGTCTATTCTTGCACCAGTTCATAAGTTTGAGCCTCCAGTCCCCTTTGTTGCCCTTCTCTGCTCTCGTTCCAGAGTCACAATGTCTTTTTTACACCGTGGCAACCAAAACTGGATGCAGTCTTCCAAGTGTGGCCTTGCCGAGGCCTTACAAAGGTGTATTAACACTCCAGGTGATCTTGATTCCATCCCTCTGTTGGTGCAGCCTAGGATTGCATTGGCTTTTTGGGCTGCTGCTGCTGCACACGGCTGGCTCCTATTTAAGGGAATGTCCACTAAGACTCCTCAATCCCTCTCACAGCTCCTACTATTGAGCCAGGTGCCACCTATTCTGTACCTGTGCGTTTGTTTTTCCCTGCCGAGGGGCAGGAACTTCCTCAGGGGTGGGATTCCAAAGTCCCAGCAACCCGTTCTCTGCCCGGTTGCTGGGTGGGCGTGGCCATGGTAGGCGTGGCCTACCAGAACTTCTGGGAAGGCCGTTTTTCACCTTCTCCAGAGTCCGGAGGCTTCCCTTGGGCCTCTGGGAGGGTGAAAATGGCCTCTCCCCAGGCTCCGGAGGCCCACCAGAAGCCGGAATCAGGCCCGTTTCCAGACTTCCGGAACTTCCGGTTCGGTCCGTTTTCACCCTCCCAGAGCCTCCGTCTGGGCCCTGCATCCAAAATGGGCCGCGTGAAGAATCCTAGGATGGGCGGGGCCAGCCAGCTGGTTCAGCTACCGGTTTCATGAACCAGATTTAACAGCCGGTTCGTGCAAACCGGCCCAAACCGGCTGAATCTCATCCTTGAACTTAACTTGTGAAGCCACTGAACTGCGCATTCAGTTAGACAATTAAAGCAAAGCTTTGGTTGTGCATTCACGGCTGCCATCCTAATGTTTTTGCCACTCTCCCGAGTTCTCCCTTGGCACAACGTCGGCACCTGGCCTCTTGTGCGGGGAGAGAGAGAGAGAGAGAGAGAAATACGGAGGCACTAATTTAGTCATGTATGTATTATTTATGCCACCACCGAAGGCTGTAGCAGTTCAAGCGGGTCTTTGGCGAGGGAGAAAACACACCCCTGGCCTTATTAGCTTTGCCAAACGTTTATTTGTTTTGCTTTTATGGCTTTTGTCACAGTTTCTGCATTCTCGACGGTGGTCTGCCACCCAGCTGAGTTGCTGAGAGTCGGGTGGCATGGACAAGTTTAATATATTATTATTGCTCCGAGTAAGGCTGGGTGCCATGTCCCCAAGCCCGGTTGGGCTGTGACCTCACGGCAGGCTGAGCCATAAAGCAGGTCACCATGGAAGATTGTGTGAATCCGGCTTTTGCAGTTCGGTTTCTAGTTTATGGTGCTGCGGGAACCCAGAAAATAGAGGGGAGGGGGGGGGGGTCTCGAATAAATTGTGAGGCAGTGACCTGACCCCTGGATAATGATGGCGAAGAAAGAGAGCTTGGCTGGCTAATTTAATGTGACCGCAAACCAGCCGCCTGCAATTTAACAGAGCAAGGCCTAACCACAACTGCACCACAATTACACACATTACAATGCACATTTTTTTTGTCCTTTGGACCCCTGCTTCCTCTGCCTAGAGTGGCAAAGGCACCCTGTCTTATCTTATTTTAGATTTTATTTTAGATTAAATTCTACTTTTTGTTTTATTTTTATCCAGCCTTTATTATTTTTTTTTATAAATAACACAGGGCAGTAAACCATATTCCCTCCTCCTCCTGTTTCCCCACAACACCAACCTTGTGAGGTGGGCTGAGAGAGTGGTATTGGCCCAAAGTCACCCAGATGGCTGTCATGCCTAAGACGGGACTAGAACTCACTGTCTCCTAGTGATTGGCCCAAAGTCACCCAGCCAGAGTTTGTATCCACAATGGGACTAGAACTCACAATTGCCTGGTGATTGGTCCAAACTCACCCAGATAGTTTCCATGCCAAAGGACAAACTAGAACTCACCGTGTCCTAGTGATTGTCCCACAGTGACCCAAACTGCTTTGATGCCTAAGCCAGGACTAGAACTCTCCATCTCCGAGTGATTGTCCCAAAGTCACCCAGCCAGAGTTTGTATCTACAATGGGACTAGAACTC
>NW_020769549.1:273458-287680 GCF_900518735.1 Pseudonaja textilis
AGGAGGAGGAGGAGGAGGAAGAGGGGACAGAGAGGAGGGGAAAGAGAGGGAGAAGGAGGAAGTTGGGAGAGAGAGGAGGAGGTGGAAGAGAAGAAGAACTGATACTACTGCCTTGTTTCTGGCTTCGGGAGTTATTAATAGTATCCAGACAATCATCTTCAGAAACAAATATTTGACTGATTAGGGTAGAGAGGATGAAACTCTACAAACACCAAAAGGTTAGCTTAAGAGATCAAAGCAGCTCCCCCTACTCAAGGATTTAGACCTATTTATACCAAGATCAAAAGCTCCGGTGTGTGTTAACAGCTGAGCAACAGTTGCTTGGGAATCCAGATACGGGAAGAAAGAAAGAATATTCGCCACAGACTGAGCAAGAAGTGAATCCGTGAGCCGAAGCACTACACCTTGTTACTGAAGAGGCCTTCCTGGTAAGGAAGAAGGAACTTCCTTCATCTTTCTATTTAAAAAACAAAAACAAAACCTTGCAATAATTTGTTATGTTAACACACAGCAAATATAATTTGCCATCCTGCGCACAGGATTGTTTTGCATATGGAAAGCCATTAAATCTTACCTAGAAAATAGCTGATCGGGGAACTCGGAGGCAGCTTAATGGAAGTGTTTTCCTATATTTTGGGAGAGATAATGACCTGGAGTCATTTACACAGATTCCTCCTGGATCTATAGCAATTCCCCCGACGTAATTGGAGAACAAATTTTGGAGCCACTGCGGATAGAGCTGCAATAATCCACGTGGGTTTTCAGCGGTGGGATAAAACCGATTTTGCATTGTGATAACTCAAGAGGATGCTGAGGGGTTGATATAATATAAATACAATATTTGTTTGCTGGAAAGCCTTCCAATAACTGTCTAATATAATAAACGAGAAGCAGCAACGGAGTAGCTGGAAAGCTCGAAGCACGGTAGGTTTTTATTAAGAGGGAGATATTCCTTCTGGGACAAATGACTGGTGACAATTTTACTGGTAGTCCTCGGGTTACAACCACAATGGAATCCAAAACTTCTGCCGCTACGTGAGAAGCTGTTAAGTCATCTATGCTCCAAGTTACCACTTTTATTGCCACAGTTGCTAAGTGAATCCCCTTCCAGGGCAAATGGCTGGTTGACTCTTTTAAAGGTAGTCCTTGGACATACGGCCACAGTGGAACCTGCTGCTAAGTGAGAGATTGTTTTGCCTCGTTTTACAACTTGTCTTGCCACAGGCCTTAAGCAAATCACTGCAAATCTGGCTTTGGATGGATTGGCCATTTGACATTTCATTTCTGCTGCAATTCAGGATTTCATCCAGGGGTGGGATTCTACCGGTTCAAACTGGTTCTATAGAACCGGCTATATCCTGCATGAGTCAAAAAGAGGGCTGGGAAAATATCTACAGACCCCTCACATCCCGGACATAAACTGTTTCAACTCCTTCCCTCAAGACGACGCTATACAGAGCCCTGCACACCAGAACAACTAGACACAAGGACAGTTTTTTCCCGAATGCCATCACTCTGCTAAAATAATTCTCTCAACACTGTCCAAGTATTTACAAAGTCTGCACTACTATTATTATTACTATTAATCCTCCCATCCTTCCTTTCACCCATCTCCTCCCAGTTATGACTATAACCTTGTTGCTTGTATCCTAACAATTTTCATTGATTGTTTCCTAGTATGATTTGGTTACTTATTCTACCCTATGACTATTATTAAGTGTTGTACCTTATGATTGTTGACGAATATACCTTTGCTTTTATGTACACTGAGAGCATTTGCACCAAGACAAATTCCTTGTGTGTCCAATCACACTTGGCCAATAAAGAATTCTTATTCTGAAGCAGTTGAAAAAGAGCATATAAAGCGCTTTTCATATTTAGCACAAGTCAACAAGTCATATTTAGCAAAAGTCCCTGATTTCCCTGAAGCCTTGCTTAACATAACATTGGGAAAACCATAAAATGGCTGAACTCAGGAACTGGAACTATCCACATTACTGTAAACAAGGGTGGACATGGAAAATAATTGATGGTGTAAAATAACGGAGTAATCAAAAGTTGTACTTCTCATTTCCTCTATATTTCCTTCCCAGAAATGTATACAATATTGTCCTTATTTGGTAAAATGTGATAAAGGAACGCCCAGGTCTAAGCTGAGGTCATAACGAGTATAAAAATAATGTCTCGGGAAGAGCTGGGGGTTCAGAATTTGCCATATTAATGCTCTGAACACTTTGCGCAAATAAAACCCGTATTCTCCAACCTTTCGTGCTCATCGTGTCCCGATTTGGAAGCAAGATTTGCTGCAACAATTCCATTCTATTCTATTACGATTCTGCCCAGTTCAGAGAACTGGAAAATCGTGCCCCTGGCTGGCCCCACCCCTCTCCTCTTGCCCCTCCCCTCTCCGCCCAGTCAGTCCTATCACACATGTGCAACATCATGCGTAATGCTGACTGTGGGCCTCCCATGCTCCATTTTTTGGCTTCCTGGGCCTCACAGAAGTTTCCTGGGAGCAACCCCCTCCCAGGAGGCTTCCCTGAGGCCCAGAAAGCCAAAAAAAGGGGGGGTTGTTGCAAAAAGAAGCAATCATGTGACCATGCCCACCTAGCCACTCCCACCTAGCCACGCCCACAGAACCAGTAGTAAAAATATTTGCATCCCACCCCTGATTCCATCCCAATTTATTGTACGGTACAACTGTAGCACATTTATCTAGGCCAAATTCCATTATTATCTCTGTACTGAAAAACTCTGACCATATTTGTCAATGCTTGGATTTCAATTTCTGATTTTCCATAAAGTTTCAGATCATTCATATTATAGAGCAAATGGGAACTTTCATTAGCGTTTTTATTTTGCTTTTCGAGAGCCCAAGATTTATTTCCTTCCAAAATCACTGAAAGTGGGATCGTTGCAGTGACAAATAAGGGCGATAATAAGTCAGCCTGGAAAATGTCTCTCATCAGGTTCACCAGCCCGCATTTTTTTTTTTCATTTGCAACTCCCAGTTCTGTCTTCCCCTGCTTCGTTATTTTATCTGTAAATATTGTAATGTTTTTTTTACCAATGCCGGTTGGTTCCCAAATGTTTGATAATCTAGCTCTGTGGTGATGAATCAAAATGCCTTTTTTGTAATCAATCCAGACCTCATGTAAATTGGCCTTTCAGCTTTTGCAATTCTCCAGAACCCTTTTATTAATCTAAAATTGATCTTTGGTACCTCTGCTTTTCATTTCCTTTCTGGTCTATTGGAAAGATCCTGTTTTCTTCAAAATAATCTTGGGTTTTGCCTTTGAGTAATTTTAAACATTGTAGACAGACACGTTATCCGTCTATAGTTTCCTAGTGTGGTTCCTTTTTGCTGTGTGTTTAAATTCTCTCTTTTTTTGGTTGTTGTTGCCAATTATCAATTGGCCATTGATTGATACTTCGTTAAGCTGTTAAACAAGTCAAATATTTGAGCCAAAAGTCAAGCAATTGTCCATTTCCGGAATATTTCCAATTTCTAATCATTTTCACTGTTTTTAATTACAGATAGTCCTCGTTTTAATAGCTATCCACTGAGTGGCCATTCAGAGTCACAACAGCCCTGTAAAAAGGGACTTAGCAACAGGTTTCACACTTATGACCACTGCGGTATCCCCTTGGACATATAGTAATCAAATGGTTGCTTGGCAACAGACCATATTTATGTTAGTTATGATCATTGATAGGATTCAGCTGGTTTGCACCGGTTCACACGAACCGGTTGTTAACTTTCTGAGCAGTTTGGTAAACTGATTGTTGGAAGAAATCATTAGGGCAGAGAACCGGTTGTTCAATTATTTGAATCCCACCCCTGGTTATCATCCTGGGATTATATGATGGCCACATGGGACCTTCCCAGCTGGCTTTTGACCACCAAAGTCAATGGAGGAAGTCAAATTCCCTTAATGACCATCTGAGGATTTATAACAATAGTAATTCACTTAACAGCCACAGTCGTAAAGCTCATGAGATGGGTCCCAGCTCACGTAACTTTGCTTAGCCACGGAGATTTTGATCACGGTTATGGTTATAAGTTGAGGTCCACCTGTATATCTGCTGTTATCATTAGTTCTCCCGTTTGATTTTCGTGAAATTCATCTTCCAGTTCTATTCTCCATCCAGAATTTTTATTAGGATGGCTTTCAGTTTCCCACAGATCTTTCCAACACTGAACTGTTTCCTTTGTGCCTGGTTTTCCATTTCCAGATATTTCTATTGGCATTTATACTTGGTTAGATTTATCTGTGGTCTGATTGAAAGAGATGATTTTGCTCAGAATGGGTTATTTGTGCCTCACAGTGTTGAATTTTCCTGGCTATTGCTGTTATTTGTGGCTCTGAGATTTCCAAAACTTCTTTCATTTTTCTGGTCCCTGGAATATGTGTGAGTGTGTGTGTGTGTGTGTGTGTGTCTGTGTGTTTGATACTTACATTCTTCAATTTTGGCTCTTTCGTGTTCTTTAAATTACTTGCACCTGTCCTTAATTTCTAGAGAAGAGAAGAGGAGAATGCAATAGAACAGAATGCAATAGAATAGAATAGGAATAGAATAATAGAACAGAACAGATGAATTAGAATAGAATAGAACAGAATAGAATACAACAATAGAATGGAATAGAATAAAAAGAATAGAATAGAACAAAGAAGAATAGAATAGAAATAGAATAGAATAGTAAGAATAGAATAGAAAAGAATAAAAAAGGATAGAAATAGAATAGAAAAGAATAAAAAAGAAAAGAATAGAAAAGGATATAAATAGAATAGAATAGAATAGAAATAGAATAGAATAGAATATTCTTTATTGGCCAAGTGTGATTGGACACACAAGTAATTTGTCTCTGGTGCATAAAGTCTCAGTGTACATACAAGCAACAAGTGATAAATCATGATCGTAGCCATCGTAAAAATACATTCATCATAAATTATAAGATACAACACTTAGTGACAGTGATAGGATAGTAAATAAGCAATCAACATCAATCATACTAGGACACTAAGTAAACAACATAAATCATAAGGCACAAGCAGCAAAGTTATCGTCCTAAGAAGATAAGGAGATGCGGGCAATAGGAAAAGTGAGACGAATAATAGAATGCAGCCTTACGAGATGGTTTGATTGTGTTGGGAGCTTTCCAGTCTGATCTTCCATTTTAAATATTGCACGCGATGGAATATGATTTTGATTTTCTAAGTTTGATCATCAGCACTTCTGTAACCACCACGGATGTACTGCAAGGAAACGGTGACCCTCCTCCTCCTCTTTTAATGACTCTATAATCTCTTGCAGAGTGGACTCCGGGCAACTGAGTGGAGCTAAGTGATTGCTGACTGGATGCCCTTCCTGTCACCAGTGTGGAGGTTTTTTCCAGCACATCTATTCTCAGTGTGCCCAGAGAGGGACATATCTGCCCCCACCCAGAATCGAGGCCCAGGATATTGTAAGGAAACTGTTAGATAAATGTCATTTTAATCCTTGCAACCGCTTAATTCACATTCTTTATTACAGGGATCACGTCATTTTGGGGTATGGCAAGTAGTCCTCGACTTATGACCTCTATGGAGCCCAAAGTTTCTGTTGTGAGGTGAGGCATTCCTTAAGTGAGTTTTGTCCCATGTTATGACCTTTCTTGCCACAGTTGTTAAGTGAATCACTGTAGTGTTTTAGTTCGTAATACAGCAGTTAAGTGAATCTGGCTTCGCCATTGGCTTTGCTTCTCAGACCGTCGCAAAAGGGGATCACACGACCCCGGGATGCTGGGACCGTCATGAATATGAACCAGCTGCCAAGCGCCGAATTTTGATTGTGTGACGGTGGGGAGGCTACAACGGTCATAAGTATGAAAAATGGTCCTAAGTCCCTTTTTCAATCCCGTTGAAACTTTGAATGGTCACTAAATGAACTGGACTTTCATTTCTGGTGTATTTTTCATTTAACTTTTTTTTTGGAAATTCTGCTATAATTTTCTCTTTTAATTTTTGTTGTCAAGCAATCAATTCATAGGTCAGTTGGTGGCTAACCTTTTTGGGCTCCTGTGCCAAAAATGGTGTGCGTGCTCACATGCCAGCACCCAGAAGACAATGTGCACACACACAACCCCACCCTTCCTGTGCATGCACATGCAATGCCCCCCTGCTTCCCCCTTACTTGCACTGCACCACCACCCCAGCTGATTTTCGGCCCGTTTGAGTCTTTTTTCGGCCTCCCCGAGGCTTGATGAAAACTTCTGCAGGTTTTGCAGGCCGAAAAATGGGCCCATTTCATCGCTTCCGGTATTTCCAGAAATACAGGAAGTGACAAAACGGGCCTATTTTTTGGCCTGCAAAGGCTGCAGAAGCCTCCCTCAAGCCTCTGGGAGGCCGTAAAAGGCCTCAAACAGACTGAAAATCAGCTGTGAGGTGCGTGCACATGCGCAGTGAGGTAAGTTTGCCTGTGACTCACGTGTTGGCACACAATGGCTTTGCATGCCATAGGTTCACCATCACAGTCATAGGTTGTTTCAGCGCCAACTTTTACTGATTCGGCTGTTGTTCCTTCTTCTTCTGCTAGGTTATGGCTTCTCTGGCTCAAATCAGCCATTTCCTCTCTATTTCCGGGGTTTGTAATCTGAGCTTCTTGTACTATTCCATTATCGTTCTTGGAGTCTTCCACGTTTCCAATTTTTCTGAATCTCTTCCACTTCTGCAATCCTGAATATTTTATTTACAGTCATGAATCTCCTTTGATCTTCTAATCGTTGCTCATTGATATTTGAGTCTGGATAAATTCTTTCCACAATTTAAGTAGCAACACTTTGTTGCTTTTGATTTATAATAGTGGGGCATAATGGTGTCATTTTTAAACATGGAATGCTTTTGTTTGGTCTGTGGTTTATTGTTCTTTCAGTAATCCTGCAGGATCAGGGCCTGAGTCCCCTTGCCCACTTGTCTAAAGATCATAAAATCATGGAATCTTAGAGCTGGAAGGGACCTTGGAGGTCTTCTAGTCCAACCCTCTTGCTCAGGGCAGGAGATCCTAGATCAGACAAAGAGTTGATAGATCCTAGATCCAGACTAATAGTTGTTCATTCTCTTCTTGAAAACCTCCAGTGTTGGAGCACCCACAACTTCTGGTAGCAAGCTGTTCCACTGGTTAATTGTTCTCACAGTCAGGAAATTCCTCCTTAGTTCTAAGTTGGTTCTCTCCTTGATTAGTTTTCATCCATTGCTCCTTGTTTTGTCCTATGGATCATTGGGGAATAGGTTGACCCCTCCTCTTTGTGGCAGCCCCTCAAATATTGGAAGACTGCTATCATGGCACCCCTAAGTCCTTCTCTTCATTAGACTAGAACATACCCACTTCCTGCAACCATTCTTCATAACTTTTAGCCTCCGGTTTCCTAATCATCTTCATTGCTCTTCTCTGCACTCTCTCTAGAGTCTCAACATCTTTTTTTGTATCATGGTGACCACAACTGGATGCGGTATTCCAAGTGTGGCCTCACCAATACAACGTAGAGCACCATTCATGATGCCAGGAACTCTAACTTCTGACATGACCCTTGTTGACTTGGGCAACGACCCATCCAGCGAAGGAGTCTTTTCCTGTTTCTCATCCCATCGAATGAGTTGATGGACACAGTTAGTCCGGCTCTTCTGCTGAGACCTATCTGGCATGGTTGACCTTCTGATGGAAGACGTAACTCTCAACCACATCAGAACATCACAACTCCTTCCACCCACCACCCTTCCGCCAACAAGGGAGAATCCAGATGTTTATTGTTACGGCTGGTGCACAATCAGCCAGATGTTCAGACTGGATTTCTGGCCATCTACAGACTCCTTCCCAAGGATCTGGAATAGGAAGATGTTGATGGCGTTAAAGAGATCATCAACAGGATGTCAGCTGTTCCAAGAAAAATTGCCTTTTGCAATTGACAGATGGGGATTTTGTCAATTGCCAATGGTGTTCAAATGTTGTTCCAGATGTTTTGGCATTGCACCCAAGGTGCCTATGACTTTTGGTACAACCTTTGCTTCCTTTAACACCCTCAAAGTCGTTCTCTTTCTATTTTCAGGTCTTTGTATTTTGTGAATTTTCTCCAGATACTTTCTCTTCTCTTCTACTATCTCCAGATTATTGCAACATCCACCATCCAGATCGCAAGGGACACAGGTGAGGTGCAGAAGTTTACAAACTTCTTGTTTACAAACAAGTCATTTAAAAAAAGACAACAGGAAAAAAAGATGTTAGCAAACTACAAATCAAGTTTGGGAAATGTAAGCAAGATATAAAAGTTTGCATAATGTATGCAGATTCACAAATCACCCTGGCCCAGGAAGGGGAAGATTAGATGGAAATTAGATTGGATTTATTTTTCTTAAGGTTACAATGTTTAATTAAACCACCCTGCTGATTATCAACCTTAATTTCCACCAATTATTTCCATCACATTAGAAAATAGCCAATCGGGAGCCACTTTGCGGCTATGGTTGAAAGTCCTCAGGTTAGTCTCAAGCTAAAGAGATAAATCATTTAAAATACAAATTAAGCTACTCTGAGACAAAACGACCCTTCAGGTGAACTCTTCTATTTCAGCAATCAGATCAGAAATGACTCAAGAAGAAATTTAAAAAAAAAGTCAAGATCAAGAAGCTGTGGAAGCTATTTGGGGTTTTCAAGACACACATATCCACACACACAAATGCTCTTCTTCGTTGCCATAACCCAGCTGGTTGATTGATTGATTGATTGATTGACATGGCCTTTGGTGTTGCTACTTCCTGTATGATCAAAGCAACTCCCAGAAGGACAAATACAGGATGAACAGCATAGCATACCCCCAATCCCTGTTTCATCCCTGGTGGTCTTTGCTAAAAATCAAGGTCTTTATGGCCCTGCAGAAACCCAACAAGCGGGGAGAGGGAAGAATAACAGATAATCAGATAGCAGATAATCAGAGTTGGAACGGACCTTGTAGGTCATCTAGCCCAACCCCCTTCCCCCCAAGCAGGGGACCCTACACCATTTCTGACAGATGGGAGTCCAATCTCTCCTTGAAAGCCTCCAGGGATGAAGCTCCCACAACTTCTGAGGGCAACTTCTATTCCATTGCTGTCCAGTCTCTTCTTAAAAGGCTCCAATGATGAAGTACCCACAACTTCTGAAGGCAAATTGTTCCACAGGTTAATTGTTCTAACTGTGAGGAACTTTCTCCTTAGTTCCAGTTGCTTCTCTCCTTGATGGGTTTCCACCCGTTGCTTTTTGTCCTGCCTTCAGGTACTTTGGAGAATAGCTTGACTCCCTCTTCTTTGAGGCAGCCCCTCAAATACTGGAATATTGCTATCATGAAGGACCAAGGGAGACATGATAGCAATGTTCCAATGTTCTATTCTCCAAGGCCCCCGAAGGCCAGACAAGGAATAATGGATGGAAACTGACCAAGGAGAGATTCAACCTGGGAATAAGGAGAAACTTTCTGACGGTGAGAACGATCCACCCATGGAACAGAAGTTGCCTTCAGAAATTGTGGGAGCTTCATCACTTGAGACTTGCAAGAAGAGCCTGGACTGCCATCTGTCAGAAATGGTGTGAGGTGTCCTGCTTGTGTGTGGGGTTGGAGTAGATGTCCTACAAGGTCCCTTCCAACTCTGTTAATCATGTCTCCCCTCATTAAACTAGACATTCCTAATTCCTGCAACCGTTCTTCACGTGTTTTAGCCTCCAGTCCCCTAATCGTCTTTGTTGCTCTTCTCTGCACTCTTTCCAGAGTCTCAAAATATGTTTTATGTCGTGCAACCCAAACTAGATGTGATATTCCAAGCGTGGCCTTGTCAAGGCCCTATAAAGTTGTATTAAAAATATAAATAATAAAGGGTATATATAAAGAGGCTCAGCTAATACAGAATGGCCCAAAATACGAAAGAAGGTGAATCCCAACCAAGCTTAGAACATTGTGTGAGGACAGCACACACTGTCCTGAGGAAGACGAAGGTAGCAACCCGACCTAAGAAAATTGGTGTCAGTGGCTAGAGGTCAAGAAAGTCAAGATGGCAGCTTTGATTGCATGATTTAAGCCCCTCTGTCTTTTTAATGGGCCATGCAGGCACAACACACAGCCAAACAACCCTCAGGGCCTTTGACTGTGTGTTTGTGGGTGCCACCTTGATATCTGTAAATCCCACCCACCCACCTTCTGCACAGAGCCGAAAATCTGGCTGCTGTTAATTGTTTCTGAACATGGTTTTCAGGTGTAATTATTGCACGGGACTTCTGAAATCAAAGGGAAGCAAAAGCTCCTTTATTTATGGGCTGGCAATTAGCATTTGTTTTTAATTTGCTACGGGAGTTTCAAAGGCTGCCAGCGAGCAGTTTTAAAGGCATTAGCTCGGATCTCTGTGACTGAGGCTAGAAAACGTTCCACACCTTAATTGTGGTTCCTTAACAAGAGATTGTCAACAGCAGGAGAAGCCCAGGGGGTTTGGCTTGCTTTATTTCCACTAGCAATATTGCTTTCTTTCTTTCTTTCTTTCTTTCTCTTTTTTCTTTCTTTCTGTCTTTCTCTTTTTCTTTCTTTCTGTCTTTCTCTCCCTCTCTCTTTGTCTTTCTTTCTTTCTCTCTTTCTTTCTTTCTCTCTCTCTCTTTTTCTTTTTTTCTTTCTGTCTTTCTCTTTTTCCTTCTTTCTGTCTTTCTCTCCCTCTCTCTTTGTCTTTCTTTCTGTCTTTCTCTCTTCCTTTCTCTCTTTCTCTCCCTCTCTCCTTGTCTTTCTTTCTTTCTCTGTCTTTCTGTCTTTCTTTCTCTCTCTTTTTCTTTCTTTCTGTCTTCCTTCCTTCCTTTCTTTGTTTTTCTGTCTTTCTTTCTCTCTCTTTTTCTTTCTGTCTTTCTTTCTCTCTTTCTTTCTCTTTTTTCTTTCTTTCTGTCTTTCTCTTTTTCTTCCTTTCTATCTTTCTCTCCCTCTCTCTTTGTCTTTCTTTCTTTCTCTCTTTCTTTCTTTCTCTGTCTTTCTGTCTTTCTCTCTCTCTTTTTTTCTTTCTGTCTTTCTCTCTTTCTTTCTGTCTCTCTCTCTCTTTCTTTTTTCTTTCTTTCTGTCTTTCTTTCTTTCTTTCTGTCTTTCTCTCTCTCTCTTTCTTGGTTGTGATTTCCTTTAAATTGCAGATTTCTGCTCAGCAACACCCGCCCGCCCACCCCCCGCTTCCCAGTTCCTTTGCAAAGGTTGCCAACATCACTTCACAGCCAATACTTTCTATATGCTGCTAATCTCTGAAAAATTGTGAAGCTTTTCAGGTCCTATTGACTGAAATCAATACTTCTCTGAGGTGGCACCGCATCCTCGGATGTGACACCGAACAAAGAGAAGGCTTGGGGGGGGGGGATAATATCCGATAGCACCTTCGTCTCCCAACCCTTGAAGGACTGTCGGAGAGAAGAAGACATCGAGTTCTTCTCCAATAAGCCCCGGAGGGCAGGACAAGAAGGAATCTGGGAGAAGCTCCCCAGAGGCAGATTCAGCTTGGAAATTAGGAGGAATTTCCTGACTGCAAGAACAATTAGCCAGTGGAACAACTCGACTCCAGAAGTTGTAGGTGCTCCATCCCAGGAGGTTTTCAAGAAGAGATTGGACAACAATTTGGCCGTGATGGTATAAGGACTCCTGCCTTGGGCAGGGGGGTGGACTAGAAGACCTCCAAGGTCCCTTCCTATATGTATATCTATGTCCATGTCTATGCCTATGTCTGTTTGTCTGTCTGTCTGCCTGTAGTTCTCTCTCTCTCTCTTTCTCTCTCTCTGTCTCTCTTTCTCTCTCTGTCTCTCTCTCTCTCCTATCTATCCACCTATCTATCCAATCTTCCATCTATCTATCCATCATCTATCTATCTATCTATCTATCTATCTATCTATTCCATCCTATCTTCCATCTATGATCTTCCATCCTCCATCTGTCTGTATGTCTGTCTATCTATCCATCCATCCATCCATCTATGCATCCTATTTTCCATCTATGATCTATCTATCCATCCTCTGTCTTTCTGTCTGTCTGTCTGTCTGTCTGTCTGTCTGTCTGTCTGTCTATCTATCTATCTATCTATCTGTCTGTCTGTCTGTCTGTCTGTCTGTCTGTCTATCTCTAATCAATCTCACCATGGTTGGCATCAGTGGTGGGATTCCAATTTTTTTACTACCGGTTCTGTGGGCCTTGCTTGGTGGGTGTGGCTTGGTGGGCGTGGCAGGGGAGGTTACTGCAAAATCCCCATTCTCTTCCCCCACCCCACTAACCTGCTTTCCAGCTCCGTTCTCCTGTGCAGGGCAACCAAAGAAGATCCCGCCAATCAGCTGGGACTTGACGGGAGGCAGAGAATAGAGTGGGGCCATTCAGAGGTGGAATTTGCCAGTTCTTCCAACTACTGTAAAATTTCCACTATCGGTTCTCCAGAACTGGTCAGAACCGGCTGAATGCCACCTCTGGTTGGCAAGGGAATTCTGGGATTTGAAGTCCAATCGTCTTAAAGTAGAGATAGAGAAAACCTATTGAGAAACTGTTCTAAAAGTTCAGCTCTATAGTCCTTGACTTACAACCAAACACTTTGTAACCAGTCAAAGTTACAATAGGTTTCCCCCCCCACCAAAAATACACTACTTGTGACTGGGTTTTGAAGTTCTGACATCATCCTCATGGACACTTGATCCCATTTTGGCTGCTTGGCAACCAACTCACATTTACCGCCATTTGACCGTGATTCTTTTTAATATGGTTTTGCCAGAAACCAGGGTTTACTTGCAGTTTCTGTCAAATACATTGCAAACCACGGGTTGACCCAATGACCGCGGCGTTTGCTTCGTGATTCCCTTAATGACCTCTGCAAAAGAGATTGTAAACCTGCGTCCAGTGACGTGGGGACTTTAGGACTGCCATGACTTACAACTGTAATTGCCTGGCTCAGTTATGGCCGTAACCTGAGGATTCCCCCGTATACCTTTTTCGCTTGTGCGGAGAGAGGCCTTTTCTTTCAGTCGTATCATCGCAAAAAAAAAACAGAATCGTTCAAGGTTAAACTGGGGAGTCTTGGATGCTTTCTGAGCTCGGCTCTGCAAATTGGCCGTCAACAGACACAAAGAGATAAAGCACATTTAGACACCATTCAAAAGAGGCAATATTTTTTTTAAAAAAAGGAATCTAAGAAGGAAACAAAAAGAGCAGAAAAATTTGTCTCGGCAGCCAACAGTTAGATAAGCAGGGATTTCCACCAGACAAACAAGGGAACGGTAAACAACGGTCTAATCAAGAAAGGACAAAGAACCCTCCCTTGCTTCTGTCTTGGATTTTCGTTTAATCTGTTCTCTTTTGAATGGGGCCTAAATGTGCTTTATCTCTGTGTGTCTCCTGATGGCCAATTTGCACAACGGATCCAGCTAATTTCCATGTCCCAAAGGTGTTTTTTTGTTTCTAAGAGGCAACAGGACTTTCTTGTCTTTTCTTTGAAGACATTTCACTTCTCATCCAAGAAGCTTCTTCGGCTCTGACTGGGTGGTGAGGAAGGGGAGGATTTATTTATTTTATTTTATTTATTTTATTTTGTCAAGCGATTATAACAGGTATAAATATAAATATAATTACGAATGCTTGAAATAGATACATGTTATGTCTCACCTGTGCCCACGAGGTGAGAGTCCAAATTTCCGAAGGAATATAAACAAGAAGACAAGACCAGTAACGACAGGGTTAAATTCCTTTGACTGGAGAAGGCAGTCCTTGGCAGTCTCCCACAAGCTGCCTGCCAAGTCCGATAATAAAACAAGAACATAAATCACGGGCAAACGCCACACACAGAAATTGTCGAAGCTTCTATCCCAAATTAACAAGTTGTCCCGGATGAGAATCCAGAGCTAACACGCCCACTTTTATTCCCTGAGGGGCGTGTCAGTCTCTCGTCTCAGTCTCTGATTTGTCCTTTCTTTCTGCGTTGCATCTCACGCCTACGCCTGCCTCTTTGCCTCACATCAAACCAACATTCCTCAGTTTGATCCTCAGCCAGAGGCTCCGCTACGCTCTCCTGATTATCTGCCGACACCTGAGGCACAACCAGGGAGGAAGGTCCTGGGGAGGAAGGCAATTCCAAATCCTCCAGCAAAGCAGGCTCAAACCTCAAGGCCAAATCCTCCTCTTCCTCATGGCTCAAGTCTGTGTCCTCCAGCAAAGCAGGCTCAAACCTCAAGGCCAA